>VXBO01009075.1:486984-572535 GCA_013400135.1 Rhinoptilus africanus
CCAAGGCCTGGGGCTCTTGAGGGCTGGGCTGAGTAGTAAAGACCGAGGCAAAGAAGGCATTCAATAACTCCTTCTCCACATCCTCCGTCACCATGGCTCCTGTGTCAGTCAACAGTGGTCCCACAGCTTCTCTGGTCTTCCTTTTTCCTCCAATGTACTTGAAGAAGCCCTTCCTGTTGAGCTTGACATCCCTTGCCAGGTTGAGTTCTAAGGCAGCCTTGGCTTTCCTCATTTCATCCCTGCACGCTCTGGCGGCATTCTTATAATCCTCCCAAGAGATTAGGCCATTCTTCCACTTAGTATAAACTTCCTTTTTCCATTTGAGCTTGTTGAGAAGCTCCCTGCTTAGCCAGGCAGGCCTCCTGCATCCCTTGGCCGATTTCTTGCTCTTAGGGATGCACCGATCTTGAGCTTGGAGGAAGTGGTCTTTGAAACCTGCTTTGTGTAAGCTGTTTCAGTGGTAGGTGTGAGCTGAGCTGAGCCCCATGTTGGATTTACTCCTTCTGCTTCTGTTTTACTTGGCAACACCTTTTTCCCCTTCTCCACCCTCACTTGGCTCTAATTCCTCTTGCACCAGTCATTTAACGAGCAGTGACCTCTGTGCAGCCATGGCCCATTTTCAGTGGTAAGAACCATTGCTCTCCCTACTACCATCAATTACTCCAGCATACAAGGGCACTTTCTAAAAAAAATCCATGAATATAGATTTATTAAAAGTGATGAAATATATATTATACTAATAGGGTCAAAATCTTTCTATTTAGTATCACAAAATGTTTGATTAATCTAATCCAGTCTGTAAGTTATTTAGAGAGAATAACATGTGGCGCAGTAGATATGAGAAGGAGGTGGTACAGACATGCCTTTCAAACTCTCAGCCCTTTGAGAAGTGAGAGGTAAGGGGGCAATAACCCTCTTCAAGCTGTGAAATATTAAAGAGACATCTGAAATGTTTCCCTTCCAGATTTTACCTAAAAGTTGATTTATTAGTGCTTTAACGCTCAAGCATATTCAGTAAGTAAAACCACAGATGTGGCCGTATTTCTGACTTGATAAGCCTGATGAATTATGGGATATAGGACCTTTTATCCTGCAGCCTGTGGATGCAGTGAATGCAGTGATCTCAGCCCTGTTTCTCGTGGTCAGATGTCTACTTAGTGACCCTAATTGTTGGCCTCTGCAGTTCTTTCAGATGACAGGATGACAGCTTACTTGTTCTGGAGGCATATTTGTAGAATAAATGGCCTTAATAACATGCTTGTCAATCCGTAACAAAGAAGTTTTCTTTTTTTATTCCCTGTGCTTTTCTTATACTGTGCAGAAGCTGGACAATTCATCACCTTTTGTGAGAAATAATTCTGCCTTTAAAGGAAAAAGTTGCATTCCAACATGAGTTAGACAGTACTAGGGTTTGATGTTTTACCACGACAAGGGAAAGGTGGCAAAGTTTTTTTTTTTTTTCTTCTTTGTTCAATTCCCTTATCTCACCTGCTCACCAGTCTCTTTCCCACTTTCCTCTACGCTATAGTACAGGAGCACATGCAGGAACAGAGAATCTCAGAATCACCGAATGTCTGAGGTTGGAAGGAACCTCTGGAGGTCAGAGTTGCTCAGGATGATGTTCAGGCAGCTTTTGAATATCTCCAGGGATGGAGACTGCACAACCTCACTGAACAAACTGTTTCAGTGCTCGGTCACCCTCACAGTACATTGTACCTGTTGAATGCATCTGTCTGGAATTGTCTTCATCTCCTATATCCACTATTTTTATAAACTGCCTTAATAACATGCACTGCTGGTTACTACAATGGAAAGGTGATTTTTATGATCTATGATGGCTATAAATTTCACCCTTTTGTAACCGTGTCTTTCTTGGCATGTACATTTTCATACAACAAAATCATAGACTACTGTTACTCTAACAAGTCAAAAGTAACCAAGACCATCATCTGCCCCTGAAACTAACAGCTAATGTCCACACTACTGAAGCTTTGTAGCTTCCAAAACAGGGTGGCTATATCCAAACCTCCTCTTAGGAGTGATCCCTGCCCTGTGCTAGTTCCCAAAATGTTCTTCCGACATTTTTGAGGGGAGTGCTGGTTGGCATTGGCCAAAACAGCACGAGTGACTATCTGAATGATTTAGTGCTTACGAAGAATTGAATATCCATGTCTGGGAATGTCCTTGGCAGTGTTTAATGTACTGTATAAACATAGCCATAAATTCTTTGCAAAAGCTACATTAATGTGGCTATTAGGTAAATAGGAAAAAACCTTTGACCTTAGAAAACACTTTCTGTGCTACTCTGTCATTGAAAATGTGTATCTTTTAAGTAATTATGAGAAATCAGCACTTGGGTAGGCAACCTTCAGCTATGTTTGCTGTGAGTATTACTGGGGGATTATGGGGAAGGAGGAGAATTTGCAATGCAAACCTTCTACCTGAATTTAACCTCACAGCTGAGTTAACTCAATTGATGCAAAGTAAGGCAGAATTTCAGACAAATTCAGTGGAGAATCTCAGTGCAGAGCAATACTTCCCTCATTTCACTACGGCTTGTATTTCCCTTACTGGGCTTCAAAAGGGAAATAAGGCATTCCTGCACACTGGGCTTTGAAGGTGAGCTGCTTTGTGAATACTCACCACAGTGCTGTGTTGCTGAAACCAACAGTTGGAAAATGTAAGCTTTGCTTTTTTATAACCGATCTTTTAAGTGGCTGTAGAGGCTGAACACAAATCACACAGTTTCTTGAGCTATATCTGAAAACAGAAAACAAAACCCAAAACAAAACAAAACAAAAAAACCAACCCCAACAATCTGAGTTGTGTTTCTCAGCTCTCATATTCACTTTTGGGCCTTGCTCACATTTGATTTCATGTCTTAATGAGACCCAGATGCCCTGTCTTTCTTCCCTTTATCCATGAACAGGGAAGGCAAACAGGCCCCCATTAGGACCCAGTAAGGTTCCCAGCCTGGAAGATCAGAGGCCAGGAGAAAATGGATGAGGCCGTGGGGGTTGGACAATGATGCTCAGGGATGAACATAACAGCCCTGCTGGGAATAGATAGAGAGAACTCGGTCTTTGATTGCTTGTACCGCTTGGCTTTGTTTCAGTCCTTCAGTCCAACAATAGCATCAGACTATGTTTAATGCTCACAGAAAAATATGAATAGATGTTTTGCTGCAGGGGCTGATGGTTTTCCAAGTTTTACTCCTCTGGTGTATCATTACAGAACTGATGTCACACACAGTATGCAAAACAGTTACATTTCTTTTCAACTTAAGGCCTTGTGCAATGACATTTGTTGTATGTGTTACTAATACAATTATTGACTTCATGTTAGAAAAACTCTTTTGCTGACTTACAGGAATTAGGTAAAAATTATTTGGTATAAATTGTTTCGTAGTATTCCTTACTTGTACTGTCTCAATTGATCAATATTAAAACTAGATGCTATTTATCTTCATTTTGTTTTAAAAATTTCCGTGAATTCGTAAAGGCTTATCCAATGTCCATTGAAGCCAATGAGATATAAAAGGTCTTTTAACAGTGAATTAACTTTTCTGGTGGCTTAAACGGCTTTAGGTGAATGGCAAATTAAGTAATGTAAATTTATCATTAGCCTAAAGTGTTATTCTAATATTATTAGTTTTATTATAGTTTCCAGGCCAGGGTCTGACCTCAATTTCACTGTCATGAATGCAGATAACTGTTGACTTAGAGCTACTAAACTTTTTCTGAACATTTACTAATCTAGTATATCAAAATACAGGCTCCTTGTCCTTCTTGATGGGACTTAAAATGCAGGTTTCGTTTGCTGGTTTTCTAGGTGGTATTTCTGGTGCACTCTACAATTGTCAAACACACTATTTTTTATTAGACCAAGTCTTGTAGCAAGACACTTTTTTTTTTTTTTCCACCTTTACCATTCTGTGCTCTGTCTTTGGAGAAGAAAGTGACGCAGTTGCACAGTTAGTAGCTTTTTACCTCACTACTGATTTAAATCCTCACTTTCTTCAAGAAGTTATTGAGAAAAACCAACCAAAACCTGAACTTTTTCTCCAGCTTCTAGTGAAAAGGAGCAAGAAACACATAATTTCTACCACTATGGAATAACAATACTTTAATGTCTGTCTCCCTAATAAAATCTAGGGGAAGTTTATTTTCCCTAGGTAGCCTTGTACATGCATAAATAACAGGGTTTATAAACAAGTGTCCCTGTCCATATGGTCACCCATCTGGTGGTGAAGAATCCCAAGAGAGATACCAATTAGTGGGAGCGCCAGTATAAAGTTGGGAAAAGCTACTAAGAATGTTATTTGTACAGTTTGTTAATGGTAAATCCTGATATCACAATGAGTTGTGTTTCTAAAGTGTCTTTCATCTTGAACAACCCTGCTGACGGTTTCCAAGGAGGAATTATTATAAACATGATTATATGATGAATCTTTGATATCCAAGGGAGTTAAAAGAACTTTCTGGGGAGGAAAGTGCAGCAATTAAGGGATGAGCACCTACATGACCCTGTTGTTAAAGACTTGTCTCCCTCTGCTTAAATTCAGAGCCTTCCCTTGGACACGTATGTTCCCAATGCAACAGGAAAGAGAAATTAAACTTGTGGGAACAGTGACCACAGGAACCATTTGCCCCTGTGCGAGTGGGTGAGGCATGTTACAGCAGCAAATCCTGGGGCCCTCTTTCTGATTATTTCTTGTACAGTTACCCTGCTGCCTTCGGAGCAGGGACTTGAGATCAGCATGAACACTTTCTGCAAGCACACATGCTCCTTCACCCCATGTTCTTGGGTATGGCAAGGCTTGAATTGGGCAAGTCGGTTGGAGTGTGTCTGTGCTAATTGCCCGTGTGCTCTGGGAGAGCTGGTGAATAAAGCTTGACAGCCCTTTCTTAAACCTGTCTGCTCTTATATTTGGATTATATTTAGATTCTCAGTACTCCTGAAAAGAAACTAGATTGTGTAGGGAGCCAGAGCAGAGGTGCTTTTAAACTGTTTTAAAGCTTCAACTAGAATTATCACAACAATTTTTTTTTATTGACAACACCTAGGTGGAAGCACTGAGCATAAATACTCTTGTCAGGTTTCTGCTCAGCACAGTAGCTGCCCCGAGCCTCATTCTGTGGTGTGTTATTCTCTGTGTCTCAGACCCAAAGTCCAGACACTCAGCAAAGAGTTCTGGATTCTGCCTAGGGGGAATCAGACCTCTAAATGTCATATATTAGCTTCCAGGCATAAGAGTCTGTTATTGGATCTAGCTTAAGAACCAAAAAGTACACACTTCAGGGAACAAATATCTTTGGTGAGGAAGTATTCATGTCCTTTTCAATGGCAAATGTAGGATACTGCCACTAATCATTTCTGCCAATTTTTATTACTTAGGCACTATTTGAATGTGATTTGAGGAAATTAACTAACTAAAAGACTCTCGACTGAATATTTTGGAATACAGAATGATTAATCTTCCAGCGGGATCTGAAAGAATTTCTGATGTATGGAGTGTTTTGATTGGCAATCATGGGGAGGATTTTCAAAGGTCAAGACAGAAGAGGAATGCAGAATTTATCCAGGGAAAGAGTGGAGTTTGCTATACAAGCAAACCTAAAGAGAGGTTAACAGTATTTAAATTTTCAGTGCTGAAAAATAAATGACTGTAATGTATACTATTCTACCACTGTGACACACTACATATGCAATAAAGATTAGGGAGCTCAAGCTATTATTGTAGGTACGTATGGTTATTGCGAAATTTTGGACCAGAATTTCAGTTTTTGAAAGATTTTGTGGGTACAGTTATCTTATATAGAATCACAGAATGGTTTGGGTTGGAAGGGATCTTCAAGATCCTCTAGTTCCAACCCCCTGCCATGGGCAGGGACACCTCCCACTAGACCAGGCTGCTCAAAGCCCCATCCAGCCTGGCCTTGAACACTTGCAGGGTTGGGGTAGCCACAGCTTTCCTGGGCAACCTGTGCCAGTGTCTCACCACTTTCAGAGTATAGAATTTTTTTTTCCTAATATCTAATTTAAATCTCCCCTCTTTCAGTTTAAAACCATTACTCCTCCTCCTATTGCTCCACTCCAGATGTCTGCATTAAAAGAAGTTATGGCAAGTCACATTTTCCCTCTGATTAGTGACTATAAAAGCTGTAACATATCATTCCAAACATACAGTGTTTCAGGGGCTTTGAGTCAAATGTGATCACTTTACCAGCAAAAAGATATGTACTCATTTCTTTTCCTTAGCTGTCAGAGCTGGTAACTCAGTCTGGAATATGGCAGTCTGTAGTGGACGGCGCTCGGAAGATCTCGCAGTGTCACGGAAAGTTAGGGGCATGGAACCTCCCCTAGGTGTGACGACAGAGAAGAGGTGGTAACGAAGGTCGTAAAGTATATAAGGTAGTGCGAGCCTGCAATAAACGCCATTTGTAGCATCCTCATATTGGTGTCAGTGCTCTCTGGCCCAGAGACGGGCAGTAGTGTCTCTGTGTCGTCTCAGCCGAAGGAGGTCTGTTGCTGCTCATGCAACACAGTCAAACTGTGCTTTTCTCTGCTGGCACTTTACTGCTGGCAGTAACAATTCAATAACACCTCCATAACCCTATTGCCATTTGCTCATCCCCAAAGTTACACCAAGAGAAAACTGCTCTGCAGAAAATGTCCGTGTAGGGACGGAAATTAGCATCATGTGGAGACAGTGGAACATAACCTGAAGATAGTACGGATAAAAATGTGACACCACCTTTATTGCCAGTAGTGACAGAGAAGAAGAAAAAGACATCTGAGCCACGTGTATTCAGTGGGTCTCGGTACCAGAGCTGTCCCGTGGGGAGATGACTCTGGGAGTCAGAAACTCTGGCCATGTAAGTACACACTGGAGCAACCATGGCCCTGAAACACGGTCTCCAGGCCCTTGGTGGGTATGTTCCATGTGGCACTTGCTGTGGGAAACCCCAGCTCTGGTTTTCAGTGTGGGCACAGGCTTGACTTTATGAACCTGGAAGTAGTGAAGGAAAAAAAACCTCAAATTCTAAACTGAACTTATCTGATGTGAAAATCACTGACATGTCATGCTTATGTAGCTCCACAGTCACCGTGAAGAGCAGAAGCACAATGCAAACAGCTATCTCAGAGAATTTATAGGACTAAAATTTTCTACAGCAAAATATGTATAATGAGACACTGAACAAAAAAGAAATCTGTGTTTGAATTGTTAGGGTGGATGAAGGGTGTGGATCTGTGTTTCTGAATAGCATGTTGTTACTTATCAACCAGAAAGACATCTAGAGGTATCTCAGCTGTTATGACACCCTTATTTCATATTGCACTTAATGTGAATTCTCGTATAAATGTGTTACTGATTGTGGTAATACAGTTTCATCTGAGTTTTTAGTTCTGTTGGCTTAAGTATGACTATTTCATATTTGTAAGAGTTACACATGCAGGCTGGGCTACGTGTATTGTGTTCTTCCTCAGAATTTACCTGAAGAGGTGAGAACTGTGGAGTTTAAATCTTCAGAGAATGAAGGGGTAATTGGTAGATGAAGAGAAATGCTTATGAGAAATCCAGATGGACCAATGACTCAAACAGGAAGAAATCTTTCTGGGGCAAGAGGAACTTACTGAGCTGGATGCTGTCTGCCTGTTATGTGTGTCGATTTTTGAGATGTTTGTGGTTAATAATAATAATAAAAAAAACCCCATTATTGCAGTCTACTAAGGAAATGGTGAAAGAATCATGTTAGACCTGAGGAGGTGAATAACCCTGAATGGCAGCCTGTACTGCTGGAATAAGGGACTCTTCTCCATAACAGTCAGAAACAAGGATTTTTCTGCTCCCTGGGTTTATTTGTGGGCAAGACATCAATGTGATTCTTTATAATATTGATTTTTCCCTGGGAAGCTGAAACAGTGAGGAGGATATTAGCTGATATAGTGGTAAGGGACTCAGATTACTTGAGTGTTGACACTAGCAGCCTAAATGAGGGAGTCCAATGTAGGGCACATTTATGACCAGAGATGAGAGACACAGGAGAGCACTTGAAGTGCAATTTCCTGAAGTGAAACAGAGAGGTATGTCCAAAATGCAGTCTCCAAGCCTGAACAGCCAACTGTGAGACAGGACGCAAGAGGGAACAGTGGTCAGTTAACACATAAGCTCTTCACAGCTGTAAGGGTCATGATAATTCCTAATGCCTGTGAAGAAACAGGGAAGTGTCTTCTAAACTACTGGAGTATTAATGTACGTTCCCAAGTTTAGAAGTTATAGTCACTGTCTCATTCTGTCCTATTTTCACCCAAAATATTTTGCTTATTTTTAGGAATTACTGCTTTAAGGATCCAAGAGACCCCCACTGCTGACTCCTGAAAAGCGTAACTTCCCACAATTTCACCAGCTTCAGCCCAAAAACTGGGATTAGCGATCTCTTGGCAACTTGGTTTCTCTAAGAGTGTAACAGAATCTTATCAAAAGCCTTTCTAAAAATCCAAATGTGTAACTTATTCTGCATCTCCATTACCCACATGCTTACTGAATCTCTATAAAACTGACTGGACTGGCAAAACAGGATTTCCCTTGAGATAAGCCCTGACAACTTTTCTCCAACGCGTTGTGTTCATCCCTCAACAAAGCGCTCTTGGATAACTCTGTTACAGCTTCAACCATCTTACAAGTGATAGAAGCCAGACTTATCGGTGTGGGTTTCCCAGGACAAATGACCTAGAGGGTCTGTTATTCTATTGCATCTACACTTGCTTTTCTATAATTGTATCACATGAACTGGTGTCACAATCTCCTTGTCTGGAGATAAAAATTTCAAGAGGTGCGCTGTGGAGTGTCATCAACTATTATTTGACATCCTTATGTAGAGGATACTCTGGGTATACAGTAGCTTGTTGATACAGACAGATCTTCCGCTTCCAGAATGAACAAAGGGTACAATGTTCACATTCTGCTGAAAAACTAACCAAAATAGCAATGGTGTATGCTCCAAACTTCTCAAGTGGTGAGCAGTACAGCTTCTACAACAAAGCAGACTGCTTTAGGTCTCATAAGGCTGAAGTTACATTTTCTCTGTGAAAAACTCCCCACCAGGTTGGAAAAATGGCCTGAGTAGAAGTCTGTTTCACCTTCCCATGGGACCCTGGCTCTCTTGTCTGAGGATTCATAGTCATGGTGGAGAACAGAAGGAAATTATTACCTTGTTTTATGTACATTTGATTTCAGAGCCATTCTTCTAAGCAAGAAATTTACTGGGCTTTTGACAAAACCCAACCTACGAGTTCTTAAGAACAGTTGTCACTAACAGGAGGTCTGAGTGCTGCAGTTGGGGGCCATCTGAGCACCAGTGCAACCAAGGGTGGCCCCTTCCCTTGGGTGACCATGGGGAGAATCTGCTGGGGAGCACCACGGAGAGGCCATTGGCTTCTGACCCAGGGGAGCTGCTTTACACTGCGGCTCTGGTGCTGGTCCCTGCCCGAGCTACAGCTCCATTGGGTTGCAGCCCTGCATGTGCTTGGCCCTGGGTGCTGCTGAGACAGGCCCTGACCCTGAACCGTGGGCTACCATCTCAGCCTGGCCTTGTCCATCCCCATCCCCATCCCCACAAAGATGCCTGATAGGTAAAGAAACAGAGACGGTGCATCTAGTTTTCAGTCCTCCAGTGCATTAAAGACATCAGCAAACTGGAAGGAGTTCAATGGAGGACGACTGAGGTGGTCAGGATGGAGCACTTGCCAGGTCAGAAAGGTTATGCCACCTCCATCCTTGGAGGTTTTGAAGGCAAAATTGGATGAAGCCCTGAGCAACCTGGACTGACCGCATAGCTGACACTGCTAGAGGCTGGTCTGGAGACATCCCGAGGTCCTTGCCCACCCAAGTTATTCCAGTTTTCTATGATTCTAAGATATTAGTCATAAATTTTCATAACAGCACCGACCAAGAATGGGCCTGTGCTAAACAGAGCACAGCACAAATTCATCATTGTAGACAGTTGCTTTGATTGTCATCTTTATTTCTTGATACCTACTTGCCTTCTCTTGCACTTTGATGGAATATTGTGTTTCTCAACTGTAAGATGTTCCAGTTGTAACAATATGTGACAATAATGGCATATATCCCTTCAAAAATTAAGTGAAAGTGTATATTTTCTTATTGATAATTTAAAAGGTAACTTTGTGTTCTGGACCTTGTCATAGATCATTCTTCAAAGAGTCTTGCTTTGAAGAGTCTGATGTAGTCTTTCATTCATCTGAAAAGTGATTATTTATTTAACAGATGAAAAATACAGTTTATATATATGACATATACAGTGAGACAAGTCTTTAGCAGCATAAATCAATGTGCCACTTTTGAAATCCATGGAGGCATATTATTATGTCACAAACTGATGTGACCATTACCTATCATCTTTGCGTATCTATGTAAGGCCTATGGTCACATACAAAATCTCATTTAAGGCCTCATTTCACTTAGATATTTTAATAGTTGCCAAAATTTAAGCATGTCATTCAGTTGATTGCAAAAAAGATTCATCGTGTATTTAAGTACCCTGCTGAATCATGATAAGGAAAGTAGGTGAAGGATATAAAGGATAATTTTAAATAGTGGAATATGCCTATCAGCACACTGGAATGCTCTGAAATGTATATGCTCCTTCTTCCCCAAAAAACAAAGAGAAGAGCAAAAAAGTGTGACTTCTCTGCAGGGTCCCTGGTGAAGGATCTGTAAAGTCAGCAAATTTCTTTACTGTTTGCTTTTCAGTGCAATACCGTCACTTTTCAGTTGCTTTCCCTGTAACACAGACCTGTTCTTTGTCGCTTGACCTCCTCTGTTTCTACCTTTACAAACTGCTCTTTTTTAAAAAGCCCTTCTGCTCAAAAGATTGTCAAGTGCTGTGGTTTCTATTTTCAGCTTGCAGTTGAAAGCTCATTGTTATTTTCACAATCCTCCCTTCTTGTGACTTTCACACTACACAAAGTCTATCTAATTACTATCGCAAGAATCCTAGCAAAACCACTCATCAAATAAGGCCAACTGAAAGTAAGAATAAATCCTATCATTTTGAGTAATATGCTTGAAGAACTGAAAAGGAAAAATATGCAAGAGATGCTCAGAAAAGAAGCACAGGGAAAGGGGTTTTTATGGCAGTAAAATATTGTCGTTGCACAGTTGTGGCACACTCCAATCTGCTAATTAAAAGAGCGCCAAAGGAAGAATTCAGTGTGTTCCAACAGCACCATCAGAAACTAAATGTGGAGCCACTTTGAGAAAGACAGCTGTAACAGACCAAAAAACTTGTGTGAACATGGAGAGAGATAAAGTTAAATTTATGGTAAATATGACTTAATAGGAGCAGGCGCACATGTACAAACAGATGAACTAAGCCCCATATGCATGACATTACTCTGTAGGGTTTTGTTTCTGTTTGAAATGACCGGCAGATTATTAATAGTTTTGCACCCGAGAAAATGAATTGGTTGTTCTGGACCTCTGTGCCCAGAGGCTTCTCCAATGCCCAGTGAGTCTTCCTCAGTCACCTCAGTCAATCATTTGAGTTTAACTCAATGGAGAGAAGGGTAATTGTCCAAAAGACATGCTTTGTAAAAACTTTACGCTCTGGATGTTTTACAGTTTCAGTTATTTAAAGGACTATGCTAATTTTATAGCTCATCCAACTTGTATTTGTTATGTTTTCTCTTCGCAACTATGCACTTCAATAAACAGGAGTCAAAGTTGCCAACTGATTGCCTGTGATTCACCTTCCTTTCAAGCTGCTCTTTAGAGTACACAGTATGCAGAAATCCACAAAATCTTTTTTTCTGACATAAGTTTGTTATGCATTATAAAAGATGGCATGAGGCAGTAACCCTGACATGGATGGGAATCTGGAAGCTCTAGATCCATTTCTTGGTCCTTCACTAGAATCTGGCAAAAACCTTTAAGCCCTTTCCTTTCTCTCCACCTAAACTCCACCTCAGGGATGCGCAATAATTAACTCTTTCTTCTCTTCTCCTATTATGTTTTTTTTGCTGTTGTTGCTCTATTTTTCAGTAAATCTATACAACAGCTCAAATAATGAGCTCCCATCTTCATTGCCTCATGCATCATTGATCAGATCACTCACCAAGTGATGCCAATACTGTGTTATTACTTGTTTTTTATATAATGAGAAAAATACATGGGAAAAATTAGCACTGATTTATCCCTTGAATCAAGACCACACTTTTAAGGCTATGCTTTCGGCAGATCTGCTTTCTCTATTATTCTCTCCCATCTTGACTACCATTTTTATCTCCTGGCAGTTATGTCATGTCAGCATTTTAGCCGCAAAGTGTAGAAAAATATTTACTCCGTTTGCTGCATTTTCTTGCTCACAGTTACGACAGATACATTCGCGTTGCTTTTTATTTCAGAGGCGCGGGAGAGCAGATTCAGTTAGGCTGAAGTCAAGACTCAGGTCTCTGCTGAACAAATTGCTCTGCTTGCTGACAACTGTAGCTGCTTGTGAATGCATGTAATAACAAAATTGGTGTTAAGATTACAAGATTTATGGGGCAGTGAAGAAGTCTTTTTCTTCTACTAGAACATGTGTCTGAATCAAAGAGTTCCATTCATTCACAGGGCTGTAGTATGACCAGGGAGGAAGCTCAGTGAGTACTTACTTTCAGGGTATAGTGATTGGAAAAAGTTCAATTTTTCTTTGCCTTATTGTTGTTGCAGAGTAGGTTGAAGCAGTTCTGCTGAAATTGTATCAGTTGGGAAAAAAAAAAAAAATCTCATGTGGAAAATATTTTGAAATTCAAATATTTGGGATCTGGATTTTTTGGAAAACTTGCTTTTCAAATTGTGTTGGGAATTTTCTGTTTTCTTATTCTGTGGGCTTTATGTCATTATTCTGATGTAATTTTTAAATAAATGAGAAAAAAAAAGTCATTTACAACAGCAGCACTGCTGCAGCTGGCTGTGCTATTTCCCTGGGGCGATGGTGGGGTTGTGGGGAGCAGTTGCCATCTCCAGCAGTCCCTTGACTACAGACTTACTAAAATATATTGACCAGAAGTGTTCCCTATCTCCTGTTACAATGAAACCAACCTATTCTTTCTAAGTTGAAGTTATTGTGATTCGTGGGGTAAAATTGCTCCAAAATGTAGACATTTCTACAGAACAAACACTTGGATTTTGACTTGAATCAAAACTCATGGAGTAAACGTCAGTCCGTAAATGTGCTCAATGACTAAATCTCACCGATCCGATGTACTGGAGGTGGGACACTTGAACTCACTGGGTATTTTGAAAGCCAATGAACTGTCTTATGTGGGGCTTCATAATTAGAGGTGATGCTTGTGGAGGAGATTAGTGTCTACTGGACAAAGATTATTCCTCTGTTTAGAAAGAATTATAAATTTACCAGAATAAGACATCTGGCTATTCACCTTCTTGGCAAAAGCCTCTGGAAATGATTGATGGCTCATAGTCCGGCACAAACACAAGGGTCTGCCAGTGCTGTAAATTCCTCTGTTGTCTGTACATCCAGATTGAATCCTCAGTGCTGTTCCGACAGTCCGTGAACTAATAGCAGGCTCAATACATTGGCAGGAAGAGCAAACGAACAGATAAAAACTAAATTTGCTTAACTAAATTAAATTCATAGCAATGCTAAGAGAACTGAGTTAAGAGCCTTCAGAAAGTGTAAAGAAGGGGAAAAAATCTAGACTTGTTTCCCAGGGGGAAAGACAAGATTTAAAGGGAGACATCAGGAAAGAAGAATCTTTTAAATATAATGTGCATATGACCTGAACGCTTCATGTTTTTAACACATAATCTGGATTTGTTGTTGCATAGGGTGTGGGCAGGGATAAGTCTGAGAAGGATCTGTGCTAGATGAAAATAGAAAGCTTTCAAAGACTTAACCATGCAGTAGAGGGGAGAAAATGCCCTTCAGGTTTTTTTTCCTTTTAATAATACAAGTCTGAGAAACACAAAGTGGCAGAGAAGCACTTGGAAGGAAAATGCATAGTAATTACCTAGGCTTTGAGGTTCTGTGGAGATTTTTTGCCGGGCCAAGTTCCCCAATTTCACTGTTGTGACTCAAAGTGAGATTTATCCCTAAACATTAGTGATCCCTGTGTGGCAGCCGCTATTGTCTCCCATTCCTTAATTGTGATACCCTTAACCAGAGAGAGAAAGTACCCTTGATATTGCCTTGGCTTGGACAGATCCTGCTGAAATTATACAGGAAGGGAAATCCCAAGGGGTCATACTTTTTTCCAGTCCCTGTAATATTTCTGACAGCTTCTGCATCTTTTTTTTTTTTCTTTTCAGAGAGCAAGTCTGCCCTGCAGTACGGAAGGGAGAAGTGGTCCATGCCCCTGCCCCAAATCCCTCAGCACTTTGGCAGGAGAAGATCTATTCACGGTCAGGTTTGTCTCTGGATTCAGGGTTTCTCACTTCTCCTTGCTGCTCTCTGCCAGTCCTGCAGCTGGAATTATGCTGTCTCCAATAGGATTTTTTCCAGACACAGAAAGTGACTATAGCAAAGCACTAGGAAATCTCAGTGCACTAATAAAATGCCCCATTTTCCCCAGGGCTGCAGGCTGATGGCTCCTTTATATAACTTATTCCATCTCCCCCTCTCTGCTCAGATCTCCTTTTTCATCCCATCAGCCTTGCCTTGAACCGAGAGCAGATTTTGCCAAGGACTTGAAGCATGGACAAGCAGCAAGATCAGCAATAGAAACCTAGAAATCTGTTCTTCCACCTGAATGTGGAAGTTGTGAGCTCTTCCAGGCTGTTATCTCTGGATGCTGGCCAATTTTCAACCTGTCCGGATGAAATGTATTTGTGAAATCACTCACATATAGCTTGTGTGGAAGAGTATTCTGACATGTAGCCCTTCTCCCAGTTCCACAAAGTGGTGAAATGGAAAAAGATGAAATCTATATTTAACGAATTAAAATTTCAGCCGGTGTAAGCAATTCCATGTCTGATGCAGCCAGCTCTTGCCAAGTTTTCAATAAAAGTTGCTTTCACCTGACATTTATTTCTTGAATAAAGCCGTACTTGAGATCAGTATGTTTTCATGCTGAGACTGTTAGCAAACGGAAAATAGGCAGAAAAGTTTGGCCTTTACAGCAGGACAGCAATACAGAATTTATTAACAAGAGCAAAGCAGAACAAAAAGAAATCATACGTGTATTCCTTTAAATTAAGGGGATTACTGTAATGGGACATCTGGTGCTTTAAAGTGCAGATTGCAAACTCACTATGCTGTATCATTTTAATTCCCATAAGTAAATGCTCCCTTCCATTTTCCACTCCTGCATTAGTTATTCTCCTGCTCGCTGTCCTTGTGTACCGGAAGAACAAATTCAAGGGCAAAATGTTGAGAAGCAATTTGATTTTGTAGACACTTTGTCAGGCTCTATCCCCAGCACTTCTGCGGATGTGGGAGAGGAGTGAGGCTATGCTGCGTGGCTAAATCACATGCTTTAACATCTCAGCTTCAGTTCAACACGACATGACTTCAGGCAGACCCTGAATTTCATATGGGAACAGTTAAATAACTGAGAACATCTAAAGCAGAGCAGAACAAAATCAGGCAGCGAGGGGTAAATGCCTACAGGCAGGCCAAATTTACGGAAAAAAGAAAATCGCAATGCTGTATATTCTGCATAACAAAAGAAATGTGCTTGTGATGAGGGCTGGCTAAACTTATACTACTTTTGGATAGCAGATAATAATTATTGCCATTGTAATCCTGAGTAATTCCTCAGTATAATTACCAGCCTCACCAGAGTTTATTACACACGTGGTAGCTGGAGATTTGTGAAGTCTGGATAGTTGCTAGTCTCTGGATCAGGATAGGGTTCCGCTTTTATTTGTTTATTTTAATCTGTTATTTCAAAAAGCAGATTATTTCCTTTTTTAATTTTGAAATTGAATTAATCAAAATTATCTGTTCTTCAGAACAGATAAATAATCTTACTCTGGGCTGCTAGTCCACATCTATGTTTGAAAAAAATATTTTGAGTTTTATTGCAAAAAAAGACAGATTCATAATACTGATTGCTATATTTATTTCTAAACATTCTTTCTGCTAAACATGCATTTGCTGTATAAGAGAACAACCATCTGTGAATTTCTGAATTTCATTAAACAGATGATAAGTGTTTAGTGATAATGATTTCATTAAACAAATGCTAGTATTCTGTTTTCCACAGGATTAATACGTTTCATACACAAGAATTATCATAAACTAGTATGGACTTACACAATTTGCAAACTGGAAATAGTCCCAGAACTATATCGTTTGTTTAGTTGATTCAGATTAATTAAGAAAAACAGGTTAAAATTCTTAATTATTATTAAAAATTCCTCTGAAATAAATAAATAAATAAAAGAGACAAACAGGTTTTTTGTAACTTTTGCATTTATTTCGGAAATGCCTAGCAATGTTTTTAACATTATTTTGAGTGACTGTGATTTTTTTGTAAACACAACTGTTCTCTCACAAGTATTTAAATGAAATATTTCTTCATGCCTTTCAGGAAAAGATTTCAGCGGAAAAGCTTTCAAACGGTCTGAAAGTCCTTTTGATGCAGAATTAAAAAACGAACAAATGTTTTGGCTTTACTTATCGTAGCTGCTCAGGTGGCAGAGAGGGTCTGTCTGAGCCACCAGATCAGAGACACTCACTAAGTGAGCAAAACCAGAGGTGGGCACTGACTGCTCAAAGTGCTGTCGTGGGCACCCAGCAGAGAGCAACTGCTGGCAACGAGCATCACCCAGCAGAGGGAAGAGGGAACCTTGAAGGCTGGAATAGTTCTCTACTGGTTCCGTTGCCCCCATTTTGCAGAATCCATTTCTCTTTTCTTCCATGATGTAGCTGCTGGGAGCAACAATGACAGTTTGAGATGACCTTTGTTCCCTTCCTCTGACTTCCAGCTCTTCTCTCACTTGAAAAAGCCTGAGTGGGAAATATTTACCTCCCTACTCCTCCTTGCACTGTTCCTCTGAGGGCACTTCTCTAAGAGGAATTTATGAGTAAAACATCTGATTTATTTTTTTTCCATTTGGTCTTCCCATGCTTTCCATCTGGTTCCATCTTTATTCCCAGTTAATAGCAAAAATTTTTCTTATTACTCTGTAGTACGTGACCCTACATTCAGTACAAGTGAGTATCACCCTATTTCTAGTGTGTCAGGACTCAGACCGCTCCTCTGTATCCTTGCCGTCCTGATCTGTGCTTCTCACAACTTTAGGTCAATGGAGAATTTCAAACAGCTTTAGGTCAATGGAGAATTTAAATAGTTTTTTTAGGCTGTGTACAGTAATTAAAATATTAATGGTAAGTCTGGAGGAGCTCTGGAGAACCTAATAGCTTCTCTTCAGCGTGACATCTCCCTACTAGAGTGCAGTTGGCCATGAGCTCCCCTTAGCTACACCTCTTCCCACTGTACAGATGTTGCACTGATTCTCCATTTTTCTGCCTCACTAGTGTTTTCCCATGTGGCACCATGTCTAATGCCCTAGTTAAATTCAGACAGATTTCATCTACTGCATTTCCTTTGTCTGGATAATCAGTTATGCTATCAAAGGGAGATACCTGATTATTCGGGCATTATCTACTCTTTGTAAATTATTTAGCATTTTATCTCATTTTCTGTTTACTTCATGTAACTGATGTACCTCTTTTTTGGTTTTGGTTGCTTTTTTTTTTTTTTAAACTTATGGAAATATTGAAGCCGAAGCTTTGGACCATAACTTATTCCAATCATTTCCCTTTTCCCTCACTTGAAGATGAACTGTTCTCCAGGTGTACTGACATAAACCCCTCCTTGTCATTTAGCACATCTTCATCTAACAGACCTGGAGTCTGGACAAGGCGATGGTCCAGCCTGCCCTCTTGACTTCTTTCCACCAAAAAAGACATTGAGGTGCTGGAGGGTGTCCAGAGAAGAGCAACGAAGCTGGTGAGGGGTCTGGAGCACAAGACTTCTGAGGTGCGGCTGAGGGAGCTGGGGATGTTCAGCCTGGAGAAGGGAAGGCTCTCTACAACTGCCTGAAAGGAGAGTGTAGCAGGGTGGGAATTGGTCTCTTCTCCCAAATTAACAGGCAATAAGGCAAGAGGAAACAGCCTCAAGTTGCTCCAAGGGAGGTTTAGACTGGATATTCCGAAAAAAAAATTAACACTAAAAGGGTTATTAAGCATTGGAACGGGCTGCCCAGGGAAGTGGTTGAGGCACCATCCCTGGATCAGAGAATCATGTAATTTCAGAGCTGGAAGGGACCTCTAGAGATCATCTAGTCCAACTCCCCTACCAAAGCAGGATTGCCCAGAGCACATCACTCAGGGCTGCATCCAGACGGGGCTTGAAAATCTCCAGAGAAGGGGACTCCACACCCTCCCTGGGCAGCCTGTCCCAGTGCTCTGTCACCCTCACTGTAAAGAAGTTCTTTCTCATATTCGATCAGAGCTTCCCGTGTTCCAGCTTGTGCCCATTGCCCCCGGTCCTGTTACTGGGAACCACTGAAAAGAGCCTGGCTCCATCCTCCTTCAGCCCACCCTTTAGATACTTATAAACATTAATAAGGTCTCCCCTCAGCCTTCTCTTCTTCAGGCTTCCTCATAAGGAAGACGCTCCAATCACTTAGTCCTCTTTGTTGCCCTACGCTGGACTCTCTCCAGTAGTTCCCTGCCTCTCTTGAACTGGGGAGCCCAGAACTGGACACACTATTCCAGCTGTGGCCTCACCAGTGCAGAGTAGAGGGGGAGAATGACCTCCCTTGACCTGCTGGCCACACTCTTCCCTATGCAGCCCACAATTCTGTTGGCCTTCTTGGCGACAAGGGCACATTGCTGGCTCATGGATAATTTACTGTCTACCAAGACACACAGACCCTTTTTGTCAGAACTGCTTCCCAGCAGGTCCACCCCTAACCTATACTGGTGCCTGACATTCTTCCTCCCCAGGGGCAGGACCCCACACTTGTCCTTGTTGAACCTCATTAGGTTCTTCTCTGCCCAGCTCTCCAGCCTGTCCAGGTCACGCTGGATGGCAGCATGGCCCTTGGGGGTGTCAGCCACCCCTCACAGTTTGGTATCAGCAGTGAACTTGCTGAGGATACACTCTGTCCCCTCGTCCAGGTCATTGATGAATATGTTAAACAATACTGGTCCCAGTATTGACCCCCTGGGGGACACCACTGGTTACAGGCCTCCAACTCAATGCTGCTCCATTAATCACAACCCTCTGAGTTCTGTCACTCAGCCATCTCTCAATCCACCTCACTGTCCTTTCGTCTAGTCCACCCTTCCTCAGTTTCCTGAGGAGGATGTTATGACAGACAGTGTCAAAAGCCTTAGAGGTTTTTAAAAGACGAGTAGACATAGTGTTTAGAGATGTAGTTTAGATCAGTGATGGTTTTTGTCAGAGTTAGGTTGACAGCTGGACTAGATGATCTGAAAGGTCCCTTCCAACCTAGACAATTCTATGGTTCTGTGATTCTGCCTCAGAAATGGGGCTTTCCTTTTCCATAGCCTCCCATCATCCCCTTGCCCTGTGCTCAGTGCCATCTTCCCAATGGAAAATGAAGACACTTTATTTCCAGGGGGCCATACACAACTCAGACAAATGCTTTATCTAGTGCTCACCGGGAGTAAGATCTCTCCTTCACAGCTCTCTCCATAGCTGTAAAGGAACGCGGTGCTATTTTTCTTTATGTAAACAGGCCATTCTTTACATTCAGCCAAAGTGATCGCAAACAGCATTTTGGCTGTGAAAGCATAGAGGACTTCCCAGACTTAGATGAAAGTAGTTAGTTGAGGTTTATATAATTCTTGTTTAAATTCATTATACATGCATGGATACATGAATCTTGCAAGAACTTCTCTANGATGTAGCAAAATTTTGAGATCCAGTTAACCCTGACTGGTAATCCCAGTCCCTTCATTGGTTCATACTGGGATTCTCATCAGGTTGTTTACATCAGCATTTTTCAAGGGTCTTTGACAGGCTAGTTGCCTTCATTTCCTATTTCTAATGTGAGAAACCAAGAACTTGGTTTTGATGGTCCAAAGCCATGTAACTGTGAGATCAAAGGGATGGAGCTATGAGGATGCTGGGCTCCTGGCTGCCAGCTTATGCCCGCTGTGGGATGTACTGTTCAGAAACCCTTGCTGTACACGTGCACTAAATAACAGTAGCGATAGAAGTGATGCTATACACTGTTCTCTGGAGTATTACAATATACCATACTTTCATGGATCAGATGAATGAAGGGAAGATAGGAAATGATTACTCTGCAGGAGCCCGAATCAATCCCTGCCCATTCTCTACCGGACCTGGAAACATTTGGCTCTTGCAAATAATCTTTATTCAGATAGGTCACGCTATTAGAGTCAACGGCTCCTTCTGTGAATAAGGACTACTCAGCAGGCCAAGCATTTGCTGGACTGATTTCTAAGTCTTAAAATGCTCAGAGATAACACAAAATGCATTTTATAAATTCTTGTTGCTGTACTTCACATTTTATTGCAGAGTGAAATTTTATTGCTAGTTGTCATTTATTAGAAAAAATTTTAAAAAAGAGAGAAATGAGAGCAGGACGCAGATGGCATCGTGCTTTTTATATAATTGCAAAATACTTTTGTTACAGGCAATTTTTATTATGTACTAATCAAACTTGTGTTATCCTGTCACTGCACTGTCAGTACGATTACCACATCTGTTTAACACAAAGTTGAGTAGCAATGATAAAGAAAACCAGAAAAATTAAGGGGTGTCTCAACAGAGACACCAAAGTGGAAAAGGTCTTGCTGCAGTTGTAGTTCTCAACGTACCAGAAGTCAGGATGAATTGTGGCATCAGTGTGAAATACTCCGGAGAAAAGCAAGTGGTTTGACAACAATCAGACAAGATCACAGGAGCAGTTAAGCCAGTAGCAAAGATTTTACGGTGTCCCTTGTGAACGCCTGAAAGTAGCACTCGGAACCTGCTGCGTTTCCTTTCTTTGCCATGCAGAGAACAACAATACCTGAGAGCATCTTTGTTAGACGTGCTTTGGCTGTGAAGAATTTATGAAACATAAAGAAAGAATCAAAATATAACAGGAACAGTAGGAGATAGGCAGAGTGTTCTTGCAGCATCCCAGAAAAAAGCATCAGATTTAGCATCACAGGCTGTGCAGAAAGGAAAGGGGACTCGATTCAGATCTTGCAATGGCTGCACAAGTACAAATGGACACTGAAACTGTGAAGTGCTGCTCTAGGATTAGTGTGCCACAGGACAGAGGCGGCATCGATGGCCGACAATCACCACACAAAACCACTACAGTCACCCTCAAATCATGAAAAACGGTTATGGCTGTAACCTGTAAAAGCCTGCATGAAGGTCTTGCCTGAATCTTGTTGACAGACTGTCTGCAGACTATAGTGACCACTGTTGGAATCTGGCATTTGGTGAGGATGACTGCTTGTAGGAGGAATGATGACTCTCCCTTTACTTGCACCGCAGGGCTTTGTAACAACCGCTCAGAACAGTCTCTAGCTTCAAATTTTAAGTTTTCAGCCAATCTGCTGCAAAGCCCTGAGCTGACCACCTTGGGGAGTGAGATCCTCTATGTTCCTGCCAGTTTGTGTCCCCTGGTAACTGTGGAATAGCAGATCCTTGGACCTCTCTGTGCAGCTGGAGCAATGGCAGGCAACTTGGATGCCCTGATGCAACAGCAGGATCAAAGAAGTCTCTCTTTGGTTTCAGCCTGCTGCTGCTCAGCAGTGACTGCCTCCTCCAGGGTAGCAATTTTGGCTGGAACCAATGTTAATCTCATCAATTCTTTGCCCACTGCTGGCTTTCAGATCCAGTCTGCCTAAACCGTGCTAGCCTTATAAGCCACTGAAGCCTAGGTGGCCTTAGAACACTAGCCTATCTTTTTAAGCATTCAGGACCACGTTCATCTCTTGTATAATCCCCAAGGCATCCGATTTCTGCGTGTTGACATTCACATGCTGCTCAGGTCCCTGGCTGCAGAGGAAGCCCTGAAGTAGGATTTTCAAAGGCTTTTTCTTCTGATCACAGCTGAGAACTTACAGAAGAAACACCTGGAGCCCAAGCAGTGTCTACTTTCTAGTGTGGTCACGGTGCCCATTCGTGATGCGGGAAGTGTGGATTCAGTCTTTTATTCTGTGGAGATCTTTGAACCCACGCTCCAGGCATGGAGCTGACCACAAGGCTACCGGATACTTTGGTGCTAATTTCTCATCTTTTCTTTTGGTGCCATTCCACACTTTTAGGAAGGGATAATTTTATAGTGCAGTTAAGTGGTCTAATTATTTGTGTATAGATCTGGGATTTTTATTTTCTGGGCCATGAAAATTCTGTTATTTTTGTTAAGTAAAAAAGGAGGAGGAAATGCATGGATATTACCTGGAGAGCTTTGGTAACTTCCTATTGAGATTACAATAAACTCTTCCATAGATTTTTTTGAGAGAGTTTGAACATGCCTATGTTTCATTGTTCATATGCTTTTAAAAGACAGAGTGCAACAGCACAAAGGCAATGATTTTTGGTAAAACTTGAGGTGTTACCTACTATTAATAGTTCTGAAAATCTCTGATGTGAATATTCTCAATGATGCCTGAACTTGAAACTTGGGTACAGGAGGAGACTTTGGCAATACACATATTAAAAAAAAAAAAAAATACCAACCTGACTATGGATTCTACATGAAGCACTTCTAAATAAAGTCACAAAAGAACACCATGGCAACGAAGAAAGAAAAGACATCAAACTATTCATTATAAAAGACAAATCATATGCTATCTTCATTGCAAGCTTTATAATCTCTCTTTCTGCTGTCTCTTACAGCATCATAATACACAATCTTGGTTGAAGCACTGTGGGACTGTTATTTTCCCTCCGATATAAAAGCCGTTGACTTGCAGGAAAATTTCACTGAGAAAATGTATTCTATATATAAGCAAAAGAAAATAGTGCTTTTTAAAACATGGGCTTTGGCATATAAGCAGATAAATAAAAAGCATTTAATCCACAACCAACCAAAAAATGAACACTTGAAGCTAGGAAACAAAATGTCAAAGTGGAGGAAAATCACCAGAGGTCAATAGCATGCAAAAAATTTGAAGAATTTCTGCAAATTATTAGCACCTTCCTTTGAACTTCCTGCTTCTACTTTCTCATATCTCTCTTGAGTTACAGCCGTGTGCTAGTCCTAATCTATGGGGCATCTCTAGTTTATTGCCTTTTTACTCAGAGCAACCTGCCACCTTAGAAGTAAAATAAATGAGTTAGACTCCAGTTAATAGGAATTTCCAGATCCTATGCCCTAGGATATCCTTCCAGATCCCTGTCTCAAATTCCATAAGGTTCTAGGTCTCGCGAGAGTCCTGTCCTATAAGTGTTACCTGAATGAGACGTCTGGGTTGGTCTGACACATCTTAAACAAGTGCTATCAGCACCTCTGTTTTGCCAACAGAATCCCATTCCTACTGTGGGATCCATCTCACCCAAGTTCAGCTGTCAGTGATGTTGACCACCACGTTGAAGCTTTTTGTGTATTTAGTGATGATTCAGTTGAGAGTCAATGGCATTTAGAGCATTATTCATTACACCTAATGTCAACATTAATTTTAAGAAGCAATGAACCATGTCCTAGACTTCTTTGGCTAGAATGAGAGCCCATGGTAATGTGTACATATGGACATATTTAGGTAAATTATGTGAATCCCACCCCGTCTTTAAATGAGGCAATCTATTGCCATATGGTTTTAAGGTAATCATCCTGTCTTTTTAGCATAGTCTCACAAAATGTCCAACAGAGGAATTGTCTTTGGCACACATACTATGTTGTCAGGGCTTTCCAGAGCTCTGTGGTTGATGATATACTCTGTTGGACCACGCATGACTAATGTATAAAAGATGTGTGTCTGGTAAACCTGTTAAACTCAGGCCAGATCTTATAGATGAACATATCCTTAACACACTCCTCAGTTCTGGAAAGAGAACTGAAGAGATGAGTGGCCAAAGAGATGGTCACATACTTCTGTAGCAGTATGGATGAGCCATCTTTGTGCCTGGGAACTGCAGGTCTTCATTCTTTGTGAAGTGGATGAGTTGGGAGGTGTGTGTGTGGGGGGGTAATAAACAGTTTCTGCCTGCTGACATATAACTCTTCTTCAGAACTTCAAATTTGCTGTTGACTACCCAATATAAAGAAAATTATCTTGACAAAATGACCAGGCTATTTTCACATGCTCTGATTATTACCTTTACAAGTTAAAAGAGAGTCACACTGATAGGAGGTTTCATATTATAGTTAAGAAACATAATTTTCTTTATATTGTTTCCCCTAGTTTTCTCACTTCTGTTTTTCCAATTATTTTGATTAAATTTACCCCTGTGATCTTATTTTTTCTTGAACATCTAATAACAAGTTTAAAAAACAAATCACAGCTGATGATAGGGTAAAGAATTGCTGTAGTTTTTATTGGTTTCTTTTTTCTTCAGAAGTTACAGCTTTAGCACTTTAAACACTACATAAAACATCAAAATTACTCTGAAATGGTGTAATAACATAACATAAAAAAATGCTACCCTAAATTAATATTTACATCTATTCTTGCCTCTGTGTGCTGATTCATTTTTAAAGCATTTGCAAGATTATTTTTTTTTTATTCTGAGGTTAGAAAATAGACTCCAGTACTGTTGGGGAAGGACACGTTATATTCCTACTGGTTGATAAAAGAAAGATAAAAAGAATTCACTTCTGTCAGATAAATAAATAATAAAAATAATCTCTTTTGGGGGAAACTGCAACATCAGTTCATTTCCTTACATTGATCAAAGTGGTCACTTTCTCCAGCTTTTTGTCTTATTGGATTATTTTTTTGGCCTAGTCCTGCTGTGTTGTGAGATAGTTCTATCAGATTCTAAGTTATCTATGTAATGTGAATATCAGCTTTTCTCTGAGGTCACATCTATAGGGCTGTATCAAAAAGCCAAAGTTTTTGGTTTTTTTTTTTTTTTTTAATAAATTTAATTCATAGTCTATTTATTCTGTTTTTTCCACTGTTAAGGAGCTGACACCCTCCAGTCAGAATCATTCTTCAGTGCAAGATGTGGTGCATTTTCTTTATTAGCTATGTCTTATTCATGAAAAATGCAATAAGTAGGTGTCACAGTCGATAGAAAGGCACAGGTAAGAGACAACAATAGAGCAGCAGGAAGGTTGGATGTTCAGACTGATGGTCTCTACACTTATTTGCTTGGAATTCAGTAAGTCAATGTCAGATGTATAGAATGAGAAAGACAGAAATATCTGCAGATCCTTGTCTTCTGGCCAGTCCTGGTAATTTTTTACAGGAAACACAGGTGGAGCGCATTCTTGAAGAAACTTTGAAGAGGGACTTGAAAGAGGGACGGACTTGAGAGATTATTCCTGAGCTATAGGTTAGACAAAAAGAGTCTTGTTGAAAAGCATATAAGGGGTTTTGTAGGAGTGATATGAACAGGAGACACCTGGGAAAAGGGATGTCATGAAAAGTGTACAAGGGCAAGTGCAACTATTTTCGTATAAGTAAAAATGCAGAGGTAACCTCCGTTTGAAGTCAGTGGCTCACAGAAGGATTGTGAAGGGACTCAAGAAAATAGGTGTGGTGCCTATAAAAGGCTAAGAGCATATCAGGGATCAGATTTAAGAGTAGGGTAGCAATCCGGAGGTCAGGGATGAAATCTAGACTAGCATACTTTCTGCAATGCTCATGGAAAGAATGGCTTCGGTAAGAGGCCAAAGCAACCCCTTTTGGCTTTGGGTACATCAGTTGCTATCAAGGGGAGAAGTACCACAGACCATGGTTGGTGGAAGAGACACGCTGAGGATTGAGAAGCACATCTGCAGGCAGTAGTCTAAATTGGTTGAGTAAATCAGGACCAGTGCAGAGGCTGAGCTTTTGAGGACTCCATAGAAGTGAGAAGGCAGAAAAGTAAAACAGTAAAATCTACAAAATGGAAAGAGTAAAAGCATGAGAAGAAAAGAGGAAGGAGGATCCTGGAGTTACAGGCACTTAACTTACTGAGAGCCAGAAAAAGTCTGATTTTTAAGGAAGAATGTTTCTGACTGCGTGAAGCATCTGAGGGGTCAAGGCAGATGAGAAGAAAATAGGCATTTGAGTTTTGTTATGACTAAGAGTTCTCTGAAGACCTTGAACAACAGAGCAGAAAGAAGGAGCCACAGACAACCAGAAATGGTCCAGAATCCAGAAGGAGCTCAACACCTCCTGTAAATACAAATAGATCTGCCTACCACAAATTTTATTTATCCTGTGGAGTCTTACAGTACAAGAACAGTATTTCAAAAATAGTATTTCATGACTAAGAGAAGCATCAGAGTGGGTTCTTGCCTGAGAATACATCCAGACTCCCTGACATTTACAGGAGACGTCTCAAGGTCATTTATAGCACTGGGAGACTGGGCACTTTCAGTCTCTGCCTTTTGACTTCGGCTCTCGTTTCCGTGACATCCTCTATTGGTTTGGGTAATGGTAAGTGGCAGAGTGGCCAGGAGCTCCCACCTCCTCCTGCACAGGGGACTCCGTGCGCTTTGTCTAATTACACATCAGGGGCTGCTTCGCTGTCCCTTGAAATGAGCGTAAATCAGAAGTCAATTGTCCATTCTAATCAGATTTAGCCAGAATATATCCTACATGAAGTTTCAAGTGACTAGAATTAGCTTACACACAGTAAACATTTCAGGTCTAATCTGATCATTTTAAGTGAAAACTAGTGAGCTTTAACTGTATGAAAGAAAAAGCCATGCTATAATCAATAAACAAGGAATGATCTGAGAGAGGCAACCAGCATGTCCGATTAATCATCCTACCAGCTGATCAGATTTATGATATGAAGCAAATTAATCACATGCTTTCAAAAAACTTGGGTTTCTACTATACAAACCTTAACCACAGCCTTTGCTGTGGTAATTTGATTTGTGAAGATTTCCTCTGAGACAGCAATGGGATATGTTTACAGCTGAAACATATACAAATATTCATCATTCTTTTCTAATAGCTATTGTATTAACTTCTTCCTGAGCACTTTCGCTTTAAGTGACTCTCTCGTTACTTGGCTGTACATTCTCTTTCTCAGTGCCTACACATGAATGAGAAGATGTCACGTGGACTCTTCACTGGAATTTAAATTCTCAACACAAATCATGTTCTCATCACAATAATAAAAACAACATTTGTTTCCAGATTGATTTAATCTTTTTTTCTTTCCTTTGTTACTACAGTGTCTGTTGTATGCAGTTTTTAGAAGCACTTTTGCAAAGATATTGATTTTTTTCTTACATGAAGCCTCAGTTTTCATGGTATGAACCTGTCCTCTCATCCCTCTGTATAATGGTGCTTTCAGGGAAGGGAAAACAAGGGAAGGGAATGCCCTTTTCTAACATGTTTTAAAAAAAAATACCCTGAAGTATGGGCACCCTATTAAAGCTCTTTTAGGTTTGTTGTTGTTGTTTAACACAGATGGTATTTCTGTATGGACCGAGCTCAATATTTCACTTCCCCAAAAAAGGCCAGAGCTGTACTCTGCTAATGGGTACAGGCAATTTAAGTTCAATAGATGGCCTAGACAGTATGCGTATTGCAAAGGGAATGTTTCAACAAACCCAAATACAACTTTTCTATAAACACAAATACAACCCTTAATATGAATCAAGTACAAAAGCTCTGTGATCTGCTGGAATTAGAGTGCATCTTCTGTTCAAGTTCAGATGAGCAGAAACTGTTTTTTTCTTAAGTAAACAATGTAAATTAATGAGGCGGAGAGAAGGAAGAGGTCAAGAAACTGAATAATTTGTTCCTTATCTATGAATATGTCCAGTTTTCTGTATTCCACCACGCCAGCGCTTTTGCCTTACAGTTAGTATACATTACTCTGTATTATCTAGCCATAATGGAAGTCAACAAACTTTCCTGAATGCCTTGCAACAAACCAAAAAATAAACTGATAAACCAACTAAACAGTTGTGAAGCCTCTCAGGCTTTGCAGCACTCCTGGCAGACAGCATCCACTTTGCTGTCTGTGCTTCACTGCCGGGACATCCATATTATGAATAAAGGAATGTATTAGCCTGATGTGGTCCTGCTTCTGCATCTGTGCCAGTGGCTTCCCTACAGCCATCATGCAAATCTGGGGATAAAGTTTGCAACGTGGCTCTTTCCTGTTTTCTCTGTTTAGTATCGTTTTCTGCCTTTTCACAAACTGCTTTAGATTTGTCAATATCTCTTTAACGTTATTATTATTTAGTGCTGCAGTCTAAGTGCCAATTTGATAAAAGGTCAAACTTACAGTAAGTGAGTAATAAACCATGGTCAGAACACTCTCTGCCAAAAAGGAAAATCTCCCCAAAACAATAACAAGAAGTGTTCTTATCCACCTCTTACAGAGAAGGAGCTGAGGCACTGTCAGATTAAGTGGTCTACCCAAGACTGCACAAGACAGCCAGAACTGAACAAAGGAGATACCATGGCTCAGGAACTACTCCAATTTCTCTTTCTCTTTTGCCTGGAACAAACTCATCTGTGCTTTAGTCCCCTTACGCTGCATTCCCTTATCCATTGTAGTCATGTCTATATTCTTATCTGTTCACACTATCTTGTACGGATTCAAAATACTGCTGTAAAAATTATTTTCTTGTTGCGGCATTTTTGACTATGCCCTTTTCCTCCCTGGTTCTCTTTTTGATTTTCCTCCTCTCCATTGCATCAAGCATGCTTTTTTTCTTCATTTTCAAGGTCCTTCACAGCCTTTCCCACGGTCTATCAGGATGGCAGGTTCCTCCTACCCATGCCAGTCATGAGCTGTCCAGGCATCGTGTTCATCTAGGAGTGCCTCCCTCTCAAAATTTCCAAAGTAATTTCATTTCCCCCCTTCAAATTCCACCTTAAAATTCCTCTGGTGCCTATGACAAGCTTGGCTGCAGTTGTGTTGAGACCAGGACCGACCACATAGGCCAGTGCTGGCACCTTGGCTCCTTCTGCTCTCCCATCTGTCTGCATCTCATGCTTTCCACTGGAAGCTCTTCTGTCCCATGGTGGTAAAGTACCCAGAACAAGAGGGTCATGGTTCGTGAGAGTGGCACCTATTTCTAAAGCAGTACAAATACTAAACCTGTGTCATGACACCAGTGATTAATTTGGTCAGTAACACCGGAACCAAAAGCAGTAAATCACTGCCACTGAGACCTAACCCAAGCCAAGCACAGTGAAAAACCTACTGAACATTTTTAATACATTGGACTTTCATGAATTCAGCCCAGTGCAGGTTTTGCCTTTTCATGACAGCATTGCAGTATTGGCTTGTGTTTAATATCATATCCTTTCTAACCTCCAAATACTTCTGTGTAGTACTGCTGTTGCAGTCATTCATTTGAGGGATGATGTATTTGACTGCTGACTATTCTAACAATAAGATAGCTTGTGGAAATAGAAGCCTGGCCAAAAGACTTCTCTTCTGAAGGTCTCCTTTGCTAATAAGCATCATCAAAAGCTGTCTTGACAGGGCAGATAAACGCATGTTGCTCTCTGACTCCAACACATCTGAATTTAAGTTGCCAACTTCACCGTTGGAGTTCCAACTCTATAGGGGTCAGTTCAAGGGCAGTGATGTCACAGCTCTACAGCACATAGGACCTGTCATTCCCCCATGAGTCTTTTCCCCAAGTCAGGCATATAAAATCACTGACGTTAATTTAATGAGTTGGTTTTCAGGAGATTAGTCTCACCATGAGTCAAATTATTGTGAACATATGGAGACCCAGTCTGGCTATGAAGTATGTATTTGGGAATGCAGACTTTTGGGGTTGAGTGCATCTTGTGTTGCATACTTTAACTCTTCCTACCACTGTTGGGGCTGGGTTGTTGTTGTTTGGTTTTGTGATTTTTTTCTAACCTTTGGCAATGCCAGTTCATTGTAGTTAACTCCAGTTTAGGTCTGTAACAAGGCAGAATGGAGGTGAAGGTGTGCATATTTATGAGAAATAGGTTTTATATGGAAAACAATAAAACACAGAAGCAGCCAGATCTTGGAACAAACGTAGGCTAATGCTGAAGCTTAGTAACTTATTTTAACAATACAGGAAACTCAGGCACAAAACATATTTGATCTGTGTGTGTGTGTGAACTTCTGAGATCAGGGTCCACAGAACTCAGATTTCAGGGATAAAAATCTCAGATACATCCAAGTGAGTGAGAAGCCTTAAATAAAAGGGGGATTGTTACTATTTTCTTATTATTTTAGATCTCAATCCATGGAAGGAGTTAGGTGTCTAGCTGCTGCTTAATTGCCCTCATGGAACTTAGGCTAAGCAGCTCCTCTGTTGCTAAACAAATTCTGAAGGACCTGAAAATTTCATTTCTTGGTAGTAACATTGCCCAGGATCAGACACCTTGCGAATAACCGCTGTATATCTCATCCTTGTTCTCATTTTAAATTCTCAGTCAAGATGTTATTATACTGCCAACTCTGTTACCTGTGAGACCCATCTTCAAAGGCATTTTGGGGATCAAGCAGGGTTGCCGTACAGAACATTTTACCCTATAGCCTATTGATTAGAACAAATGCTAGACTTGGGAGATTCAGCATCATCTCTGCCCTCTGCCTATGAGATCTCTAACTCTTAGGAAAGAATCTGAACCACAACTGGAAGAATGTGTACTTGTGGGTAAGTCTTTACAATCTCCATCTCTCCTGTAAGAGCTTTTAAGGAGTAGTTGAGTAATTGCTGAGTAGCAGTAGTAGTAGTTGCTATTAATTGCAGGAAGCATTAGCATTCAGTTTCTTTCTCTTCCCAGTTGGTGACTCAGCCTCTGTATATGCAGAATTGTTGTCATGAGCTTTATCTCTTGGTGGTCCAATAAATATTTAAGCAATCTGATCAAGGTGAAACAATTTAAATGGGAGAACTTTAAAGCCTCTTTTTCCAGGCTCCAGAGATCACCTTCAGGTCCTTTCTCTCTTGCTAGGCCATGGAGTCTTTTGGCAAAGATGTGAATGAATGTCCACATATGGAAAAAGAATATGAGGCTGGATCATCCATGGGACTGGTGATTGCTTAACCATGGGGAGGAAGGAAGTGACATCAGATTTCTCATAACAATCTTGTTTAGGTGCCCAGTTTCCTGAAGTCTGGAGTTCGCTATGTGCTCAGTCCTGGTTTGTATAGCTCACCTCAACCCTTTTCCTTGGTTAAGTACAGGGGGCACGAGGGGAGACAGATCTCAATCCAAAATTCTTGAGATCCTCTGAAACAGTCATCTACCTGCCTGGTAAAAGCAATTTCAGTACCAGAAACTGTGTTAAAGTTGTCTGGCTTTCAACAGATATTCTGAAGCCTCACATTGTACAAGTTTTGGATTAGTTCTACCTCTGTGTCAAATGATTCACACTTACTGAAGTCATACAGGTAATTTGTGCTTTATAACTTTGATCATAAAATATTACATTCTTCAATCTTGTAAATAGATGCAATTCCATGTACTTCAATAGTCCACATGTAATTTTTTGGCAATTAATTTTTCCCTTCAATGCTGAGTTCTCAGGTATCATGTAGACATGATACAAGGCATACAGCTGATACTACTGATTTTTAATCTTCTAGTTTACTTAATGCCTTTAAAATAAAACGTAAGTGATCCATAAATGTGCTTTCAGCCATCAGAAATCTAGGGGGTTGGTGCAAGAGCTCAAGTGGGACAAGATAAAAAGCTTACAATAATCTGCTCTAACTTCTTATTCCCTGAATCTACAGAAAACTGGTATAAGTTAAAGTCTTATGCACAACTATAATGCAAAATCAAAAGGGCCATTTAGTATCTTTTATTAAACACAAGGAAAGCCATTTTAAAAGAAGGAAGAGGCTAAGTCTTCTGCAAGCTCACCGCAGGCTCCCATTACAAGGCAGTTAACCAATTATTTTTATTTCAGCATAGATGATAATTAATCAGAGCTATTATTCGGGTGTGCTGAAACCTGGGCATTTTCACTGGTTTTGCAAGACTTGAAAAAGGTTGCCTGCACAACCTGCTATCTTTTCAGTGCACACCAGTGAAAGTATGTGCTACCTCAATGAGGAAGCTGTTAGACCCATCTCTGCTGTTTGTCAGGATAATTCAATTGATGTTCTACCTAGAACCCTGCGGGACCACAGCTGCTGCAGTGGATAGACCTTCGTTAAGCCTTAAGTTACTGATTTAACAAGCTGTGCTAATGAAACGGGTCTTTAATGAGGTACTTTTAGCTAGGCTCAATGTATTTTCCTCTTCATCTCAGTCCTACATTTCCTGAACTTTTTTATAATATAGCTTAGCAAATCCCTTCATTTTTCAACTAAAATGACCCTTGATATCTCACTTAATAGATGAACATATAATATTCAGCTATCCCAATTAACTTCAACAGTGGCTGTGGCCTTTCTCTGAGCAGCAACTACTCACCAGGCTAAGGAACATGATACTGGACTGGAGGGCCTTTAGCCTGACTCACTGGTAGTTCACATGTCCTCTGCTCACAAATTAGATTTAAAATGATGCCTTTGATAAGTGATATGTCTCACCTTCCACAGTGCCATCTTGCAGCACTTAGGAAGCTGTGTCCCTTTTTCAATGACAAATATTAAAATCATGTTCTTTGACAGTAGTTTGCCAGAAATCAACATGTTTATTTATCAGCTACTCAGTTTGATCCAGATTCACGTAGTCATTAGCAGAGATAATGACAAATTGCCCCATGTGATTGGGATGTGAGCTGAAACCTCAAATAATAGAGAAGTAGTACACAGATCACCCAGCATAACTACCTTACGTGAAAGCTACTCTAATTTTGTAAAGCAAGTTGTCAAATCGATGTCTCTGCTGTCAAACAAAAATATATTTTTAAATGAATGCCTCAAAAATCCATAGAGGAAAAGCAAGTGCAGCACGACATTTGTTTGATTTCATTCCTCAGGCGATGCCGTAAAAATTGATCAGGCCACATTTAATGGAGAAATCATTAGAAGTCTAATTCAACCAACTCCAGAAATATTTATGAAGAGCAGTTAAAACCCACTGATACGATACAGGAGGGTACTTGTTGTAGTATTATTAATAGCTAGGAAGACACAGCTTCAACATATGATTTCTGCAGAAACTCTGTCATGCATTTCCAGCAGCTTTTGTACAATGAGTTGTTATTAAAACAGCACAATCATCCAAATTGCTGTTAGCTAAAGATGGGCTTTGTATGGCTTGATATTTATCCATTTTGACCTTTAATGCCTTTTACAGTAATTGTTGATCCAGTGAAAATCTACTTTGTCTTGTCCTCTGAGAAATATAACTGCAAGCTTTCACTAGTCAGCCCTATGGCAGTTTGTTACTTAGTGTCATGCTTTTATTTAACTCATTCTTCCCTATATGTTGGTCTTCCCTGGATTTTAATGAGCTGCACTGAATGATTTGCATGTAAATGCCCAAGAGTAATTAACCTTGCTGATAAATAATGATTGCCATTCTCTAATACTACAGGTCTGCGTGAAACCTTCTCACCTGGGAAGCAAGCACTTTCTATTCAGTATGGGGGTTTCTGATAAAGGCAGTAGTATTTTTAGCACTTTGAAAGGCCTTCTTGGTCATCCTCATGTGTGTTTCAATTACTCTTTTCCTCTCCTCCCTTCATTAAAAATTTTATACATCCTTGAAAAAAACCCAAGTGAAAGTGGATTTTTCTCTAAAGGACTGTTATCGTAGAGAGCTCCTGCCAGGACTGTGGTTCAGCAGAGCATCTCCTGGAGGTGCAACATCTGCTGTTAGAAGGGAATTCTCTCCTATTTGAGGTAGGCTGCATCTCCTGTAGTATAAACTGGACCAAGACAACACACTCTTCTTCATCACAGCCGTGCTAGTGGGTTGTAGCTCTGATTATCTCATGCTTTTCCATACCTAAACAGTTCCAGAAAATGCTCGTAGTAGGGATAAAGCCTTTCTCTTACTCCAAGGACTACAGCTAAAAGACGGTTATGTACATTGAAACCTACATATATACACACACAATCACACATACAAAATAAAAAGAATTTAACAAGATTCCCAGATTCTTTCATGTGTCTTCACACTCTTCTTAGCAGACTCAGCACAGCAGCTTGCCTGAAAGATGCTTGATATGACTTGAAAAAAATTAACATCTAAAATTTAACATTTTAAACTTTATACTCTGATCTCTTGGCCCTAGCTCTATACAACCATGCAAAGCCCTTGGGGAGAGAAAAATGGACATTGCCAGGATTTTTATGTACATGGCAATTTTCCATTTCGATTTTTCTAAAGGGCAAAGTATCTCCACGCACAGTTCTCTCGATGACCAAGGGATGCCATTTATCCAAGCATGCAACTTGCTTAGAACTGCACATAGCAGCCATTACTGCTTTGTTCAGAGAGATCTCAGCTGTGACAGAGCTTCACAGCCCCCTGGAGGAACAGTGGCCGTGTTCTGTAGTGCTGTGTGCTGGGATATTCCAGGTGCCCCTACCTTATATCCTCAATTGTAAAAGAAAAAATCAAGAAGAAGGCATCAAACCTGAGTTTGCAGACTGCTGAATGAAGGGTGGTCCATCAGATCATCTTCTTGGAGTCATTGAGATATAAGGTCTTGGAGCAGGCCAGATGCAGCAGAACACTGAGAAGATGGAGAAGACTAAGCAGATCCATGGCCATCAACACATTGCAAGGCCCGGATTGTACATGTTGCATGGGGTGGTGAAAACATGACATGACTCTCTGCTTTCCCGCGCCCCACAAATCCATTTGTCCTTGATTTAATCCTAGGGCTGGCAGATTGTTGATTAATGAACTCCTCCCAGTATTTCTTAACAACCCTGAAGGAAAGACAGAAAGGAAGGCTTCTCTTACCAGAATAACACTGGTGATTTTGACACAAAAAATTTGCTAAAAATAAACACAGCGTGGGATCTGATTCCTCAAATGCATTGGAAAACTTGCCTTTCATCCTCTCCCCCTTTCATGATCCCATATCAAGTGAAGGCAGCTGTTTATGTCCACTACCTTTGCAGGGCAACAGGAATCTACCCTCATCAGCTGAACTTGGCTCTGCATGCAGAAGGGTAAGCAGACACCCCACCTGGACCACTACTGGGAAGCTCAGCAGTCCAGATAGAAAGGTAACTCCTCAGAGGCCAACAGTTTGCCTAAAAGGTGGTAGACAGGGCAACGTGTCCCCTACCCAGGACACGGGAACTATTGCAAATCTTTGGGATAGCCCAAGACCCAGAAACTTGTTGGGAAGTGAGAGTGCAATGAGAGGAAATATGCAGAGGTTGTGTTAAGGTGGGAGGCAAGAGGAATTCCTTCTCCATGGGATATCCAGAGAGCTGAAGTAACTTTAAAAAATGAGGGCAATAAACTCTGAGAGGAGCACTGTGAGGAGAGCAGAGAGCAGAATGTAAACAGGATGTCTGCTCACTGAGTGTTCACAGAGTGATGACAAATTGGGGACAAATAGCTGCTGTGTGTGACACTGCAGAAATATTTTTCTTAGCCTTTCTGTACACGTTGTTATTTGACCTTAGTTTTTCCTCCCCGAAATCACTCTCTGCTGTATTCACTCTCTAAATCCCCCTGCTCTGGCAGGGGGGTTGGACTAGATGATTTCCTGAGATCCCTTCCAACCCTATGATTCTATGATAAAAATAAAAATTCTCCTTATCTTAGTAGGAAATACACCCATGGTAAAGGAATCAAGAGTCAGAGAATGTGAGGTGGTTTTTTTTTTTTTGGCCATGTGTCATGGTGAGGGCTCCAAGCAACGATCTGTGAAATTTACAGAGAACCCTCATATACCTCAGTGTGGCCCCTTCTGCCACCAAGGTTGCTCGTGTGCATATGAAAATGCATATAAACCACATTTATTTGATTGGGCTAATTTGAAGGAAATCGCTGCTCCACAGAGGTAGGTCGTGCAGGATTTATCCACCCTGAGGTGACTGCCTGTTTTTAATGTAACTGGAAAATGCTGAGTCTTTGGCAAGAGATTCTCAGAAACCTGAATGCTGAAAATCATATGAATGTGTGAAGGGCTGAGCAGACAGATATACCTGTTGCGGATCTATACAGGTACATGTGAGAATAAGAGTCTCTCTGCACCTCTTTAATATGAAGGATTTTGAGAAGAAACTTCTCCCAGGAATCTGATGTAGTCACCGTCTAACTGATCACGCTGTAAATATTAGAGACATCTGCGAGTTTTTCAATAGAACTGAGAAACAGTCAGGGCTGGATTAATGGACTGAATTAAATGTTGTCATCACTTGTAAATTCAGGTTACTTAGGCTGTAATTATAACCTACCCGAAATGATAGGAACTGCAATGTGGTTTTGTGCACCTAAGCTGGGAAAGCAGCAAGCACAGGAGAGAGTGGGAGGGAAACTCGGATTCTGAGAATGCCTGTCGCCGTGGTGTGGTACAGCACAACAGGGAAATTCTCCTTGTGCACAGCCAGAAGCGCATCTCTCTGAAGCATGAAGATTTGCAGCTCTTCAGATTTTAATGCTGAGGAACAGTTAGAACAGAACCAGCAATTTGCTGACAAATACTGGAAAATTGAAGCTTTGGTGAGGGGGAGAAAAAATAATTCACAAATGCTTGTTGAATTTTGTAAGGTTTTTTTTTTCTTTTAAAAGCCTGAGTTACATTGGAAAATATAAAGTTTTATTTTCCATCCATACTTTTTGTGGCAATAATGATTTAAGGAGGTAGGCAGTAAAATTTCATAAGAAATAAATCTTTTCTCATACCAACTAGTACATCTAGTAAAAAACTTTGTGGAGCATATAAATGTTATATAATTTAAAAGTTTTAGATTAAAAGAAAATTATTTTAGATATCACTTTTGTTTTGCCAAGACCCAAGATGATCACATTTCTTTTTCATTTTGACTCATATTACTTTTTACAATTATTAAATTCAATGTCAAACAAGAAATAAATGTACTTCATCTAGCTCTATACCTACTGTTTAAGCTCCATGTTATTAATTCATAAATCACTGAAAAGAGGATTTAAAGAAGAATACTTGTTTGCAAACTTGCAGTGCCCTTTGTTAACAGTTCTAGCCAAATAAAATAAAAAAGACAGAGAATTAAAAAGCTAAACAGATAATTTCTAAAAGCATTTTAAAAGTTTTTAAAAATTTGACATATTAGGATAAGACAAAATATTTATTTCATGTAGATTTCATTAAGCAAATGTTAAAAAATTCTATTTCTTCCACAAGAGGCAATTCTCCCCCGCAGCCAATTTCTTCCAAACCAGATGAGTAAGAAATTATTTTATTCACTACAGACTAATACTACTGGTTTTGCTCATTAGTATCTGATCTAAAGTCGTTTAGCTCTGTGCAGTGCCATGTTGAACATGATGTGTGGTTTCATGTCATGTTCAGCAGGAATTTTCAGAAATCTGGAGTTTTTTTCTTAATTCACAGAGAAAAGGTTTTCAAAAATATCTTAATTTATATAATATCTTTATTTTTGCCAGTGAAACATAGTAACCCTGGATGCACCCGTTACCTTTGCATTTTTTCTTGAGCTTTTTTGTTACTCTTACATTATTTCTCAGCAGAATCAAAGAAGTTTTGTTCCAGCAGCCCAGATTCACTGTTTCCTTCCATATAGATAAGCTGAATCACCTGCACTTTGTTCATGTACTGAGAAAATTGTTCAATGATAAGGCTAAGTCAAACAAAACAATATTTAGAATCATAGAATCATACCATAGAATGGTTTGGGTTGGGAGGGACCTTCAAGATCACCTAGTTCCAACCCCCTGCCCTGGGCAGGGACACCTCCCACCAGACCAGGCTGCTCAAAGCCCCATCCAGCCTGGCCTTGAACACTTCCAGGGATGGGGCATCCACAACTTCTCTGGGCAACCTGTGCCAGTGTCTCACCACCCTTACAGTAAAGAATTTCTTCCTAATACCTAATCTAAATCTCCCCTCTTTCAGTTTGAAACCGTTACCCCTTGTTCTGTCGCTACACTCCCTGATAGAGTCCCTCCCCATCTCTCCTATAGGCCCCCTTCAGGTACTGGAAGGCTGCTATAAGGTTCCCCCAGAGCCTTCTCTTCTCCAGGCTGAACAACCCCAACTCTCTCAGCCTGTCCTCACAGCAGAGGGGCTCCAGCCCTTGGATCATCTTGGTGGCCCTTCTGTGGACTCATTCCAACAGGTCCATGTCCTTCTTATGTTGGGGGCCTGAGAGCTGGACACAGTGCTCCAGGTGGGGTCATTAACTGTAACGTTTCCTTCTCTGCAGTCCTGTATGGGTTTTTTGGACATCATGCCTTGGCAACACCAGAAAATGAGAGTTGGACCAGCTTCAAAGTAAAAAGTGAAGTGACAACTGAAGCCAAGGCACTGAAGTCTGAATGCCAAACCTTTGGCAAAGCAAAGGAAAATCAGCTAAGTCATAAGCATCTGGTCCTACATCAGTGCTAATGTATTAATGATATTGAATAATAATGTATTTAATTTTAATTTTACCAAAATGGAGACCAATTATGGAATACGGCCATGTAATCAGACACCAGGTTTATGGGTCAGTTGGTGGTAGGGACAGTGACTCAATCCCTGAAGCTTGGTGCAATTTTTTTTCAGCACCTGATCATTTTATGTCTATACTATCCTACACCTGTACAAACTATTTATTGTTCAGTGCAGGGATACTGAGACCTGGGAACAATAATTTGTCATACAAGCATTCTCTAAATGTTTGTCTAAAGAACATTACAATCTTTCTTCTGGCCTTTAGCAATGTAGACACAAAGTGTAATGGAGAGAAGAATACATCAGCCTGCTGCTCTGTATTCACTCTTGCAGCCTCCAACCCTTGGAGTATATTTCCTCAGTTTCCTTAGCTTTGTAATGGATGAGGACATTGATAAGTCTTTTCTAGCCGAGTTAAAATATTACTGACCATTGACAATTCACTGTTAACTAAGAATAAAAGAAAGACTGCTATTGGTGGGAGCATTAGAGATTGCTGCCCTGTCTTCCTTTCTTGTGAAGGGAAAGAGGATGGTAGAAAAGTAGGAGGATTAGGGGAAACAGTTGCAAAAATGTGTAGGTGAATGCATCTAGTAGAGATCATGGATTAAATAAACATTGGGAAGTTGTTCCCCTCCTTGTGATTGATCTGAACATGTGTTACATTGAGCTTATCCTTGGAGAAGCAACAAAATAGTCCTTGTGCCTTCAATTTCCAAATAAAACCTACCTGCTACTAAAAAGGCTGAAACCTGGATTGCAGTACAAGGCATTTCTCTGCTGGGAGGCACTGGAAGTGATTTAGTGAAGTAACAGAGTGAATCTGAACTGTTGCAATGTCTAGGCTCAGACTGAAATTTCAAAGGAGCCCCAAAGTAGGGTTAGGTCAGCAGTTAACTAGCTGAGGGGAAGACCCAAGGAAATGTGGGAAGCTTCTGAACTACGAGTAAATCCTCCACCTCTCTGTGAATCTGTGGGACAATATTATTTGGAGATGTAAAGTGGAGGGAGGGAGAATATCAAGAATTATCAGTATGCACATGGAGAGTCTGGACTTTCATGGATTTGGACAATGATGTGTAATTTTTCTGTTTTGTCCAGAATTACTCCTCCTGTACCCTTCGCATTTCCATCTAGGTAAAACATTTATCATGCACCCAAGCTATGAAGGCATTTTACGTTAGAAACACCTAATGTCCTTAAAAAATAAAAGAGAATTTCAGGTAAGAAGGATCTCCAAGAGGTGACTTCTGTAGAACAGCTATTCCAGGCAGATCTCTGCAGGTACCCGTTCCTTACACACTTACCCACCAGTAAAACAGCAATCTCAGCCCAGTACCTGGAGGCAGGACGACTAGTAGACCATGATGTGCAATGCAAAGTCTTCTTCTGAATGAAGGTGACAGCACCATGCCATCATTTTTGTTTACAGACACACCAAGGTTTTAATGAATATTGTTTGTTGTTTACAGCTGAGGTTTAATATGCGGCTAAATATAGTCTAATAGTTCCTTCATCCTCACTCTGCATCATGACATGGCAAGGCTTTTGAAGAGTAAGTAGGCCATCCAAAACAAAAGCAGAAAATTAAATTCAGCATCCTTAATGTGTGGTGTTTTCCGAAGCTTCTGTTACTTTCATCACATCTCACCAGAGCTATTTATGTCTATGGGGAGTAAGGAAAAAGATCACATATTGTACAGAGAGCACAGTGTTAAATTTATGCAAAATGAAGAAAAGCGTTATTTCAAAAAGTATTTATTTCATAGTTTTTGCCTAGAGGATTGTGCTTTGTTACATCTTTAAGGACAGCAGTGCTATATTAGCATCCAGCTTAAAATTCCTATAAATATTAAGAACAGATTTAATCTGTAACATTTATGCAAAGCAGTACATCAAGCTTACCATATTGTGTGGAAACACCTTTACTGCACCACTGCCAATTCTTCAGCCAGACTTAAAAATTGGAAACAAAAGATACCTAAAAGAAAAGAAAGATGTTGAAAGGAAGCTGAAAGATGCTGCATTAGCTTCTTCAGAATTTTGTTTGCTTTCACATGAAATTTAATTACTTTGTAAGGGGCTTGAATAGTTATAGCAAAATTGTGATAGTTCAGAGTGGGAAGGAAAACCTTCTGTATCTGCAGCAACAATAGGTTGTTGGTGTGTGAACAGCTACTTTCCTTCTATGGATCCCTCTACTTATATTTAAAATACTCCCTTGCAAAGGACCTTTTGCAGAAATGTTCAAGGACATCAAACAAAAAACCAATCTTGTCTCCAAGGATATCGAATTACAATGAACGTATCATTTTAACAGTGGAATGGTTTGGTCTTAAGTAGCAACTCGCTTTGCTCTTCAGGGAAGTGTTCTAAAGGGGACTCACAGCGATAGGCTGACCTGAAGTGAAGGACCTTCCCCCAGTCCTCCTGCAACCATATGGATGCCAATAGCTTGAACTGATTACTAAGAGTGGGAGCATTGGTAGGTGTCAGAGCAGAACAGTTTTATTTTTATCGCCCAAATCATCTGCACGTAGGCATAATTTAACAAGAAGCAGCCAAAACAATTTAAAAAATTATTAGTTGTCTAAACCTTTTTTTTTTTTGTGAATTTGAGTTATGGTTTTTTTATTTATTTTAGTCTCCGTCTCTGGAGACATTCCAAACCCGCCTGGATGGGTTCCTATGCAACCTGCTCTAGGTGAACCTGCTCTGGCAGGGGGTTGGACTAGATGATCTCCAGAGGTCCCTTCCAACCCTACCATTCTGTGATTCTGTGATTTTTAGGAGTTTTAATTTCCTTATATGGCCCTTTGTACAGCTTCCATTAAGGTCAGATGAATGGTTCGTGCATAATTCCTCTGGTTTTCTAAATAGAAGCAAAATTCTACGTTGACACCAGTTTTCCCAATGACTTTCTTATTAGGAGTCACTGAAGGCTGGTGACCCCTGCCTCTTTGGGGGTCACTCATGTGTAAGCATGTTCACAGAAAAAGATGCCAGGGTGTAACCTCTACCCATAGAGGATGTCTCAGAACATTAAATATGAGTGAACTTGGATTTCTCCTTGATCCAAGCCTACTACAGTCCTTCCTCTAATATTCACTTTTCTCTCAAAAGAAATTATCATATTCTAGCAGAAGCAAGGCTCTTCCTCTTGCTTCTCTCTCTCTTAATGGAATAAAAATCATAGACCCTACTTGTATCTTTGCCGACAGACGGTTCACTATATTTTGTTCTTCAGAACCGGGAGGGAGCTCCCACATCTTCCTTGGCAGCCTGTGCAGGTGCCTGTCAAAAAATAACCACCAACACAAACTCCAAGACTTTTCTTATGATCCAGTCTGCTCAGAAACTCCCCAGGTTTTGAAGCCTGACCTCAAAACCAGTGGTCACTCCAGCTTTATGCACATGAAATGCCCAGCCGCCACACAATACTGCTAGGATTTAGTTTACTGGAATGCTCTCTCTTTTTTTTTTTTGACTGGTAAAGCCTGAGACATGGAGGAGGGGGGGATCTTTGACTGTATTCCATTTATTTTGTAGACTACGAAAGAATGATGTCATTCATCTTTCCTCCTTGTCCCTAGGCTACGGATATAACATGGGAGCTGCCCTCCAGTACATTAGCTGGCAATCAGCTGAGGAGTCGTACCCTTCTCTGGCTACTCTTTGGCCATGTAACCTTCCTATCCTGATGTTGCTCAGCCCCAGACAGGAGAATAATGTTTCACTCATGGTGTTTGCTGAGTTTAAATGTGGAACTACATTTTCCCAAGAGTAAACAGAAGGCATGAGAATTTTTCCTCAAGTCTAGTGTGTTTTGAGTGTTGTTCTTTCTGTTCACTGTGAGACTTAGTCACCTCTTGTACTTGAAACCATTTCAGCTCCTCACTCGTAGTTTTTTTAAGCAGTACACATTCCTTCTCTCAATTATTTTGTTTTTCTGCAGATGCTTTTATAACTTCTATTATTATTTTCAGGAGAAGAACTAACACCTTCTAGGCTTTGTTTTAAGAGATTCAGAAACTCAGAAATGGCATAATGCCCCCTCTCTGTGTTTCACCATGGTACCTTTTTAAATGCTAAACCTTTAAGGGGAAAGATCAGCAGCACTCCTAATGCAGATGCAGACCTTTAGGAAGCACATCAATGCAAGCTACTGCTCTCAGGGCTTGCAGATTTGAACCCTGTCAGAGTTTATCTGCTGCCAGTTTCAAACTGTGGTTTGACATTTCTGGTCAAGAGGGGTGCCCTTGTGAGTCCCGAGAGGGGATGAATCTGAAAAGACAGAGAGGAGAATATTGTCTCCCTACAGCAGTACACTGCCAGCTTCCACTGCAGAGATACCTGTTACCAGCAAGACATTGCTTTGAGGAAGCTCATCACAGCATGATCTTACTAGTGCCTGCAGTGGCAAGCCGTCAAAGCACAGCAAGAAAGAGAGAGATGGCAGAAAACATCAAAGGGGAACTGCTAAAGACTGAATAGGAATGAAAATAAAAGCTGCAGCCAGTGTAACTCCCTTCCCAAAGGGAGGGAGCAGAAGTGCAATGTAAGAAGGAGTGGTCACAGGAGACCTCAGGGTCAATTCATTCCTCCTGTAACCCAGCTGTTACAATAGGCTGGGAACTCAAGTGAGAAAATCATGAGAAAATTGCTGTGGTGCACAAAAGATGCTTGTAAAACACTGCAGTGCCACGTCTCAAAGCTGCTGGGGGGCTGAGATATTACTTTGCATTTTTCCTGCTTTAACAGGTGAGATGTGGAGCCCAAACTCTTTAGCACTGCAAAATCCACATCTGATTTCATACGTAATAGGATAACAATCCTGTACGAAGCCAAGCCTATCAGGCCAGGCACATGGATGTGAAAGGGGCAAGGACACTGCTGGCAGCCATAATCCATGTCTTGATCACCACCAAGCTGGGTTGCCCTCACTGTCTGGGAAAAGAATGTGAGGACTATTTCTCACTGGTATAAGAATGCAACTATTTCTCTTCCTGTGGTTTAGGTATCCGTGAGGGAGCCATTCCCAGGAGCAAGTTGCTTACTACTTTCAGTCCATCCTAGGGGCAAGCTTTCATACTTAGCTCCAACCCTTAAGCCAGCCAAGGACTCCCACCCCACTTAGATCAGCCTTCAAGCCACACATCCCTGTGACCAGGATTCAACTGCACCGGGATCATGCAGACAACCAAGGCCCGAGGCCAAGGCTTGGTACAGTGGGCCTAAATGTACTCGGCTTTAGAAATTGAAAGACAGTTGCTGGTCAGGTGTGCCCAAAGAGTGAGTTTCAGAAAGTTTTTCACATTGTAAGTGCCACACCGCAGGTGATCATCCCCTTACATTCCTGAGCCTGCCAGGAATTTGAACAAAGAGCAGAAAATATGCCTCCTTCTGACCCTCAGCAAGAGCTTTGATTCCAGAAGACTACACAAAATCCCAAAGAGACTTTGCTACTGGGTATATGTGAGAAACTGTAAAAATTTGCAATGGCAATACTGCTAGGCAGACTGAAGAGATTGCCTGCAGGGTTATAAACCATAATATAGGCATAAATAACTCTCAGAAAACTAGAGAAAAAGAGAGAGCTTGGTATGAGCACTTTGGAAACAGGGGGAAACAAAGAATCATTGGGATGCTACGGGAAAAATGACCAAATAGGAATATTTGGAAAATGTGGGGAATACCTGAGAGTCCATGGATTTGTGAGAAAATGGATCTAAACACATTCAGATACGAAACTGGGGGTCTCCTAAGAAGAAAGAAAGAGAAGCACATAGCTATGCCTCTTTAACTTTTGTAACCCTAACAAACAGTCAAAAGAAGGCGTTTCATGTTGCTGCCATAACAATATGCTTGAGGTTTTCTGTTGAAAGCATTTATGTGCTAGTTCTGCAAGACACTACATATTTATTGCATCAACTGCAAAAATAAGTCACTTAGGCTGGTGCTTGAGATTTTAGGACTTTTCTTTGCCCTGAAGTTACAGAGTGTTAAACAGGATCTTGATGGATTTGACAAGGCTTACAAACGTGACTGTGGCATGGCTGCTGCATCAGTGTGGACCCACACAGACTTTGGCCCTAGACTGAACAAGCTGTTGCCACGTGTTATGGTTTAACCTCTCTTTGCCAAGATCTGCTGTGATCGGAGTGGCTCGAAAGCTGCCCGGCAGAAAGGGACCTGGGGATGTTGGTGGACAGGATATGAGCCAGCAGTGTGCCCAGGTGGCCAAGAAGGCCAACAGCATCCTCGCCTGTATCAGGAATAGTGTGGTGAGATGGACTAGGGAAGTGATCATCGCCCTATACTCGGCACTGGTGAGGCCCCACCTCGAGTGCTGCCTNCCATCACGATATAATTCAATGATCATGGGATCACTGAGATCATCTTCAAACTCAGAATAACTTCCTAATTAAGGAAAATTTATAAGTGTTTGCCTGATTTCAAGAGGAATGCGTTATCAGGATTGTACACAGAGGATGTATTATCTTACACTTCATCCTACTCTTCTCATATCAAGAGATTTGGATTTCATAGCAGGAATAAGCTATTGGGACAGCTTATGGAGCATTTACATTATACAGATTTGGTGCCTTTTATCAGTAAGAATAAAAATGCATTCTTCACTTCAGTGAAGCTGTATTCAGGATGAGCTGGCTGTCTTCATCACCTCAGACTGATTAAAAACTGCATGCCTTCTATGAAGTCCCATACATGTATGTTTATATTTAAATGTACATTTAAATTCTATTTTAATCAATGACGTTTAGGCACATGGCTAATGTAAACACACATTTAAGTGTTTCCTTGAATGAGGGCAAATTTCCCTCCTCTATTTCAGGAAGGAATGCAGCTTAACTCAGGATGGGAGTGATATTTCCTGCCACCAGTTGTCATTCTGGCCCCTTTCTTAAAGAAAATCTGCAGAAATGGTTCACCTGCTTTTGCAGCAGCTGCTGAATCTGTGCAATTTGTAAGATAGTGTTTTAAAGTAAATCAGGACCAATTTTAGCCTGTGGACTCTGGCAGTTCAGCAGCTGGGGCAGCCCAGGTAGCGGTGAGGCTGACCAGAGCCGCCCCTGGCTGTACAACCCCTGTCTCACACTCCTTACAGTACCCTTCTCCTGGGCTCTGTCTTGACTCAGAACTATGAGTTTTACACTTTTGCATCTAATAAGCCTGAATATTAAATCAAAATGCACAGTCACTTGTAAAAGAAAACTCTGGTCCTGTTAGCTCTCATCAATCTTTTCAAACTGTCTTTCTATTGAGAACTCTCTGCTCTGATGTGCAAAAGTCAGACGTAGAAAAAGGTGGATGAAAAACTGCCTCCCAAGTTCTTTTATCGCTTTGAAATTATAGTTTATTTTTCCACCTTATTCTCCCACTTTGTGATAATCATTATTATCTCTTTTTCCTACGTCTTTCTAACAGAATGACACCATTAGTAGTTGAGCAAGTTTCCTGCTACCTATTATTCCTCTGCACTTTTTAAGGAACAATGTTCATTTAAAAATTCAAAGTGGCAACCTCCATCTGCGGCTCTGTGGGGCTCAGGGCTATAAACATGGAAGTTCCACTTTGCTTTTCATTTTTAAGCATGATAAAATACAGCTTATTTAGGTCATTGCACACTCTTTTTTTGTGTGTGTGTGTTTTAGTTTTCCTTTCTTGTGAGGAACAGAGATTCAAAACAGAACTTTCCACTGACTTCAATCTTTTGTGCTGTATTGCACATGAATTACAAGCTATGTATCAAGGTTAGCTATCACCCTGGTATTTGAACATCTTCTATATGATCCAGAAACCCGGTAAGGGTTAATCTAGGTCAATCTACCCAGCATGAGAAAAGCTATGGTCTTATCACAGGTTAAAATAGCAGTGAAAACCAAAAAGAAACAAACATCAGTAAAGGCTTTTGTTTGGTTTGGCAGGATACTTTCTAAGGGTTTTATCATGAGCTGCAACTGCTAGTTAAAAAACAAGTGTCCTGGTCTATACATTTTTCTTATTAACTGGACTTAATAAACTGTAATAGGTCTGTCTTTATTTATCAATTTATATATAATGGTGTAGATGCACCCCACCTATGCCAGCTTTGTCACCAGGAACAAAGCTGAAGGTTATTGGGGAGAATTTCTTTACTTTGTTTCACAAGGAAGTAATAAGCACAAGCCAGCTTGCGCGTGTGGGGGAGTTGCCATGGGGGAGCAAAATCGCACACATGGGTGTGCATTTTGCTTGGAAAGAGAGTCCGATGGTGCTGGCCCTCCTTGTAGCATCCCCGCAGCCTCAGTGCAGCTCCTGGGGCCTATGAACCTCCCCCCTGCTCAGTCCATGGACCGTCGTGCCCAGGCTGCGTGACAGAACCCCCAGGTGTACACCGTGACAGCGGGAACATCAGGCAGAGGACAAATCCCAGCCCATGGACTGTCATGTCAAATGAAGAAGACACAGGAAGAAGCAACGCTTTCCAAGGCAGCCAAGTATAGCCGTCAGGAGGCAAGGCCCTGAAGACCCGTACAATGATGTATTTAAAGCAGGGGGGATAATGCTCCAGACCGTTCAGCTGGCAAACCAGCTGCATTTCTCCCTAGCCTTTCCGCCTGCAGGGCACGGAGCTTTCACAGAATCACAGAATCATAGGGTTGAAAGGGAACTTAGTAGATCATCCAGTCCAACCCCCCTGCCAGAGCAGGGTCACCCAGAGCAGGGGNGGTGTTCAAGTTCAAAGGCAAGACCTGTTTTCCTATTCTCCCTCCCCTTGTTGTCGCCATTGAGATATTATTTTTCACTTAAAACCATGCTGTGTTTCTGCATTATCTTTATACTGCCAATGATTTTTTTGCATTGCTATATGTTGGAGCTGGTCTTTAAAGTAATAATAGCAAGGCTTGGCAACAGTAAGTGTTTCAAAAGCAACTGGATCTGCCTTGGCACACCTCTAGTTTAAAAGATACCTCACTGCAATTAATTAGCTGGAATCTGAGAGCTTCCAGAAGGAAAGTTTTATGAGTTACTTCTTTCCTCTGGGAAGGTATCATTCAAGCCAAATCGCTGTTAACTGACATATTCACTCTTGAATTCTTTCAACTCAGCATCCACTCAGACTGTTTTCTCTCTTCAGAGGAGAAGCGCCTGTGGAAAGTTATGCGCTTTTATCCACTGCTTTCTGATTCTTTTCATTTATTTATTTTTTTTTCCTGAAAAAGAGAGAAAAAAGTACATTTAATGTTGATGTCACTGCTCTTGACACCGAAGTTTTCACTCTGCCTGCAGAACAGATGGAGAGTTATAATGCCAGCAGGGCAAACTTCCCTCACTGCAGAGTACATCTTCTTTCCTTCATTAAAGCCAGTGCAAAGAGTTTCCTGAGTACCAGATGCATAAATGGATGTGCTGGCATCAAAAGCATTTCCCCACTGCCTCTCCTCAGTGGGAAGCAGTGCCCCCTCTATTACCCACACATGAGGGTCCTCTCCTCAGTAATAGCAGCAGGAGAGGAGTCTCCAGTCATCAGGACTGGCGCTAACTTCCAGCTAGCACCTCTGTGAGAAGGTTGTCTCAGCCGGCACCTCTTCTCTTCTCCCCCTCCTTTGATTCTTCTGATTTGTAGGAAGCTTGGAGCAGGTCCTGAGAAGATGGGTTAGGCTCCAAGCCAATTGATCCATCTCCTTGCCCACCTGAAAAGAGGTGAACTGCCTGGGAGCAATCCTCTGCCCTACGACAGCTCTGCCAGGACCCCATGTGAATTCAGGTGAAGAGCAGCAGTGCCGGAAGGGCTGAACCAGGTCCTCTTATCCAGGAAGAGTCGCTGCGCTCCTATGAGTGCTGATGGTTAGAGAATTGCAGGGGAAGCCGAGACAAACCTTTCTGCTTTCTTCTCCTGTTGCTCCTCCCTTGATTTATTGCAACAGGCGCAAACCCAACCATTATGGCCTTAATGGTAGTTCCATATTTTTCTCATGACCCAGGAAAGCAAAGGCTCATGTGACTTACATGAAAATTTAACGTTTCCTTTACCCTTCAAGGATCATTCAGGGCTTTTTAAGTTCAAGGCATGTAAGCTATTGCGGGGAGATTCTTCACTTGATAAATAGCCATTCTCAACAGAATGATTAATACCAGGATTGATATTGTCAGTGGTTCTGTTTCCTGCTGCACACTGGCAATCGTGTTACCATTTTGCTTTGGGTATAGGAGGCCTCTTTATCAAACCACGCTTTTTCCTCTAAACCTAGGGAGTATAAGATAGCGTTGCATCATAAATTTTTAAATATGCCCTGTTTGAAAGCAGACTGATTTCCTGTCTGACTTGCTCATCTATTACCTAGAGAGGATGAAAGCGAAGTTCTTCCTTGTTATGTAACCTTACCCCCGTCTGATTATTATGCATGAAACCACATTGCAAGTGCTTCGGTGCGAAAAAACTTGGGAAACTGTGATAGTAAACAAGGAGAAGCTAAACGCATGGATTGGATTCCATCAGGAACTCTTAACTCGGAAAGCTGCCGCACGTGGTCCGAAATGTCACACGATTAATTATCATTTAATTTATGCAGGAACTCATTTTGCGTATGAGCAGGAATGAGGAAACTGAACAGAATTAAGAAATTCCCTTGGTTATAGGCTGTATCATCAAAGAACTTTGGACAGGAACCACAGCTCCAGAATTAAGCTGGGTTTGAAATTTCCTGGTGCAGCAGAGAAATGACATTTTTTAATTTTTGTTTTTACTCTTTTGCCTTGAGTAACTGGAAAATTAGGAAAGATCAGCAGGGAAAGAAAATATTTTCAAGCTGAAAAGTAATGATTTAATATGCTAAGCGTCCAGAGACACCTCTTTTTTTCCCATGCCCTTGTGAGCACACAACCATTTATTTACCCCAGGGCTAATGAGTAAAAGAATTACTAAATGAGAGATGGTGCAGCTTATGCTCCCTTTGCGCCACAACAGAGGGAGAGAGAAGAAAGGATAAACATATCCTATATTCTGCAAAAGCAGGTGTTTGAGCCTTCTCAGGTTGCCCCTGGTTCCTCAGCATTGGTCCCTAGCACAAAAAAAAAGGCAGGAAAAGGACTAATTCACTTTTCTCGGGCTAGAGTATGTGCATCCTGGATGCCATTATATTGCAGGAATGATGTGTCAAATTAGGACACACTCCATATTTTATTTTTAAGCATTTAAATGTAATGAAATGTAATCTCTTCATTCTCTATGTTATAGGTCTGTCAATGCACTCAGATGAGTTCAAAGAGAAGGATCTGTGCATTGGCCTATAAACAGAACAGGAGACCTGATTCAGCTTCATTTAAAGTCAAGAGGAAACTTTTCACTCACTAAAATGAGCGCTGCCTTAGGAGTACACATTGCTCAAAACAGGTTAAAATATCTTCCAGCTGGTTTCATACTAAAGGTATTGATTAGATTTTCATTTTTGTGATGCTAGCAGCTTAGTCACCCACTACAGATAACTACATGTAGATGTCTTAAATTTTAGTTAAGCCCTGCCCGTGAATTGATAACAGTTGTTATCCATGTCTAATGGGATAAACTAAAGCACTTTAACCGTAAACCAACTAACTGATAACAGGAGCACCTGCACCTGCAAAGAATAAGCAATAGTAGTGTGGGCATAAATCAATTATCAAACATTTCCAGCAAGATGCCTATTCCTTCACTGTCATCTACCAGTTGTTTTTTTTTTTTTTACTTTGTTCTTCAAGGAGTATCATACTATCTGCTGCAACATCGACTGATTGATTGGCTTTAGAGATGATATCTTTATTAATTTTGAAATGGCATGGAAAGTATATTTCCAGTTTGAATGTTTGTCTCCTGGTAAAAAATAATTAAATCTTTTTTCCTTTTTTTTTTTTTTTTTTTTTTAATACTGTGGATTTTGAGAAAGAAACTTGCCTCCACAAATCAGGGAACATGCACCTTTCTAAAGATATCTGTACCACATTTAAAGATATTATTGTTACTTTTATTATTATAGTGATTCTACCAACATCACCAAAACAACTGTGCCAAATAAGATAAAATTGAACATTGAAAATTAAAAATAAGATAAAATTGAAAAGAAAACTAAGTGGGGCAAAAATGAGAGATAAAAATGGCTGCATAGTTATGATGAGTCTATAACAGTATCTCTAGTTCTTGTTTGGGTGAAATTGATTCCCAAGGATGTATGCTGTAGCTTTCAGTATTAGATAGACAGACTTAGTATAATAAGATTGACAAGATACCTTAGTTATGGCTGTTCATATTTAAACATATTAGCTTATGTTGAAAATTATACAAAACTTAATAGTGAGCAACAATAAGCAAATTTTCAGATAAATCAGCTTCCAATTTAGAAAGGCCTACATTCATGGATCATTGAAATTAAAAGCTTCTATTCCTTTTCCAACAGTTCTTCAACAAGGAAATTGTGAAGTAACAGGGAATTCAAAAACTCTAACTAAATCAGTTAGCTCTGCTTGCACTGGGTTTGCCAATGTGGATTTAAGAATTGTCACTTAGCAACAAAGCAATATTGTTCCATCACACGCTTTTTTAATGTGCTAATACCAACAAAACAAAAATGCAGATCAACAGCAACATTTGCATTTCACACAAAGTTCATATGAAATTGTCATCAGGATGGAAATGTCTGAAATAATCATCCGGCAGACTGTGTAGATTGCATCACAATTATTTGTGGTGACCTCTCAGGTACTCTCTTTTACCAGTGGAAGTTCAGCTTCCTTTCCACACTTTTTGTATTGCTGTGAGCTGAATGTAAGGACAAATCAATAGATCATTATCATAGAATCATAGAATGGTTTGGGTTGGAAGCGACATTAAAGATCATCTAGTTCCAACCCCCCTGCCATAGGCAGGAACACTTCCCACTAGATCAGGTTACTCAGAGCCCCATCCAGCCTGGCCTTGAACACCTCCAGGGATGAGGCTTCCACCCCCTCTCTGACCATCCTGTTCCAGTGTCTCACCACCCTCATGGTGAAGAAATTCTTCCTAATGTCCGTTCTGAAATGACCCATCTGTAGTTTTAATCCATTCCCTCTAGTCCTACCATTACCTGACATCCTAAAAAGTCCCTCACCAGCTTTCTTGTAGGCCCCCTTAAGATACTGGAAGGACACAATAAGGTCTCCTCAGAGCCTTCTTTTCTCCAGACTGAACAACCCCAACTCTCTCACTCTGTCTTTGTAGGAGATCATCCTCTGAGCATCCTCGTGGCCCTTCTCTGGACGCATTCCAGCATGTCCATGTCTTTCTTGTAGTAGGGTCTCCAGAACTGGACACAGCACTCCAGGTGGGATCTCACGAGAGCAGAATAGAGGGGGAGAATCCCCTCCCTCGCCCTGCTGGCCACACTTCTCTTGATGCAGCCCAGGGTACGATTGGCTTTCTGGGCTGCAAGTGCACACTGGCGGCTCATGTTGAGACTCTCGTCCACCAGTACCCCTAAGGCCTTTTCTTCAGGGCTGCTCTCTGTTATGCTATATAATTTACATCAAGTTTTTCCAGTTGTGCTCTTTTGGGGAAAGATAAGGTAGGAGACTGTGAATCCATTATTCTGCATTTTAGAAGAGGTTTGGAAGGGCTTAACCCTGGATTTCTCTGTGGGCAGAACATGGTGTCTGCTGATGAGCACTCGGCCGCAATTGAGACCGAGTGAGTGCAGAAGAGATCACAGCCAGCAGACCAGGGAGCAGCAAGAGTCACTGACACCACAAAACATAACTTAGCATTTATTTATTGGTTTATCTTCCCCAGCCTTTGAAGCTGCCCTTTAGATCGTGTCTGCTGTCCCCCTTCAGCTGCCCTCTAGATTATGTCCCCTTTGACAGTAAGCCTGGAAGTGGGGACTGGAAGGTGCCTCTGGAGAGGAGAAAACCCCGCGCATGTGAGCAGGCTTTCAGACAGAAGCCTGGCCTCAGACAGACTGCTGACTTCACAGACAGTGAAGTGAAGATGAGGAGATCGCGCTACGCACATGACAGCCAAGTAGCTGGCTGAGAAGGGTTGTGCAGACGTCATTGTGTGTAGCAGCACGGTCACAGCAATACAGCAAAGTCACCAGTGATTGAGGAACGTGCCAGCATGACAGTGCTAGTTTAATCTAGGTCATGTGGTTAAAACAGAGTGAAAATGTGTCTTTATTTCTTCTCTCTGGCTTTTTCTTCTCTGTCTTCTTCAACTAGAGCTGGGTGAGACCTTCTCACTGGAGCATACACTGGTACAAACGTGTCCCTAAGTCAGCTCTGCATTGCTGTGGGAACAAAGTGAAGGATTTCTCCGTGAGTATAAGCTTTGAAGACCCTTTTGGACTCCGAAAGAATAAGAAAATCTTGGTAAGCCTTAAGGGAAGCTGAGAAGAGTCCTGGGAAGAGCACTGTTTTCACCTTTATATATGGGGAAAGATCCAAATGTGAATTTGGGGATTTTTTGGTGTGTCTGAATGACTAGGTTGAGACTTGAGGGAGAAAGGCCCAGTTCTGAGTCATAAAATTCCCATGTGATTTAGAATCAGCCATTCAGTCTCTGTGTCCCAGACCCTTAGCAGTAAACCAGAAACAATACTGGTTTTCGTCATTGTGTAATTTCATTGTCAGTGTCATGAGATCAGGACTAGCTCTTACTAACCTTTATACAGCTCATTGCAGACTGAATACACAGCACATTCATTTCCACGTAGGCTTGGTCTTTCCTGTGATGTATATAAATAGCTGATAAACATAGAGAGGAAGGAGGTTTGGCACCTCTTGTAAACTGAAATTCAGGATTCAGCTGTTGAGCTAAGCCCCTAGAGCCAAAGCCTTTAGCATGCTTTCAGGTCTACTCTACACTTGCTGTCTTTTTCTTTTTAATTCAGGCTCTTTAATCCAAGCACTGACTGATGCAAGGAGATGTAGAATGTAAGGACATCTGGTTAACAGCTATCAGCATGAGACAAAGATAACAGACAAGGATAAGAGGCAGGAAAAATAATAAATTAAACACCTAGATATACAAGCCCTAAGGAAAACAAGAGATAATAGACAACAGCAAAGACATGAGCTCTCGGGTCACTGGCTGAGGGGCCATTGAACAAACGACTCAAGCCTTTAGAGGGTTCAACCAGAATTTTCTAACTGATAAAGAAGGGAAGAAATAAGTTTCCCACATGTCCCACAGGAAAGAGCAAACTGATTATGGGCTCTTTGCAGGGGCTTGTGGGTTGCAAAAATCTGCTTATGGAATGCTTTGAGGGAATTTTAGGAATGCATGCGAATTATTAGGGGACATTTAGGGGAAGGGCCAGATGTGAGAAAGGGAGGGACTAAGGTGGATCAGGATGGAACAAACATGGGAAAATGGACATGCATGGGAAACTGCAGTCTGTGGTCTCCTCTTATGAACTCCTATTCCCATTTTCTGTGTAAGCTCACTCATTCGCATATTCACTTCAAGCTGGACTATATGGACAGCATCTGGAAAGATTCAGGCATACAGCTGATGGCTGAATAAAGACCCCACAGCTTGAGCTTAGTTACAAGGGAGCTACAAGTGTGTGGGGCCATTAGTGAACCTCAACCCTGGTCATCTGTGTTTATCAAGTCTATATGGATAGGCTACATGAGTGCTGTTGGGTTTTAAGTGGGTGCCAAATCAAAAATTCCTGTGTCCCACAGTCCTGTGGCTTTAGCGTTCCCTTAACAAGTGAAATCCAGAATGCTAAGGTTGCTATTACCACAGTAAGAGGTTTCACCATTAGCCTTTATTTTAACTGTGTTTTTGAAGTAGGGAAAATCTGTATTTGGAAACCTGAATCTGGCCCTGAAAACGTCAGAGTTAGCCCCTCAGGGCTTCCTCAGTCAAAACATGGTGACTGGCTGAGTGCACAGACCCAAATTGCAGTGCTATTCCACATACGGTTTCATTTGAAATATATATATTTTTAAACAGGTAAGTATTTTGGTTTAAGAGATGTTATTGAACAAATTTGACAAAAGTTGCTGTTCGCGGTATCCATGCCCAAGGGCTGGACACCTCTGTGTGGAGTGGCCGGGGCTGCTCCGTGCCGGACACAGCCGGTCCCAGCCGGTCCCAGCTGNGGGAGACGCTGGGAATGGGAAAAAAGGTATAGCACAAGGTTTTTTAATGTTTATCACTGTCAAAACATTTTAATTTGCAATAGAATAAATTAGTTTTCCCCAAGTTGATTCTGTTCTGCTCATGACAGTAACTGCTGAGTGACGCCCCTGTCTTGTTCTCGACCCACGACCCTGTCCATCCTTATTTTCTCCCTGTTGAGGAGGGGGAGTGAGAGAGCGGCTGGGTGGGCAGCTGGCAGCTGGCAAAGGTGAGCCCACCACAGTTGTGTAGTAGCTTAGTACTATGATACAGAGCTCTGTCTAGACAGCAGCGTCTTGCACAGGGTTCTGTAACTGTGTGATCTTTTCCTGCACACAAACATGCTTTTCTGCATCTAGACGAGGTCCTGGTAGATCTGAACTACTTTAGGTAGTGTTTGAAGATCTGCTGCTGAAATGGCTATATAAAAATAGGACACTAATAATAATTAGTATCTTAAGAGCTCTATTTTTGGTTCTGGCTCAGCTCAGAATGATATAGAGACATGAATAAATGAAGAAGGTGGGTGTTTTAACTTTCACTTTTCTGAGTGCTGAATTCAGGCCATGAGTTAGATCGGGGCCTGTTTTATATGAGTGTCACATGCCCTTGTCCAATGAAATGAGTTAAACCCAACAAAACTAATTTTGCGTGAGTAATTATGCCTCAGTAGGACTCAAGGTCATACATCCTGACACGAGTGAAGTGGCTTTCATAGCCAGTGAAATGAGAGTCACCTTGAGGTCATCTTCTTGCTGGTTTAGAGGAAGTGCCTGATTAGTGACAGCATTTGAGTATATATACTGTGCATTTCTTCATGAAGAGAGGGAATAAGAATGCAGAGCTGAAAGGATGGCATGAATCAGGAGAAGGAGACCTGCAATGTCTTCTTTTAATAAAAGAGAAGAAAAATAGAAAGCATATTTTCCTAACATCAGGTGTTAGAGAAAGTTTGGCACAACATCGTCTTCCTTGGCACTATGTTTAACATTACAGAACTGGAATTATGAGTTTTGTTAATGGTCCAAACATCATACTGATCATTTACAGGTTGTTATCTTAATCAGTTGAAAGCATTAAAAGAATTGTTTGTGCCTTTTTATTTATTTTTAGCACTGTTTTCCTCCTCCAGCTAATTGCAGTTGCTTCCTTTCTACACATACTTTCAAGCTCCAGCTCCTTGCTAAAAATTCTGGTTTTAAAATCAGGTGTAGCATTATTTTCTGTGCACAGAAGATGAGTATTTTTCATTAGATATTATCTTGTTTCTGTTTCCTTTAGTTTGATGCATCAAATCAAAAGATGATGCATGGAGCTGGATGAACCTATGGTCAGTACAGTGCAATAAATCTCATAGACCTTTTGTAACTACTTTTGGAAGCACATACATCCTCACATAGCAAATAGAAAAGTCAAATTGTTTACTTTGCTGCAAATAATTTATCTGCTGAGATAATTTAAATACAGTAGGATTACACAGTTATTATTATCATAGAAATAGTCTGAACACTTTCTGCCCAGAAAAGTTGTTAATCCAATAGGTGAAATCAAACAAGATCCTGCATCTGAGAGTGCAGAATGTAGACAGCACACATGTTAATTACAGGAAACAGTGAATCTAAAGAATTTGGTTTCGTGGGTTTCATACTTTTTAAATCATCTTCCTCTCCATCTCCTGAAATAGTAGAGCTCACATTTGTGTTTTTCCTCACTTTTATCTTATCAAAGTGAGATTAGGCACTGGAGGATGCTCCTGTCTCACAGCGTCAGTTGCTTTGAAGCAGCAGTGAGTGGTCTGTGGCTTCTTTGCAGGACTTTGCTCTCCAGCAGCCTCTGATTTACAGGTATACCTTCCAGGTATGAAGAAACTGAAAAAAAAAAAACAAAAAACAAAAACAACCCAAAAGGGAAACAAAGGGAGGAGTTCCAGGTAAAGAACAATTGTTGATAATCTTTTTCCTATGACTTTTTGTCCCTTAAGTAGATTATCCTATGTGTAATAAGCCAGAAGTTGTGTCTAAAGCTTTCCCTGCATCTTAATGCAGCCATTGTAGTTAAAGCCTGTTATCCAGGCCCTAATTTGGCCCATAAAAAAAGCAACAGAGCAACAAAGTCCAGGAATAAAGAAATCAACAAAGCCTGTCTTGTAGGCCAGAAAACAACAGCCTAAAAGAAGGCCTTCTGCACTGAGGGATATTAGTCAGTAAATTTTTTTCTCTTTTTTTCCTGAGGTAGCAGACACTTTGCCCAGGAAACAGCAGCCACCTGAATACTTGCTTCTGTCAGTTGGCTGACTAACTACTTACAACTGCCTAAAGGTAGTCATAATTTTACTTTCTTTTAGTAGAGAGATAAAGGCTTTGTGAGGTTTTTAAGGAAGCTGTAACTTCTTCACACACCGGAAAAAAAAAGCTTTGTACTGAGGTATGGGTAGGAGAGATAACTTCCACAGAATCGATGAGGTTGGAAGGGACCTGTGAAGATTATGTAGTCCAACCTTACCTTTCTCAAAACAGAGTCAGCAAAAACAGGCTGCCCAGTTGTGTTTCAAATATCTCCAAAGGTGTAGACTCTACAGCCTCTGTGGGAAACCGGTTCCAGTGTTTGATCACCCTCACAGTGAAAAGGAGGCGGGGGGGTGTCTTATGTTTAAATGGGATTTCCTGTATTTCACTTCAGTTTGTGTGTTTTCCCTCTTGCCTTGTCGCTGAAAAGAGTCTGGTTTGATCTAGTCTTCCAGCTCTCACATACTTATACACATGAATAAGATACTGCCCAAATCTTCTCTCTTAGCCTCTCCTCCTATGTTACATGCTCCAGTCCCTTAACCATCTTCTTGGCTGTTAACTGGACTCACTCCAGTATTTCCATGTCTCTCCTCTACTGGACAGACCAGTACTAGACACAGTGCTCCTGACCTGTCTCACCAGGGCTGAGTAGAAGGAAAGGATCACCTCCCTCGACTTGCTGGCAGTGTTCTGCCTAATGCAGTTTGCTGGATTATGCTTTGGTGTCCAGCGGCATGCTTTGCTCTGTAAAGCTACTTTCCAGTGGTCAGCCTCCAGTGTGTACTGGTGCGTAGGGTTATTCCTCCCCACATGTAGGACTTCACATTTCCCTTCGTTGAACTTTATGAGGTTCCTGGCTGCTAGTATCTCCAGCCTGACTGGATCCCTCTGATGGCAGTACAGCCTTCTGGAGTATCAGTCTTCCCAGTTTTTTATCACCTCCAAACTTGTTGAGGGTGCACTCTGTCCCATCATACAGGTCATTAATGAAGATGTTGAACAGTGATGGAACTCCAAGTTGACTTTGTGCCACTGGTCACAGGACTTTGCACCCAGCAGTTCAGCCAGTTTTCAGTCCACTTTTTGCTGTCCATTTATCTAGTCCTCACTTCATCTGTTTTTCTATGAGGACTTTACAAGAGACAGCATTGAAAGCTTTGCCAAAGTCAAGGTAAAAAACATCCACTGCTCTCCCCTCATCCACTGAACCCATCATCTTGTTATAGAAGGATATCAGATTGATTAAACATGATTTCCCCTTTAAAAATTCATGCTGAATACTCATAATCACATTATCCTTCATATGTTCGGATATGGTTACCAGGAGGATTTGCTCCATCACCTTCCCATAGTGATGGGACAGGTGGTAGTGGGTTTAAACTAAAAGAGGGTAAATTTAGACTAGATAGAAGGAAGACATTTTTTACGATGAGGGTGGCAAAACACTGGAACAGATTGCCCAGAGACATGGTAGATGCTCCATCCCTGGAAACATTTAAGGTCAGGTTGGACAGGGATCTGATCAACCTGATCTAGTGGAAGATGTCCCTGCTTATTGCAGGGCAGGTTGGACTAAATGACCTTTAAAAGTCCCAACCCAAACCATTCTGTGATTCTATGGCTGAGGTGAGGCTTCCCAGCCTTTGGTTCCCTGGATTTTTCTTCTTGAAGATAGGAGTGGTATTTACTTTTTACAAGTCCTCAGAATCACCCCCTGATCACCATGACCTTTCAAAGATGATTGAAAGTTGACTTGCAGTGTAGTTGGCCAGATCCCTCGGCACTCATGAGCGCATCCTCTCAGGTCCCAGGGGCTTGCATAGGTATAGACACCCCAACCTGGTCCTCGTCTACTGAGGATAGGTCTGCCGTCCTCCAGACATTCTCTGGTCTCAGAGGCCCAGGATTCTTGAAGGGCTGTCTACCAATATAAACCTAGGTGAAGAAGGTAATAAATACCTCAGCCTTTTCTGTGTTCTTTTTCACTGGTTCTCTGCCCTATTCACCAGCAGTTCCACATTTCCATATCATCACTGCTGAAGCCCTTCTTGCTTCCATCAACATTCCTTATCAATACTCAGCTCTAGGTGGTCTTGGACTTTTCTAACTAGTCTAGAGCTAGATTGTTACATTTTTGCAGGTGCTTGGATGACACATCCACCTTTCATAAGTAGTGTACCAAATGATGTTTTTCCTTTCCCAGACAAGAGGTTAAATGTGCTTGTCGAGACTCAGCAGAATCTGGGAGATATTGTCTCAAAGAGGCAAGATGCTACCAGTATTTTTATCAGTAGAATCCAGCCTTAATGTGAGGCAGCTGGAGATGGGAGCCACGGCATTCCTCTCCATCTCTCAGCCCAGATTTCCAAATCTTCCTGCATACTGTCTTCACCATTTGTGGTCCACTCTACTGATCTAATTGTACTTCACAGCTTCTGGTGAACGAGTTGCCACACCATGACAACTGCTCTAAGTCCAGTTCTCTGGCCTTGCTTGTCACACCAAGATGTACAACCCCCAGACTGGTATTCTCACTTTGGAGCAAAGGCTTCTGCTTGCAGATGTTAAGTACATGTCACGAACTGCATTTGAAACACAACACAAACACGAACAGCTAAGGAAATAGTACTTTAATATGACTGCTTCAGAGACATCATTAAGCTTAAAAAGGAAGCGATACAAATGGCTCACTGTACAGGAAACACAATAAAAACCAACAGAAGTGAAGGTTTTCAGAGCTTTGTCCACTTCCCCATTCCCCTATTCCTCCATACAAATGCTACAACTAAAATGTTTCCCTGCTGGCTCTCTATATTGGTGCTGTGCCATAACTTCTCTTAGGTTTAAGTCTGTCATGGTATGCTCAGGACCCGGGTACCTCAACACTGGCTCATAGTTTGAATTATTGCAAACAGAGGGAAAGGGCATCGCATGCCTTTTAGCATTAAATACTGGTCATAATTAAAGAATAATTTCATTTCCATTCACAGAAGGGCCATGCAGGAGCAAGCTGGGAAATGTTCAGTCAATCAGCCATAGCTATGAGTCATTCAGCAACCTAGAAGTCTCGCCATTACCACTCAGCGGGTCCAAATCAGCACATTAGGTGGTACAAAGGCAAAACGGAAAGAAAAGAATGTTAGTAGGAGAACTGTGGTATGGGACATAGTACCTGATGAAGGATGATGATGATGAAGCAAGAGGAAATGAATACTGGATTTTGTGGGTCTCATCACATTATGATCAAATAAAAACACACAGAGCTGGGCCTATTAAGGAATGAGAACTGGTAAAATTGTGAATAAAACATAGTAGGGAGGAGGAGGTGGGAAGGAATGAATCTTTTAGATCTGTGTCAGCTAGAAAGGGAAAATGGATCAATTTTCTTTTCTTGTTGCAGTGGGCTTTGCATTAATTAAAAAGGGGTAAGAAAAGAAAGAAAAGAAAACCCAGCTGCCTACCAAAGCAAATGGTCTGAACAAAGAAAGGTGCTAAAGGTACTTCTGTCAAAAAGCTCCTATTAGACCCAACAGAAATCACAATCCAGCTCCACAGGACGAAGGAAAATTAAATTCACCTTGAAAACAAGAGAAAAAGCATGAAATTCTTCACCACTTATTGCACAAGATCCTGATGGTATTTTAAAACCTGCTCAAGAATAAACCAATCTCCACATTTTTGTACAGTGATTTCATTTGATTTCATTGTGGAAAAGCAGATCTGATACCAAGCAGTTTCCAAATCCTGTTAGAGAGGAAATACATAACAGACCTCATGTGAAGAAGGCAGAGAATATCTTGTGGATACAGCTCCTGTGCATGAGCATTTGGATTATTTGATTTTTTAATTTCTCTAATGCAATTCCTTGTAATTCTTTCTTTATGCCTCATGTATGGAGCATGACTCGTTTTACACAGCCATCTTTGTTTTCAAAGCTGCCATTCTGTATGCTGAAACTTCATGGCAATGGAGATGGATTCTGTGAGGTAAGAGCTGACCTGCTTACAAAGGCTACAGCAGCACCATACAGTGCCAGAGAAGAACTCAGATGTTAGAGAACAGCTGGAGATAGATAGAACCTAAATACTTCTGCCCCAAAACCAAACAGTCCTTAACATCTTGGTTAGAAGTAAGTCCATTGGACTAACAGCTCCTGCCTGGATTTTTGCTTTCAACTCTTGTGTCCCGACTGAACAATCCAAACTTCTGCCTGAGACATCAGCATCCTGAACTGGAAGATAACAGCAGGTCGGTGACCAGCAGTCCTTATGTTATATATGATTGAAGCAACAAAATTAGGTACGTGTCACCCCACTAAAGTTGGATCATCTGCAGTGTGGATATCTACGTTGGAGCTGACCATTCACCTTTTGAAGTATCTATATATAAAGTAGGTATGTATTTTAGTATGAAATTATTCCCAATTATTATAAATGTAGTTGCATGCTATTAATTCAGATGAACTTATCTATCTTTTATTTTATAAATACTACTAAAAATAACTAGATAGTATAAAAATTTCCCATAAAACTATCAGAACCTAAGAAATAACATGGCATATTTAAGGAGAGAACTGATTAGTCCTTTCTGGAAAATAACTGCATTTAACAGCTTTGCAAACATCCAAAATACATCTATGACATACCCAGATAGTCACATAGGAGGAAAAATATTTCCACACTGAATCCATGCTACTGTTTCAAAAGTTTACGAAATGTTCATATCCAAGGATTGGCCAGGCAAGACATGAGGGGAAATTATCAAGCATGCTTAGTTCAAATGATGTAACAGTAGGTATGTGAGAAGCTTTTTAGCATGTGAGAAATGAGGATGAAGAGAGGCCAGGGGAAGAGAAATACAATGAGCAAGATGAATGCTGGAGTCATTTCTCATTCAGTGCCAACTAAGTTGATAACCAATTCTGTCTCTGCCCCGACGAGAGATTTCAGCAAGACGTTAACTTTGGGCTCACAAAGCTTTGGTTTCTGTCAGGGAAGGCAAGCTGACTGCACACTGGGCCATGTTACAGCCACCTGAGAGTCCTGCCCGTGTTTGCGCTGGTTTTAGTTCATTGCTAGTCTGGCTTTTACTTTAGTCCTTTGATTCACTCAGACTGCTCTCAGTTGGAAGCAGGAGGATATCTGCATTAAGGGTGGTAAAAGACTGGGCCTTCAAGCTCTACTGGTTGGTGGTAGCACTGGGAAATTTATGCTGTTTAGTCTTAGTTGGCTTTGTCCATAATATGGGTAAGAACACCGACTGTGACTGATTAGAACAAAAGACTTTATATGAGGCCTAAGTAGTGTAATATCTGTCTTGCTCGTGAAAACAGCTGGGACTGATTTGGTTCCAAGCAAAATTTGGAGCAAAAATTATCCATGAAATTATGAAGAACCTCAACTTCTGGTTGTTATAAATTGTCTCATAAAACACTTGCTGGGGAATTTTTAAACTTTTTTTTTTTTTTTCTGGAGATTTCTTTTTTTCTTTTTATTTTAGACCAGAAGTGTCTTAGAATGCCAGCTTGGATGACTATGTATGACCTTCTCTTGAAGCTAGAAATCTGCCAAAGATGGAGTAAAATGTAAACTGTGGCTGGTATATAGAATGTAATTTGCCTGAAGCTTTTTGGTACTTGGCTGAAACTAACAGAAAAAATGAATTACTTCCCTGAGATTGATGACAAATGGGTAACATCATGGCAAGATAAACATGCAGATACCTAGCTGGTGATCCATGTGACACCTAGACAGGAGATCACTGGTATAAGCATGAACCATGCTAGATCAGTTTTCTGGACCACATAAAATGGGACAAGACTGCAAGGAGACCTATCAAGACACATGATTGCATCCAGAGAGAAGAGGTCCCTCTCTTTGCTGTATGTCTGGGGCAGAGGAGCACATCTGCTGTCACATCCAGTCAGAGTACCCCATGTCATTGGCAATTGCTTACTACCGTCATCATGGATAACCTGCCTAGTTACTTGGAACATGACTTTCCTGGAGTTGCCACACACGGTGGCTGATGGACAGTGGTGGTTCTGTCCTCACAGGGCAGCTGGTGTGAAAATGTGCTGGCAGATCTTGTGTTTGAATGATTGTGGATGTTGTTGTGGTATACACATTAGGTGGGATACTGTTTGTGTACAACAGATTGCTCAGAGAAGTTGTGAAGGCCCCATCCCTGGAAGTGTCCAAGGCCAGGCTGGATGGGGCTTTGAGCAGCCTGGTCTAGCAGGAGGTGTCCCTGCCCAGGGCAGGGGGTTGGAACTGGATGGTCTTGAAGGTCCCTTCCAACCCAAACCATTCTATGATTCTGTGATCCTATGACAACAAGCACTTGTAATAAAATTATCAATAATAGTTGGGACATTGTTTTTATGTAATAAGGAATGTTCTAACTCAATAAATATTCCTTGCATTTGTTGTCATCTGATTCAACCACCAGTTTCTCTGTGGAAATTGAGCTTTCATTCCCAGAGCTGTAGTGGTCTGTAACAATCAGCAAGCATGAACAGATATAGCATGCAATTCCTGATCAAAGTGAGAGAGTGACCTAGGCCAACAAAGGCAGACAGGGAAAAAATATCCATTAAACCAGGCTTCAGTTTGTTTCAAATCAAGACCATCTATCTGGAGGAAAATGTTACATTCTCCAGAAAACATAATTAGCCCCTTTGTGGTCCTGCTTTAACATTTCATATTTATACGATGTAAATCAACTCTAACCAGGAGACTGAATAACTGCCTGACAGACACTGTAGCTTGGAGATGAGCTGTCATCTGGGAGATCAAATCCTAGTCATGCAGTGAAGGCATTTAAACCGTTATTCTTGCTGTGTGTTCTTAAGACCACCTGTTGGGGCCATTTAATGCCCTCCAGGCCTGGACACCAGGTTATAGTGAGCTAGGGTATACTCTTGGCGTATACTTTTACCAGTAATATCTGAAAAGCCTTCTTTATGAGAAGAAAGAGAAATGTTTATAATTTTCAAAAAGTTTAGGTTTTGCTTTCCAGCTAGCCTTAGCTATCAGGCTACCAACTGACCAATTTAACACACAGCATCTCAGCTGATTTGGGCTTCCCTGTTGGTGTGAACAGTTCCCCCAAAAAGCAAGGATATTCATTCTCATAAGTAACTTCTGGCCAAAAAGGCAACATTAAACTTTTCTCCTGCAATACAGCCCTAGCTAAACTGTCAAAAGGCTTCTTTGCCAGTGCTGCTTCATCTTCTGGGAGTTTTCACTGTGGTACTTTTCCTTTGTGGGTAGCATTTCCACTTCCATTTCCTTGTCTTAGGGAATTACAGACACCTTGTTTGACAAATGCATTGGCTGTTTAGCAAAGTACCTCCTGTTACTGTTTTGCTTTTAGACTGTGGGTTTTAATTTCTCTGTGCATAAGGATGGGGAGGAGGGTCAGGGACTGTGCAGGAGGCAAGCAGCCCACACTTCACTCCTGCTATAATCACATTGAAGCAAAGTGCTCATAAACACAATTTCTATTTTTATGCCATGATAACTTGTTGATGGTGCATTTTAATGTAATGAGGTCATTATATTGTCGATATGGGACTGAAGACAAGGTCAACATTTCGTCCATTCTATTTTGTTATATAGTTTAAGTGCAGTCCACCTAGGGAATGTATAAACAAGGATGACGAAGCATTTAAAATCAGAAGAAAAAAACTTCTAAGATTTATGTTCTCATGTATCTCTCATGTTGTCAGAATAAATATCGTAGGAGGGATCAGGCAAGTGTACTTCCCTTTGATTATGGATTTTTTTTCCTTTACCAGGAAAACTTTAAGATTTTCTGAATCTGGATCTGAAACATCAACCATTGTGCTTACATGACAAATAAAGTCCAAAATTAAATGCCTTGACTACTTTAGAATTAGACACCACTCCGGGTATTCTGCAACTGCTTGGGGCTTTTCACATTGTTGACATTTTGCTTCTAGAGTTGGACCAAAAAAAGCTCCAACCCACTGGAGTGACTGGAAAATTCCACAAAGATTAAATATGTCTTGCTAAAGACTCCATTACTGACTTTCACCACCTTGTGCAAAATGGGCTGAGTAAGTAGAGGGAGAGGTTATGATAGAATAGTTTTGATTGGAAGGGACCTTTAAAGGTCATCTAGTCCAACCCCTCCGCAATCAGCAGGGACACCTTCAACTAGATCAGGTTGCTCAGAGCCCCATCCCACCTGCTCTTGAATGTTTCCAGGGATGGAGCATCTACCACCTCTCTGGGAAACTTAGGCCAGTGTTTCACCACTCTCACAGTAAAGAATTTCTTCCTTCTGTCTATTATAAATCTACTCTCTTTCAGTTTGAAACCATTATCCTTTGTCCTATCACAACAGGCCCTGCTAAAAAGTTTGTCTCCATCTTTCCTTTAAGTGCTGGAAGGCTGCAATAAGGTCTCCCCGGAGCCTTCTCTTCTCCAGGCTGAACAACCCCAGCTCTCTCAGCCTGTTTCATAGCAGAGAGGCTCCAGCCCTCTCATCATTTTTGTGGCCTTGTCTGGACACGTTCCAACAGGTGCATGTCTTTCTTGTACTAAGGGCTCCAGAGCTGGACACTACTCCAGGTGGGGTCTCACCAGAGTGGAGTAGAGGGTCAGAATCACCTCCCTCGCCCTGCTGGCCATGCTTCTTTTGATGCAGCCCAGGATACGGTTGACTTTCTGGGCTGCAAGTGCACATTGCCGGTTCACGTCCATCTTTTCTTCCACCAGTACCCCCAAGTCCTTCTTGGCAGTGCTGCCCTTAGTCCTCTCATCCCCCAGTTTATACTGGTACCAGAGGGTTGCCCTGACCCAGGTGCAGGGGAAGGGGAAGAATTTGGGAAGAATTGATTGGACAGGGAAGAAATCCCATCATTTAATAGGCCAGGTTGCATCTTGCCTGTCTTAGAAGGGGTAGAAATCTCTAAAACAAGGATGGGGCTGAAAAGGGATGTTGTCTTTGATTTTAGTTTTCTGTCAGAGCCCTCGGACTCATTGCCGCAGGCTCCTTCCCTGGGTAACGGATATAATCTTCAGCTACGATGTAAAGAGCTTTTGAGGATTAACACATTAAATTTTCAAGTTTACAGTGGTTGAGAAACTGCTGTTGTATTGAATATCAAGTCACCAGTGACTAGGCTAATAGGCCTCTGAGCATGCCCACGGTGAACTGGTTGTTTCCAAAAACTTCAGTCTCACACGGGATGATGTATTCTGTGCCCTCCCTCCCAGCTCCCCGGTGTACGATACATGTAACACTGAGCAGTCTTAGATTATTTATACTCTGATTTCAGACCTCTGTGTTCAGAAATGGCTTCCCAGAAAACACATACTAAATGAACCCTTTGCTTCCTTTTTTTTCAGAAAGCGGAGGCATCATCTCCTTTTCTAAGCAGCTTTTCTCAACACAAGGAAACAGCAGTCTGAGGTATTTATGCTAATAGACTTGGCAGCCTTCTCATGTTTACATGGGCTGGAAGACAACTTGAGGCTCAGTTCCTTATTAGATAAAAATTAAGCTGTTATCTGAATGGGCATAGTTATGTTGAAATGAGCGTTACTGGAATTTGCTATGGCTTGGTATAGTCATGGACTAAGTGCTGGAATTGCTGACCATACTCTCCAACGTATATGACAGCAGTCCTCATCTTACAGTCTCTGTATTCCAGTGACAAACTAGTGATGGTAATTCACACCTATGTTACTTTTCATCCTGACAATATGACAGGAAGGCTGTGAAACTTGAGAAACCCCAAGTGATTACTAAGGTCCCTTCCAACCCTATGATTCTATGATTCTATGATACGGCCAACTGCAGACACCCCCTGGGTGCTGCATACGTGCTCTTCCCTGCCTGTCGTACACAACCAGCTAACAGAAAACAAGGTGCAATGTCCTCCCGACTGCTTTGGAGAGTGCGATGGATAAAGTGTGAAGCAACAAATAAGGCTCTGGCACGATGACAGGGGTTGACAGGATATATTTTGGCAAGGAATTCAAGAGTGGTATAAATCTTTTGCTTGAGAAGCAAGTCTTTCTTGGGAACTGGTCCCTGTCTGTAAAAGGATTCCCAGAGCATATAAGGACTGTGGAGAATATCAACTATCTTCCATTTTAAGTGCAAATCCATTTAAATGCATTTGCTTAAACTAGCAGGGATGGGTTCAGACAAAGTCCCAGAATCCTCAGCACATCCACTGAGATGACCAGAAGCTCAGTAGTTTCAGAAGCCTGTCAGCCACTCTAGTGTGGCACTATGACCAACCACCATGTCCTGCTGAGAGCCTTGGTCTTCACAAAGCAGAAACATACTGGCTTGGGCAGACTACAATACCATCACAGCTTTACAGCTCCAAGGATGCTGCTACCTTGTGTCTGGCTAACTTGAGAGCAAAAGGAAAGGGTAGAATAGGATAAGACAGGAGAAAGGAGTAGAGCTCATATGTATGCTGCCCTCTTTCATAGGGTATTTTAGCTTTCATCTGCAAGATCCATGCAAAATAGCCTGATTTTCATGCAGCTGAAAGTCAGAAGTAAACCCATAAATGGCAAAGGGCCCAGATCTCTGCTGCTTTATTTCTTGTAGATAATCATCTGCCTCTCTGCAAGGTACATGAAGGATTGTCCCAAAGCAGGTCTGTAACATCTAGCACTCACTTTTTTCAGGTGTAAATCACTGTGCAAAATGCAGTGCAGTGGAGAAACAAGCCCAGTGGTGTTGTTCAGGTGTAAAACTGGTCCAAGAGAGATCTGAATCAAGCCATACAGATTTAAATTAGAAAGAAAGGGTTGTGAACATTAAATGACTTTACAAATGAATGGTTCGGAGAATCTCACCTTCCTTAAGGTTTACTCATCCTTTATTCCCAGGGAATAGATTTTATTATTCCTGATAACCCTCTACAGAGAGAAATGGGGAGGTAGACAGGGAAAAGGGAATTTTAGAAGGGAAGAAAGAGATAATTATTTTCATGTTCTCTTGCCTGAAGAAAACTCTTTCATTTTGTTTTTCTACTATAGACAATGGAAAGGCTGGAGAAATAAGAAATTGGGTTTGGTGTGGTTTTTTTCTACACCAAACCTTACGCCATAATTGGAGAAAAGCTAAATTAGCAGCTTTTCGTTAATGAGATCTGTGGTTGCATTTTAATAGGTTGACTAAATTATGTTTCATGAAAGGAATACTAAATTCACCGTCAGGAATGAAACTACAACTTTGTTCTCAGAGACTTGTGTGTTCAAAGGTCATTGATCTTTTTAACTTATTTCCTTTGTGCTGTGTCTTCAGAGACAGATAACACAGAGTTGGGGGTGGGGGCAGGATCCAAACATTCTGTCAACTTTATAAAATTTGTGTATATTTATTTTACTGAAGGTGACTTCTTTCTTCCTGAACTAAGAGATTTAATTCTCTGAAAACCCCTCAGATGGTTGTGGATCTTAGTAGCCACCAAAGGCAATGTCTGCTCTTGTGTTTTTTTTTATATCAAGGCAAAGAGAAAAAAAAAGATCTGGGTTTGGATATTAACCACTCTCAAAAGTCTAATCACTTCACTTTGGTTGCTGATCAAGATAAGCGCTTTTCTGAAGACAAAAGCTTGATAATTGATTAGCAGAAAAGTTGGCTTAGGTTCTTGATCAAGCCACAGAGGTGAAGTAATGTATGTTACCTTAAATTTCTCTTACCTTGCATTTAGTGGGAGGTTGGAAGACGTGCTCACCTGGTCACTTTGGAATGACTAAGACCACAGCATCATGGGTCTGTGTCCTGATTTGCCCCTTCCACACTTCAAAGTAGGTAAGTTCAGGTCTGAGAAATTTATCAATTATTGTTCTGTGGATCAGACCACAGAGTCATGCCTGTTCTCCATGAACAGTAAAGTTCTTCAGGCATAGCAGCTTTTCCAACGTGTCTTTGATCAAATTAGCATTACTCTTACTCTTCCATAGAGCACATAATATATCTGGGGGATAGTCCTCAGGCAGTGGCTGCATTTCCATGGTGCTGCATACAACTGATCGGCATTTGGGAAACCTTTTGAAATTACCAGTCCTCTGCAGATTACCACTATGACAGTTCTTTTGAAAAACAGACCTCCTTGCTTGTGCGTGATATTTTTAATATTAGTAATTTCCTCTCTTTTCTCTTGGTGCCTATATGGACCATGGAGAGGTGGCCCCTTTTGTTGCCCAAGATTGTTCAAATGGTAAATAGGTTTTGCACACATGATCAAGTTCTTTCTCTTTGATTCCCTTGCTTTAACTTTTGTTTTCAAAACACTAGCAGCACTTCATGGGTTGTTTTTTTTTGGTTGGGTTTTTTTTTTTTTGACAGGGTATGCCAAGCAGCCCATTTATTCTCAGTGAGAAGCTCAATTATTCTGAGACTATACTGGACTGCTTCTAAAAAATGTGTCTTTTTCAGGCTTGTAAAAATAGGAAGAAAATAAAGAAATAAGAAAGGGTAGAGGTCATGTCTTTTTTTTTCTTTTTCTTTTCATTGCTGGTATTAGAGTTGTACCTAACAGCTAGTGTCCCATGCAATTGGATTCAGACAAACACCTGGACAATGTTTACCATCCCAGAAAGCTGGCAGCCCTGGTGTGATGATAGCCATAAAGAAAGAGGCAGGGGACCCAGAAGGAAGGTTTTATTCATGCTTCCAGTAGATATGCCTGACTCACAAGTGTAAATACATGCAGTAAATATTCCATCAGTCTATATTTTATATTTAGACCTCTGTTTCTTTCTTGAGACTATTAAAATCAAATCCTTGCCCATGCCAACCCTGCCTGTATTTTTTATGTATCTGTTAAATCTCCTTTGTTTTCTTTCTTTTGCTTACTTCTACCAAGCCAGCCCTGCCTGTATTTTTTTTATATCTGTTAAATCTCCTTTGTTTTCTTTTTTTTGCTTATTTTTTCCATGCCTGCCTGCCTGCTATTAAAGATCTTCTTGACCAACTCCCCCGGAAGAACACGAGCTCTTTTTCTTCTGTCCTCCAATCACTCAGCCTTGTATTCCCGGCAGATCTTATTCACTAAACTTTCCTCTTCTGTAAGCCCTTTTACAACCCCCCTCCAGATAGGAATTACACTGGTGACCTTACAGAGATTGGTAAAATACCCCTGAGGCAGGGGTTGACTGGTTCATTCTGCTACTTCAGCATAGCCAAGTGTCTAGGCAAGTCTGCACAATTAGCAGCAACAGTTTTGACATAGGGAGAAGTCAAAATGCAGAATATAGTATATGCTATAGCCTCGTTCACCTTCTTCTTCTGCCTTCCCACCTAGGAATGGTAGGTGACACAGTACACGGCACTAATTCTGATACCCATGAGACTCTTTCTTTACTTTTGGGGGTTTCAGAAGGAACTGAGGATGGACTAATCTATTCTTTCAGCAGTCATTGTAGCCATCTCTTGTCATTGCGCAGTTACTCCTCTTTGTTTTCAAAGATGGATCATAGGTTTAGCTCTTCACGTGAGTGTGCAAAATATCAAAAAAATCTCTGAAGGATTATGCATATCTGTTCCAATAAAAACATCTATAAGGTAATCATGTACATGTGAACAAGTGATCTAGACTTCCCATGTAGTCAAAGACAAGCAGACAAGGGCTGATTCATGCCATAGAGAGCTAAAATAGATCAGATGATTCACATCCTGAATATGCTTATTTCTTTTCATTGACTGTACTTGGAGCTAGTTCAGACAAGGTACCTACAGTGCAAACACTTAATGCTGAGTGAAAGAGTCCTTCCCAAATGGATTTTAAGTAGAGGTGGACTTGGCCCTTATCGCTGACTAATTAGCTGTATTTTTGATAAGTTTCCAAAGTTTGGGGATAGGATGATATCATTTGGGTCATCTGGTTTTCTGATATAGATAAACAAGATATTTTCTAGTTATGAGAAGGAACTTATGTTGAGTGAAGGAAATCACATGCTGGGTCTTTCTCTAGGGTCTGCCCCTTTCATTAAATATAAACAGCAACAATTCAAGTTTATTTTTATTCAAAGATTGTAGTTAATGGGGCAGAACTGCATGTTTCTGACTAAATAGCTTTCTGTGGGATTGGAGCATCCAGTAGCCAAAAGTCTACACATAATTAGTTCTTGTCTCCTATTTGGCAGCACTGGGTATTCCTTTGTAACAGAGATGATGTAGCTGGATATTTTATTTGCACATTTAAGGTACTCTTATCACAGACGTACTTACACTCACACTTGTGCCCATCCTTCTTCAAGTCTGCCCCAGTCAAATTTGAGGACTTCTGTTTTGGCTAGCTGGTTCTTCCAGTTAGTCATGTCTCAGCATTATTAATGTCAAAATTGCCACTATTTAGCTTTACAAACATTAAGAATATAATGAGCTGTGTAATTTCCCTTCTCCATTTCAAGGATTCTTGTCACCTGGTGATGAGTTAACTAGAGTGTGCTTCCTGCACAAGCCAGCCTAGGGGCTCTCCTCGACATACCCTCTAAAAGAGAATGAACTAGTAAAGCAGAGATCAGGGTCTGTTGCCTGTCCTTGGGTAATTTATTTCCTAAAATAACTGCCCTTCTTGAAGGACACAATTGAACTTCTACAGTTAGAAGCCATATTCTATGAGATGGTTGGTGATTTAGGCCCTGCTAGAGTACTTTGAAGTGTAAATGCTGTGATAAGACACCATATCTCAAGGAGACTTCCATAGGAAAAGTGTAAGGATCCCTCCAAGGGCAGCTCAACAGTAAGACCATTAAATCTAAAGTATTACAACTAGGTCATGGGGAGTAAGGTCAGAGATGCAAGGCTTTTGTATTGTACAATGAATGTGAATGAGAGCTGAGCCGCTGAAGATAGTAGTAATAAAAAGCATGTTATCAGAACTAGTTTGTTACACAAACTAGCTGACACATCTCAAGAGTCAGCATGGGTATTTCAAGCATGAAAACTTGCTGAATGGACAGTACACTGATGATAAAGTACAAGATTGCAAATGATGCTTAATGATGGTTGAATAGTGTGCGCTCTCTTTATATATGGTTGGAGTTCTCAGTATGGAAGATCTACAGAGAGACATACTCATATCATAGTCACACAAGGGGAAAAAAAAAGTACAACAAGCCCTCCTGCTGTCATTATAAGCCATAAAATGCACTGGTATCAATGTATTTTCCCTGCAAGCCAGGGGTCTTCCTTCAAAGCAGCATGGAGGAAGATGAGAAGATGGAATGGGGTAGAGGAACAGATCATGCTCTTGTTAGTTTAATGATTTGTGTCTAGGTTTATATGTCTTTGGTGTGATTAATTCCTTACAGTTATCTGCTACCACAAAGTCTGCTCTATATAGAAAAGATGCATCCTGTGGGTGGGATATCTTATCTTTGGATGAATCAACCCTGAAAATGTCCCAGTGATCGTGTCTGACACAGTTTTGCTTGTATGGGACAGACTAATAGAAATTAAATCACAGGAAGTAATCTGGGAGGGAGAGAGACAATGGAGCCTAGCCTTTTGGCGTGCACGGCATTTCTACTCATACAGTGAGACCAGATCAGTGTCTTGCTTGGTTTTCCTCTTAGGTGGACAGGAAGGAATTAGTGGTGATATTACCAAGTGGAGGGTTGTTTCAGAAATTTGTGACCCAGCAGATATAAAGAGGTGGTTTTGCAAAACTGCAACTTTATTTCTCATACACTGCTGAAGGAGGGGAAAAGGATTGGTGTAGCTGCGTTGCTTTCTGGTTTTTACATCTGTTTTGACTGCGCTCTGAGATGTGATGAGGAATGAACCCTGTTGTAGGTCACATTGTCTTATTTCTTCTGTAATTTGCTAAGTATTTTACTGTTGCTTCTGGCTTTTCCATTGACCTACATTTACCTTTGCTTTTGCCCTTCTGCTAGGCATATAGCAACCTGGACGCCTTGTCTCCCTCACCAATCCAACCTTCCTTCAAGGTTCTCTTCATTCACTTGTATTTTATCAGATAATATTAACCATATAATTTCACTGTGAATTGGGCATTTTTCATTTTCTTCATATCAGTGAAGTGCATCTGTAATCTAATAGGATTGTATGTCAGGTTTGATAAGGAGACCAGAACTTCTCTGTTTTACTCCCAAATGCATTATGGGCCACATTCTGACTACGGTGGAAAGATGTTTGAATTTAACTCAGGGTAAAATTTACCCTGTCGTATAACCTTCCTGTGAGAGGCAACACTTTACTACCTAGTTTGTGGATAGCACGAAATTAAGCAGAAACACTATCCTAAACTGTAATAAAATCTATTGGCATCCAAACTATGTATTATGCATATGTAGTCTATTACCCTGAGGCAAAAATGTACAGAGGTTTGACAGCAACCTAATGAAGGAATGCAAAAGAAAAAGGTTTTAAATTAAAAATCTGCAAAAGGACAGAAAAGGTACCTGATAGCCAAAGGGCTGGTTCTCTTTAAGATCTGTTTCAAGAAACTGCAATTCTTGGAGCAGGAAGAGGAGTTATGGGAGCACGATGAGGGAGATTAAGGGAAATTAATGTAGGTGAATGAGAAGGATGAAGATTTTTGTTAGGAAATGGATGCCAGGGGTACAGGAGATGATGATGCAGGAGCAGTCAGAGCACAAAATGAGTCTGTGTGATGACACATTAGGGTGAGGAAAAGGAAGAAACCAATGATATTCCACGGTGGGGCCAGAGATAAAGTGCCTGAAGGTGATCATGTTCCTGATGAGTAGGACAGGGCTACTCCATTGGTTTAAGGAAATCCTGTTTGGTAATTTTACCAGCTATGACGAGCAGGAACCAGTGTAGCAGCTTCTCTTTTGCCAGGCAGATGGCTTCATGGCTGGACATTGAGTTGACACGAAGACTACATTAAAGAGTGCAAACAATAGCAGATTAGGGAGTGAGAGGCTAACTAGCTCCCACAGGAATGGGAGCAGCAACAAATATCCAAAGCTTGTAGATCTCCAGGAAAACGCATTTACAGTCACTCTCCAGATTGTGGCCTGCCATCTTAAGAAGCTTTTTCTGCTTTTTTAAAGACTCTTAGCAATAGTGTAAAGGAAAAAGTGTTGAGATCCCATCCTGGAGAAAAAAGGCTAACTGACTAAAGGAATGTGGGTGTTTTTTTCTGATTTTCTTTAGGTCTTGCTAATCACTTTTTTCCATCTAACTTACTTATTTAAAAGTTAGCAGTCATCAGCATTACCATCCTTAATCTAAAATGTGTCAACATACTGAATCCTACTGGGATTTTACAATTTATTTTTAATGTGTAAATTGTCTTCGAGAATTAAGGGTACTATGATGTTCATAAAAAGCATATTCTTGCTATCACTGGAGAAATAGAGCTAAATAATAAATTAAAGCCTTTTCTACAAAAACATTAATTCTTTGCATACATTTGTTTTTAAAGCTCCCTTGTTTGTGAACAGTAATAAAAAATATTCTGCACACTTTTTTTTGATAGTGAGATAATTATAATAGGAAAGTAAAATTAAATTATATTTCATTACTGATGACAACCTGAATAAAGCATGGAGAGAGCATTATCAGGCTTTAAGAACTTCTGGCACCTTGACAACAAACAGAACAAATCTATATCCACTTAAAAGCTCCCACACATTAAAGTACCCCAAAATAATCATCTCTCTTTTCTTCAGCTGAAAACTAGATGAACTGGCAGTGAACAAAAGGAAAGCATTTCCTCTTGAATTTTTCATAAGACCTGTGTTTCAAAAGGAGCGTATCACATAGTCTTCATCGCTTCATTTCATACTAAGGCACACCCCAGTGCTGCACTTAAAAATCTTCGAAACCTCTCTGGGAAAAAGATTCCCTGAGCACCTAGTTTCAATCACATGCAGACTTCATCAAAACTGATCTAGATCAGGAGTAAACAGCATACGAGGACATGACGTTCTTACTGATACATGATCTTTTGTTTGCTCTGAAAGCAACCACATGATGCAATGCAGCATAGTGCCAAAAGTTAAATAACTCTCCTTTAACCATCCAGGCAGCTCAAAAGCTTTTTTTTTCCTTTTTTTTCAAAGCACATGCAGGTAACCCCTATACAGATTTAGGGAATGGCTTCGGGATCCTTCCACTCTGCTTAGTACTGATGCTACACATTGGGAATGCTATGTCCACACCTGAGCTTCCCATGACAAGAGAGACTTTGATGTACTGGAGAAAGTCCAGTGAAGGACAACAAAGATGGTTGAGACACTGGAGCATCTGACATACAAGAAGAGGTTGTAAGAGAAGGTACTGTTCAGCCAAAGTAGAGAAGGCTCAGAGGGGATCTTATCCATGTATATAAATACCTGACTGGGGAGTGTGGAGGTTGTAAAGAAGACAGAGCCAGACTCTTCTCCGAGGTACCCATTGAAAGGACAAGGGGCAATGGGCACAAACTGAGACACAGGAAATTCTGTTTAAACGTAAGAAAAAACATTTTCACTGTGAGGGTGACCAAGAACTGGAACATTGTGCCCAGAGAGGTTGCGGAGTCTCAGTCCCTGGATATATTCAAAAAACAGCTGGACACATACCTGAGCAACCTGTTGTAGCTGACCCTGCTTTGAGCAAGATCTCCAGAGGTCCCTTCCAACCTCACCAGTTGTGTGATATGAGTGTGGTAAAGACTACAGCAGCTGCTTTCCTGTAGACCATGTCTCATTAGCCAGAAAAGCTATTCTGGGAGTGCAGTAACTCTGTAAAATACACCTTACCCAAAAAGAGCTGCTGGGCTCAGTACAGTGATAGTGGTGAGATCTCCGCTGTTTTCCATAATTTTCCAAAGTAATGCACTAAGATTGTAAAATCTTCTGAGCAGAGATCCTGCTTTGTTTTGTAGGTGCTGCCTGTTGTTCAGGGTCACCTAGGTACACATTGTGCTGCAATAAATAATGGATCGCCAGTTGAGAGCCACGGAATAAGCAAGAATCACAAATTTACTGAAATTTACATTCCAGTAAATCTGGAACCTGTAATGTCCTTGCCGGAGTCTCTTTTAGGACAGAAACAAAACAGCTCCAGCAGAGGTCAGTTAAGGAAAACTTTTGTTTTGTTGAAAGATTTGCTTTGGCATAGACTGTATTTTTGAAAGAAAAATAACAGGCTTTTTGTTGTGTTTAGGATATTAAAATAAATACATTTCTTAAAAAGAAATAAAGACACATATCCTCAAAATATTAGCTACTATTTTTGCAAGTCCTTAAAAAAAATTCCTAACACTATAAAAGTGAACAGAAAAGATTATTATTCCATTTTAGTTTCCCTAATTTGGGTTTATATGGAAGTTAGAGAGGTTCCAATTTTGTTGTAAGCTGTCCTAAAGGATTGCTTCAGACTATGAGAGCTTTCCCCTTCCTTTCCACCCTTCTACTTCCTTGGAAGGTCACAATGATGTAACTCTTCCCCAAAGTGGCTCTCTTAGACCCATTCCCTGTGTTAGGGACTTATAGGATCTTAAAGCTGTTGCCCATGCTGTGTTTTTGATCACATCAGAGGGCCCTCAACGAGGCATCAGAAAAATGAATATCTTGTCTCCTCAGACTTGAGTATTCCTGTGATCGAAACTAGTGCACAGCCAACCTCACAATCATAACTGATCAAGCTTTAATCCTTTAAACAGTACACTGTAAAAAGTCTCAGCTGCATCTTCAATTCCAACTGAGGATGTGGAATAAGGAATACCTTTAAATAGCAGAATCTATGACCCACACTCGTCTGTCTTGACTGCTAACTTCTCTTCCCCTATCTGAGTATTTTTCTTCATGATTTTTTTTTGTTTTGAGCATACAATACATCTCCTTTAATGTAAGGCCTTCCTTTCATTTATGTTTACAAAACTTAGCACTTCACAGTAACATGTTCAGAGCTGTGAACATCAGAGAAAATGGGAATATGTATCAAAATTACTTGAATGGAGAGATTTGGAAAAAATTAAAGGAAAACATAACTAAACAGGAAATGCAAATTCGAAAAATCAATAAGGTAAGTATTCAATACTATGTGAAAAAAGAATAACTTGGAAAGTGCAATTCTAAGAAAGATGACAAGAACTGTAAAGGACCTTGCAATGAGATATGGCAGAAAAAATAGACCAGTGCTTAGGTAAACATCGCTCTCCATACTTCTGGGGTATGACTTCACAGTTAAGTGTGGAAAAATGAAGCATCACAATAATTATCCAAAAGCATATGTTAAAAACTCTGAGAAATAAATTAACAATAAAAAGGATGAATAAAAGTAAAAATTTGTATCTCGGCTAAATATACAACATAGAGGGGACTAAGCAACAAGAAGGTGAGAATGATTTAGAATATCACTTGAAAGTATAAGTAATAGGATGAAATTAAGCTCAAGGTAGTATAAAAAGAGGATAATTCAATGAAATTCTGATGAATTGATGTTTTGCAGAACCACCTTCCCAGAGGAATGGTGAAACCATGCGAAAATTTACAGAACATAAATAAATGTACAACAGGGGACTTCTGTTCTGTTGGAGAGATACATGTATTTATTCATCCATACCATCTATTTATTAAAGTGCTCTGGCTGAAGAAACATGAGGCAAACCTTTCTTATCTCATGTGGCAAAAGCAGGTACTGCTGTAATCAGCATTAGACCACCACCAGCAGATTAGCACTTGAAACATGTAGCCCAAAAGCAGGACACAAATGATGGATCTAGGAAGTGATTGATTTTTGAACTAAGGTGTGCTGGAGAAGCTGCTAGGAATAAAATAAGCAGATACGTGATCATGACCAGTGGCAGGAGAAGGATCCTTAAATAACAAATTGAGCTCCCAGGATCAAGCAATAAAGGTGTTAAACAGTCTGGCAGGCTTTCCCAGGGCAATACATCACAATGAGAGTTTAGGAAGAGGATTGGGGGTTGGCAATTTTGTATTTTACTTCTTTTTTTTCTTTTATTTGAAAATGTAACACACAAGCCCAAGATATTTATTCTAGAGAAATCCCTGTGTACATTTCAAAACATAAATTTGTCATTTTCTCTGACCAAAAAAGTATAAAGAACTGAAAGGCAGAGTGAGTGTGAAGGACCTGTTCCCATATCACCATTTCTAATCTGGCCACATTGACAATGTCACAATCAGAAAGAACATTTAACACTGCCCACGGAGCCCCTCGGCGTACTGATCCTCCCCTTCCATCATACATACCTCCACACAGGTTCTCTCGGGTGGCTATCAAGAGATTGTCACTGAATTCAACTATTTTGTGGTAAAAACTGAATGAAGAAATCAGTTTTGTACTGAGACAGCCAGCTCTGAATTTTGGCATTTGATTTCTCCATGGTCTGGACCCATTCCAGGAATGCTCCTCTTGTCCAGATTTGTGTTCTGTGGATTTGCTGACAACCCATTTTCTGCCAGTGTTGGCTTCAAGAGGAGAACAAGCAACATTGGTTACTGCTGTAATTTATTGAAGCAGTGGAAGCGATTGTGGGTTGGAAGAGTTTTGTGATCAGTGAGAGCCTGTGTGCTGTCCTATATTTGGGATTTCTCTCCTAGGAGGCTACAGAAGTTAAGCGTCACTGGCACAGAATTAAGAACAGTAATTCACGGGACAGGGAAAGGCAGATTTCATCTGGAATAACTGCTTGAATTTCAGTAGGGCCATTATTGACCTCTAGGTCCCATGAAGCAGAGGAATCACATCCTCATCTTTGAGACCCACTGTGGCCAAAGTCCCTTTCAGTGCCAAGCTGGGTCCACCTAAGTTTGTTTCAGAGGGCAGCACACAGTTGATGGATGAGGCAGAGATAACAAATAAATGAATATCATGTTCCCATTTTACAAGTGTTAACTAAGGAATTTAAAAGATCATCATTACTCTCATTCCTGCTTCTTTCTGGAGTCTAACCAATGTCTAGCATCAGCCTGTGTCTTCACATGCCCCTATGTCTTCATATATTTGTGAGACAAGCAAAGATTTAAATTGGGGTATAGGTGCTCATCTAGATAAAGGTCCAATGAAACATAACTGAAAGTTTGAACTTAATTTTCTTAGGGGACTGACAAATCCAGTTTTAGTAAAGCAGGAGGAACTATTTTCATAGAATCATAGAATGTGTTGGGTTGGAAGGGACCTTCAAAGGTCACGTAGTCCAACCCCCCTGCAGTGAGCAGGGACATCTTCAACTAGATCAGGTTGCTCAGAGCCTCATCCAGCCTGGCCTTGAATGTCTCCAGGGATGGGGCCTCCACCACCTCTCTGGGCAACCTGTGCCAGGGTCTCACCACCCTCATTGTAAAGAACTTCTTCCTAATGTCTAATCTAAACTGCCCTGCTCTAGTTTAAAACCATTGTCCCTTGTCCTATGGCTACATGCCCTTGCAAACAGCCCCTCCCCATCTCTCCTGTAGGCCCCCTTCAGCTACTGGGAGGCCACTATAAGGTCTCCCTGGAGCCTTCTCTTCTCCAGGCTGAACAACCCCAACTCTCTCAGTTTGTCCTCACAGCAGAGGTGCTCCAGCCCTCGGATCATCTTCGTGGCCTCCTCTGGACCCACTCCAACAGCTCCATGTCCTTATTGTGCTGAGGGCTCCAGAGCTGGACAAGGTACTCCAGGTGGAGCAGACTAGAGGAGGAGAATGACCTCTCTTGATCTGTTGGCCACAGATTTTAACTAATCCTGAATAGGTTAGTTGGTAAATTATCTGATAGCACTCACACCATAAAGGCTTGTGTCTTGCCTAGTCCACTGGCTATATCAGGTGGTACAATGGTTTATGGAAGATCATTCTTGCAATATGGACACTTCATTCTTTGGAAGTTTTTGAGAATGTCTTAGACAAATATCCATCAGCAGTAGACTGGATAGAATTGATGCTTCCACAGAGCAGAGGTAGGAAACAGAGGAGTTCTGGAGGTTTTCTGCTGACTTGTTTTCTATTATGAACTGAAAAATATACATCTGAAAATCAGGCAATTCCGCTGCCCCGCAGAAAGGCAAACCAGCAGGAGTTTAGCAGAAAGTTTTCATGGAATTCAGGGACTGTAATATTTTGAGAAAAAGCAAGAGAAAATAAAGAGCATTAGGGGATGGGAAAGCAAAGTTGCATGGACTGTGGTATATTCACTGGAATGTATTTGGACCTAAACCAAGTTTGATTCATTCAGCTTTTTCTATAAGATGTTTCTATATGAGGCATTTAAGACCCTTAGGAACTTAATCACTACCTGTAAATGATAGTGATACACAGTTAGTTTTAAAGATGGAGTCACTTATCAATAAGTAGATGAGATAAAGGCAATAAAATGTTACTCCTCTTTAGGGCTTGTTAGTGACCTAAGACAAATGTGTTGATCCAAAGTCAAAGTAGAAGCCACACAAATGTCAATAAAAGTCTCCTTGCTACCACGCAAAGTATAGAGAGTAAAGATTAATTTTAACTATTTTTTCATCGTTGCCTGGCCAAGGTGGAGACTTATTGGCAGACATGTGTGAAAAAGCTTCTGTTACTGCTGCTTGCTGCACCTGATTCTGTAAGAGGGAACTTCAATCTTAAGGGCTGTCAGTTTGGCACCTATAATGAGCATGATATTCATTTCAAAAGGAAATCTACCAAAAAAAAAAAAAATAAATGACAGGCTAAACTTCGCATCTCTACAAGCAGAACTGTTGATCTCCCAAGATAGTGTTCCCAGCCCACACACCCCTCACACTACCATGTGCTGTTCCTTCTTTTCTTTTTTTTTTCCCCCAATTTTCCTCATTACATTTCCTTGGCAGAAATTCCACTGTGGATGCTAGCAATAGACTTGCCTTGATGCTGCTCATCACAATCCCCTGTGACAGCTTAATATCTCATTATCAACATTAATAATAAACGTGTGTTTTTCTGAATATGCGATGTGAGAATCGAATATATATATGGGACTTCACGCTGCATTTATTTGAATGTGTGAATTTATTGAATGCATTCATTTATTTGAATGCTGGTATAAATGCAGCCCGAAAGCGCCATGAGTAGAAGGACACGATTGGCATGCACAGCCAGGCCTGACTGAGAGCTGTGACACAGACTTCTTGTGTGCCTGAGGTTAAGTTATTTGACCCCGTGCACATCCTTTTCCTTGTTTTATAAATCCCTCATGCACGTTTAGGAAATTATTTGTTTGGTGTGCTACATATAGCAGTGTTTAAATACAGAGTCCAACTGATACCGGCGTCTTATCCTTTATATGGACATTGGATAGTTACAACTACAAACTGATAAATATAGAAATAAAAAATCCAATATTTGCATTTCAGAGGATATGTATTTAAGAACAGTTAATGGCTTATTTTTGCCTTACACGCTGTCTAATAATAAATGTGAATTTCAAAAAAAGAGTAAACTTTTATTTTTATTCTAACACTTTTCTTTTAATTTAAAAGTTCCTATTTTTAAGTATAACTTCAAGTACCAAAAGCTGACACATTATCTAAAGCAGTTTCATAGACCAAATAAAAAATGCAGCACATTCTTGTCATAAAATAAAAACTAGGCATGAAAGCAGGTCTTAAAAAAACTAATTTCTGTTTTTAATTTCTGATAATATTTTTGTTGGTATTTCAATTTCTAGTAGCCAGAGTTGTAAAGGTTTTAAAACCGCCCATAAAAAGTACTGGTCAAAAGGACCACTCCTTTAACAGATATTGGAGACTACAGCTCATTTGGTCTTACTGTGATGGAAGACACGGTGGTGGAAATAAATGTATATTCATAGTAGGGGATTCTGGAACTCCTCAAACACTGTTACTGAGGAAAACTCCTTCATCCATGCCAAAGGTATATTCCAGCCCAAGGACAGCAGACTGTGCTAGCAAAACCATATGTACTTGGGTGAGTAGCCAGCAATGTGCTTACACTTCAAGCTAAGTTTCACAAAAACCCAAAAATTAACAAAAACACACCAAAATTAACAAAACCTACAGAAGGTCAGAATACATGAAAATATTTCCATTTACTTTCTAATAGAAATTGACAGTAGATACATTAATCTTAGCACCTGTATTCTGACTGCAGTCTATCCTGGCTATCAAATTTTATGAAGTGATCATGACTGCAAAAATGATGTCTAAACTCATGGAGAATATCTAGAAAACAATAGAAGTAAAATGAGAAAATGTCACTGTAACAGCTGTGTGTGTCTCTAAGCATTTCCCAAAAAACCTACTCATATGAAGCAGCTCTTGCATAAACGTAAAAAAATGAGACTATTTATTCTACTGTCTAGAAAGGAGTCCAGTCTAGAAAGAAAGGTCTATGTGTGCATAAAGTGTTATGAAACATCAAAATGGAATGGTAAACTTTCAAAACAGAGAGGAGGATACACATAAGGAATGCTAGCACCAAGTATTTTATGTGCTCTCCTATGGGAAAATAAGAAGCAATAAGTGGTTCAAAGTACAGTAGAAACACCTTTTCAAGCATAAATTCAGTGTTGCGTAGTCCTTCACTGAAATAAATACTCGGCAGCTCCAGTTTCGTTTGAAAGATGACAAAAACAATAGAAGTTTTTCAGTTCACTGAGTTAAAAAGTCAGGAAGGTAGAACTCTTCAGCCCAGATCTCTTCCCTACCCCTCCACCACCCTTTGGAATTCACTCTAAATAGGAAGCTATCTTTGTTCTTTGAAATTGAGTCTGCAAGAAATTAAAGTTAAAAAAGCACAAGTGAATCTCATGAAGAAAGGACTGAATATAAACAAAACATTGTTTTGAAGTTGTTGTTTTTCTTACTGAAGAATACTTCTCCCCTAAACTGGAACTAAAACCTAAAATTGTTTTCAGAACAGAAATGTCTTCAGAAATATGCCAGAATGAAGAATATGCCATTCCTAATATTTACACATAAATTTTTCAGGAAGCGTCAATATGGTCAAGCAGCTGCAATTAGGAAGGTGTCTAATGAAGAAACACCATAAAAATCCATGCTGCATGGGCCATGAGTTTGCTGGGCTTGGAAGAGGTCTTCAAACAATAGGATCAGAGAAAAACAAAGATTGTTGGCTTGGACTTGCTCTTCACTGACGTGCACAAGCTTCTGTTTCCCTTTATTTAAGTTCCTAAATAATAAACCAACTCAAATTATAGTCCTTACATGCTCAGTTTGTGTGGAATTGTCCCTTTTATGGAATATTTAAAGCAGTTTTCACTGTTAAAACTAACTTGGCATCCCAGACGTAGGTACATCCAGGGCTGAGATGCAGCTACCCAAAGCAGATACTTCATGTCCTACAGAACAGAACCATTCTCCTCTGGCACATAACCAGCTCCCACAATGTGACACCTTCTCTCTTCTCTTGCTTTAGAGAACTGGAGAATTCCCAAAAATATTTCCTACATGTTCGTCTCCTTCTGCTCCTTTCTAAGATCCTTGGAAGACTGGCTTCAAACTTACTGCCAGTGGCCTCCTACCAATGTCAAAGTTGTGTTAATTCATGTGATGACTTGCCTGTATCCTTACACCTGGAAAGCCTCAAACTGAAATGGAAACAGGCCGAAAGCTGTGTTCTTGATTTAATCTTCATTTCTTTCCTTAAACTTTCTTTAAATCACAGACTTTTCAGAGCCGTGTTTAGACAGTAGGATCAGGACTGCCGAGCTTAAACTTGCTAAAAAAGTACTAAGCTGAAAAACTACTGCAGTATAAACTTGGTTAGAGTCTCTGAGCATCACTTTATTATGGATATTAAATAACAAAGGCAATAACCCTGATTTTGCCAATTTCTGTTCTGCTTCATTCAGCTCAAGCAGAGTGTATTGAGATCTCTATCCATCCATGAAACCTTAGAATGTTTTGCTGGCTGGTATTATTATTAACAAACAAAAAGCATCAGGGAAGCGCAATTCTTGCTAAAGAAATTTTTATAAAAAATAAAACTAACGTAAAATTTTGACTTTCTTGCCCAAGGATCACAGTTTCTCCATCTGTCTCTCTCTCTGTCCAGCTGTCTGTCTAATGATTCCCTCTCCTCTACTAGCAGCAGCTTCTGAATCTAGTAGCCAATTCCAAACTTCCTTGTCAAAGGAGTCAAGTCAAGTTACAAAGATATTCCAGTTCCAGTTCTTCCATGATCAGCCATTCTTTTTGAAGACCAGCACATCCATAAGAGAGAGAAGGTTCAGTTAGGACCACACTGAGGGAGAAGATTCAGGGCAAGCTAACAGCTCTCTTTGCTGTTTGGTCTGTCTCGACAACCAGCTTTTATGTGTAAGGTGGCCAACCTCCACGTGTATTCCTGGGAATCAACTTCAGCACATGTAAATTCTTGCCCAGAGAGCAGTGGGTGAGGGCTGAAGGGACCTAAGAGAGCTTTGAAGAGGGAATGAGGACATCAAAGATTTGTTAAGGCAGGAGAAACCAATGTCTTTGTATAAGTCCATAGAGACCAGGCTGAGTCTCTTAATACCAGCAGCTTAATACCAAATGAAACTAAGACTGAAATACTACAGCTTATTTAGCGGTGAAGTTTTAACATGTTTGTCTTGCATCTTCAAGTGCTGTTGGTAAGAATCATTTTACTACAATGCCAGAACATTGGGTTGAAGAACATATATGAATGACCCAGGGAAAGATAAAATATGTCCCACACTTTCACCTTGCAGGTTGGTAGGTTGAGTCCTATGAGTTTCAGGTCTAAACATCTTTAAGAATTAAACTGAACCTTCTTCTGGCATTGCAAGGAGGTGAGTCATGTGTAAAAGGTGCTAAGTCATATACTCGTAGCAAAGTACATGAAATTCAGATAAGAGGATTTAAAAGTCTCTTTGTGAATGCACTGGTTGACTAATACTTTTGAAGACCCTTGGGCAACTTCTTAACACAGAACCTTAAGTTCCTGTTAAAACACACGGGAGTTTTCTGTGAACTTGCAGTGGGGTCAGGATCACAGTACACACTTACTCTTTGAGCTGTGATAGCGCAATGAAGACATACCTGTTCCTTTCATCCCATTCCCACACCGAAGGATGCTGTGCTCCTGTTTGTCCTTGCAGATTCTGATGCCTGTGGCACATCTATTCTGAAGCTGACAAGCCAAATATTCTGTGTCATGGGAGAATCATAGAATCATAGAATCATAGAATCATAGGGTTGGAAGGGACCTTAGTAGATCATCTAGTCCAACCCCCCTGCCAGAGCAGGGCCACCTTAGAGCAGGTTACACAGGAACGCGTCCAGGCGGGTTTTGAATGTCTCCAGAGACGGAGACTCCACCACCTCCCTGGGCAGCTTGTTCCAGTGCTCTGCCACCCTCAAGGTAAAGAAGTTCCTCCTCATGTTTAGGTGGAACTTCCTATGCTCAAGTTTGTGCCCATTACCCCTTGTCCTATCACTGGGCACCACTGAAAAGAGCCTGGCCCCATCCTCCTGACACCCACCCTTCAAGTATTTATAAGTGTTAATTAGGTCCCCCCTCAGACGCCTCTTTTCCAGGCTAAAGAGACCTA
>VXBO01009075.1:580505-670720 GCA_013400135.1 Rhinoptilus africanus
GCTCTGCCACCCTCAAGGTAAAGAAGTTCCTTCTCATGTTTAGGTGGAACTTCCTATGCTCAAATTTGTGCCCATCACCTCTTGTCCTGTCACTGGGCACCACTGAAAAGAGCCTGGCCCCATCCTCTTGACACCCACCCTTTAAGTATTTGTAAGCATTGATAAGGTCCCCCCCCAACCGTCTTTTTTCCAGACTGAAGAAACCCAATTCCCTCAGCCTTTCTTCATACGGGAGGTGTTCCAGTCCCCTAATCGTCTTGGTAGCCCTATGCAAGAGTGTTCTCAGCGAAGTTTAAAGTTCATCATTATCTTGTCAAAGCCATAGGAGGAGCACAAGACTTTCAGGAGACAAGAAATACTGATGACCCAGGATATTTCTAAAATAGTTTTCTAACTCTATCAGCAATAGCCACATAAAATGGAGATAGTTTGAAAGAAGCTTTCCGGTGACATCTGGAAACCAGCACTTCTAACGATGTTATATCCAGCACTGCGCAGAAATGTCAGCACAGGGCATAAGTCTGGGGCTGGGTGAAAGACACTCCTCTCCTTAAAGATGGTACCTCTAACATTTGCACCTTGACACCCTCAGCACTGACACCCTCAGCACCGACAACTATCTAATGGCTTTTCTCATTAGTACTGTATTTATATTAAAAGTTGGACAGCAACTGTTGGAAATGTATAAGTTAACTTTTCATCCTCTCCCAAATGAATTCATTTCATTGTAACATATACATGCCATTTGCACATTCATCAGTATTTGAAATACAGTCTTTAAATTGTCCTATGTATGCACATATATTTATAAGTTAATAAAAATATACCCTTTCCATGTTTTTTTCTACAATGAAATAGCCTGTGAGCAAATTACATTTTCTTTTTACTGTTTACTCAGCACAGTGAAAGAATATATTGACTGCTAAGTTTCTACGACTTTTTCCTCTATAGCTTAAGAAAATGGACTCCCACTCTTATTAATTTCAAATATTTTCCTTGCTGTCCCATAAATTGTCACTGCAGCTCTGACCTCTTTGCAAATTCACAGTAGAAAGAATTAAGACACCTATTTATTTACAGTCATTTCCAAAACAGCTGTGCATCCACATGCTCCTCACAAAAGTTTTCTGCACTGTGGGTGTTTCAATCATAAAACCATGTGGCTGGCATATAAAAACAACTCCATTTAAAGAGCTGAATTTCTTAATTGGATGACTGGAGCCATATAATGGCCTGTGATCCAGATCTTCCTTCTATTAATCTTTTCCTTACTGTTCTTTAGTCACATGAACTGTGCCACTGATTTCATCAAAACTGTACATATGGAAAAGGATACCATGTCACGTTGTTTGTTCCCATTTCAATTCTGCAGTTATCTGCTGCTGGCATGTGAAAGATCGTACACAATCTGTCGCTTAGTTAATGAGTGAATGGTGTAGACCTGGAAGCAGCCTGGTTCACCCTGCGCTGGAAAGATCTTGGTTAAGACAAACTGTTGCAAAGCTTTCAAATTGTTCCCACCTTCCATAGCTCAGCCTCATCAGAATGCTTCACCCTCTGAAACAGGAAAAAGAAAACTGTCTAGAATTTTTTTTCCAGTAATTCCTTAGTATCACTAAACATAAAGATGTCGTTTATACAAACTAACAAGACAGAATGGAACACCTATGCTATGAGAATGGGAGAGTTGGGCTTGTTCAGTCTGGAGAAAAGGCTCCAGGGAGACTTTAGAGCCCATCCCAGTACCTAAAGGGGGCTACAGGAAGGATGGGGAGGGACTCTTTATCAGGGAGTGTAGTGATAGGACGGGGGTTAACAGTTTTAGACTGAAAGAGGGGAGGTTTAAATGAGATATTAGAAAGAAATTCTTTACTGTGAGGGTGGTGAGACACTGGAACAGATTGCCCAGGGAAGTTGTGGATGCCCCATCCCTGGAAGTGCTCAAGGCCAGGCTGGATGGGGCTTTGAGCAGCCTGGTCTAGTGGGAGGTGTCCCTGCCCATGGCAGGGGGGGTGGAACTAGGTAATCTTTAAGGTTGCCTTCCAACCCAAACCATTCTATGATTCTATTAAAATAACTTTGTTATTAGAATGAAAGTAAAATGCAACAACAACAACAACAACAAAAAAAAACAGATGAAAATCAAACAGGAGCATAACTCTCGAGCAGCATGGCAGAGAACTATCTGTTGCTATTAAAAATTAAAATGGCAAATAAATGGCCGAGGGATAATTCAGGTCCCACACAATGGACACTTAATACTTGCNATAACTTTGTTATTAGAATGAAAGTAAAATGCAACAACAACAACAACAACAAAAAAAAACAGATGAAAATCAAACAGGAGCATAACTCTCGAGCAGCATGGCAGAGAACTATCTGTTGCTATTAAAAATTAAAATGGCAAATAAATGGCCGAGGGATAATTCAGGTCCCACACAATGGACACTTAATACTTGCATGATAGCCAGAGCCACCACCTGGCTAGAACAGAAACATGTGGCCCCAACCAAGATGAGATGACGTTGATGCTGATCAGTAGGAGAAGGACAGGCAACAGATCGTCCACAGCCTTGCAGATAATAACGTGCTTAAGATGGCCTGTGCCACTGCAGCCCGGATGGTTGATATGATAAGAACTTCATCAGTTAACCCCTTTCCCCACCGACAATATCAAGGCTACTCTCCTCTTTGCAGTAACACCTTACCAAACCACATCATATTTGGGATATGAGCACTGATTTCAGAGGATTTAATCTGTGTTGCCATGCTGACACAGAGCTCAGGCTCGCACCAGACCCACTGTTGTTGATGTTTGCCAGCATGTTGGCCCATGCCACCAGGGATGACAACTGGCTTGTCGGGATGGACGTGTGATTGGGGGGCACTTGGTCAAGCTCATGTTCCTCTGCCCCAGGCGGGATGAGCACAGCTGGTCTGTGGGCTCTCAGTGGCGCGCAGTACCAAAGACAGCCCAGCAGTACTCGCAGAATTACATGGGACTAGTTTCATGCCTAAATGACAGCCTAGAGATAATGAACTTGAGAGAGGACCATCACAAACCTCATCTTGCTAGAACTGCAATGTCCGTGCTTTCTCTAACATAAACAAGTACGCTGAAAACAATGAAAAAGTGCTTCTTAAATGAAGTATTGCACTCACTGTTCAGGAGAGCATGAAAGAGCAAACTGTGAATGTCAGGGGCTGGTCAGATCACTTACCGTGCTACTGGAGCCACTTGTGGTAAAGATTCGGCGTCAACTGAGTAGAAGGTGGGCTAAGGACATGGTGTACCACAGTAGCGTGCACTGTGTTACTCTCAAGTGGATCAGTTGCGCATGGGAGTTTTTCAAATTTTCTGGAAAACCAGCAAATACCTTTTTGGTTAATATAATAAATAATTTCAACATAATTAAAAGGTGATTAAAATCAGGATAAGGGCAATGATTGGTTTATAAAATGCCTAAATAATTTCACATGGGAAGATAAAAACCCACACTTTTAATCCAGCACAGAAAACAGTAAAAAAAATCGTTTTTTTAGTGGCCTCATTCTTGAATGTATGATGCCACTAATCCAAAGTTGTGTTTGGGTAATTGCTTATTCCAGGGATTTTTGGTTCCCTGACAATTAAGAAAGAAAATAATAATTTTTGTTACAGTTAACCATTACTGCTACTGTTAATAATCATCATAGCACTCTTTCAGATAAAATTATTCTGATTTAGGCAGAAGCACGTAATTGTCAACAAGGCAAAGTTTCTGGAACTGAAATGAGTTTTAGAAAAATTTTATTTGCCTGTGATCCAATGCAACGGAAAGAGTGTATATGCCAAACTGATTATTAGGTTATAAAAAGACTCAACAATAACTAATTCATATGTAATAACATGCATTTATTTATAAGGTTACAAAGCCTGAAAAGTTCTTAGTGTTACAGACTAGATACTTGAGAGTGAACATAAGGCTGTCTGGATCACAGCATCCTTTTAGTAACTTATGATTAAATCATGCTACAGATAGCAAATAAAGCTTTTATTACTAGAAAATTATTTCATCCAGCTCATAAAATTGCTGGAAGAGTCCTTTCTTAATTACAAATTTTACTTAGTTCTTCAGTACTATCATGAAAATGTTTCCTTAGAAGAACAAGCACTGCCAAACTAAATTAGAAAAAAAGTCACGGGTTTATGAGCTTTAAAAAATGGTTAAAGCAGTTTTAAGAAATGTATTCTAGGTGTAAGCCAGGGAAAAGCAGTGAAAAGCCACAGGGTCAGGTATGTCAGATGGCTGTCGTTTGCTTTAGTGTTAAATGATCTTACGGTTGAAAATTGAACTGGGCCAAATCGGTTCTCTGAAAGTTGATCGATGGGTTTGGGGTAAATCATAACAAATCAGCCTGCCTCAGTAGAAACATCATCCTCCTTTAAAGGAAAGCCATGAGATACTTTCCTGCTTTGGTTAAATACAAATATTAAATAAAACTAGAGCAAGTCAGAATAGGACAAAATATATGTCTTAAAGCACCCGTAATTTTCACAGCAGAGATTAACTTTGGCAAGTTTCAGCTTCTCTGTTGCACAGATATAGTTACTGTCTTAAATAGGATTCATCTGTTCTCAACTGGTAGAAGTGAGTTAAAGAAATAATTGAAAAACGACAACAACAACAAAAAAAACCCCAAACCTTCTTGATGTCCTGTAATGTTTTGGGGAATAAATGAGAAGTGTAACAGAGGTAGTTCCCATGAGGTGCTGATATACCGAAGCAACTTTATAAAGGAGGAAGATGCGCATTTCATTATCCCTTGATTTGTTGCTGTTGCCATCTAGTGTTTTACAGAGGGCTGCTGGGAACAATGCTGTCTTCTGCCCAGTTTTGTCATCTCTCTTTTAATCTATCTCCATTACACTTTTAGTTTCTCAGATCTGTAGAAATGATCCTTCTGTCCACACCTTTTCTGACAACATCTTCCCCGAGCTTCCCTATGAATAAAAATAAGCCCAGTTGACATCAAGCCATAATTTGCATGAGCTAGTTTTGCCAAATTCTGGAGAATTTGCTGGGATGTGTTCCAACACATGAGGAGCTGAGAGAAAGCATCTCAAGGTCAGCCCAAAGAAGGAGGGTGTAAGCGAAAGAGGTGTAACCAGACTCATCATCGGCATGTCTCATGCTGTAACAGAAGACCGAAAGCCCTGCCCCTCACAGGGCTCCGTTGTATAACTCACAACCCGGGTGGCCAGTACAGCCACACACACTTCTTCGTGCGACTGACTCATGTCCTCACACCTGCTGCTGCTGACACGGTCCCTGCCTTCGCAGTCCTAGCTGTTTGTCGCTGCAGGTTGCAGGTTTGGGTATTTTATACGGTCTGTGCCTGTCCTCACGAGAGGCATCCTGGAAAGTTTCCCTGCACAGTATATTCTAGCTGACAGGCTGGTCACGGATGTGCTGCCACTTCTGTTCCTCAGCAGCTCCTTACAAGATTGTTCCTATCCTGTGCTCTTGTCAAGAAGGTTTTTGCAAGCGTCCTGTGCTGCGCTGAGTAGTTAAATGAAATGTTTCTACTGCATTTGAAGACCCCTATGACAACAGGATCCCATTGGCCATATTACATCTAGGAGCACCTAAGCAGCTGTCATTCACAGATCTCTCTTTTCTAAAAGTCACTCTGTGCAGTAGCCTGCCAAGAAAGGAATTAGTTTTATGGTAAATGTGTTTTATTCCTTGCCTTCTTTCATCTGTGTGTAGGGCCCTGCATCCTGGCATGGAGGTAACCTGAAAGCACGACTGTATTCCCTCATCACATTTCAGAGAAATGGGCCACATCCTGTCCATATTAGATGCATACAGACAATTATCTTTATTTACATACCACCAATAGTACTTCTGTTACTTCACCTAGGAAGTGCAAGTATTATTGCTGGCACAGCCAGCAGATACTCAACATGGCCTTGTCTTCCTTTCTCTCCCTCCTAACTCTGCATTATCATAGAATCATAGAATCACAGGGTTGGAAAGGACCTCAGGAGATCATCCAGTCCAACCCCCTGCCAGAGCAGGGTAACCTTAGAGCAGGTTGCACAGGAACCCATCGAGGCGGGTTTGGAATGTCTCCAGAGACGGAGACTCCACCACCTCCCTGGGCAGCCTGTGCCAGGGCTCTGCCACCCTCAAGGGAAAGAGGTTCCTCCTCATGTTTAGGAACTTCCTATACTCAAGTTTGTGCCCGTTACCTCTTGTCCTGTCACTGGGCACTACCGAAAAGAGCCTGGCCCCATCCTCCTGACACCCACCCTTTCAGTATTTATAGGCATTGATAAGGTCTTCCCTTAGCCATCTTTTTTCCAGACTAAAGAGACCCAAATCCCTCAGTCTTTCTTCATAGGAGAGTTGTTCCAGTCCCCTAATCATCTTGGTAGCCCTTTGCTGCACCCTCTCCAGCAGTTCCCTGTCCTTCTTGAGCCGGGGAGCCCAGAACTGGACACAGGACTCCAGGTGGGGCCTCACCAAGGCAGAGTAGAGGGGGAGGATGACCTCCCTCGACCTGCTGGCCACACTCTTCTTGATGCCCCCCAGGATGCCATTGGCCTTCTTGGCCACAAGGGCACATTGCTGGCTCATGGCCATCCTGTTGTCCACCAGGACTCCCAGGTCCCTTTCCCCAGAGCTGCTTATCTCTGCTTATATGTTTTTCTGCATCTATAAGTTAAACTCACCAAACATCATTACAAGAAAATTCCTATCTTACTGTCAGTAACATAGGAACAGATTGGCTTATCCTTGTTTCATTTTGGGTTGTCTTCCTTTAGCTTGCTATTCAGGATATACCTCTAGGCTGGTGAAACGTTTTCAGTCACACTTGCTTCAGTGTGTGAAGAGCATTTCTGCCTGCTCCTTTGCCCTGGTAAACCCTAGGGCCAGGAGTCCCAAGTCAATCATCTAATCTAATGCACCAAAACTAGACCTCCACAGCCAGAGCTGCCCCTCTTGAAGGACGGAGAGTGTGCCCAGTTATGATCCAGGCAGTAAATCTGGTCAAAAAGGAATGAGTGAAGACATAAAAACAGCTTCATATTAATGTCAGGTTCTGGTGTTTTCAAAAACTTTGCTTTGGCTTTTGAGTTTTTGCCTTTTTTTATTCTGGTATTCTTCTTCTTAGCAACATACACAACAATTTTATTCTTTGATTCACTTCATACTGGAGCTGGTGTCAGAAAGGCAGCAGTGCAGTGTGATAATGGGACTCCTCAAGCAAAGAATAAGGTGATTTCAAGAAACAGATGAGATTTCCAAACCCCAACTTCATTTTTACTAATTCATTTTTTACTAATTCACCCTCATTCAGACAACTCCCATGGACTGTGGCCTTTATCATGGTATTTTGAACAGCAAAATGGACTTCAGGGGCAATTTGCAGGAGCACAAATGCGTCAAAAGAAAGTGGCAGCTGTGGAATTTTCTGCGATAAGGTAGAAAAGCACATCATTAAGTGACTTGATGATGGTGAGAAAAGTTAAAAGAGGAATATGCCTCCTTGAGATTTCTTTCTTTATCTAAGTAATTAATATATTATTGACCTCAAAAAAGGATTAGACAATCTTGTCTCTTACTCAGAGTAACCTTGCTAATAGTTATCTTGCCTTGGAACAAGCTAACGTTTTGTATTTCTCCAGCGCTTTTCAGCACAAAAGTACACAGATGGCAGTCCTTATTGCAACCGCTAGGAAGAGCAAAATCCTCAGGCACCTTTGAAGGGCAAATGTTTTGGCTGGGACATAGCAGTTAATTAATATTTTTCTTGTTCACAGTGCTGCAGTGTCCCAGCCAAGGTCAAGGCTGCGTTGTGCCAGGCACCATGTAGGTTCATGGAAGGAGCGAGTTGTGCTTAAAGCTCAATAGAAAGGAACGATAGAAGTTAGAGGGCAGAAAGGGAGTGCATTCAAGCCAAATAGAAAAAAAAAAAAATAGCTCTTGCTGCATAAGTTTTAACCTAGGGTTCTGCTGTGCTGCCTCATAGCACAAAACCCCCCACCATGCAACACAAAATTCAGGGATTTTTGGCTAGCCTCTAAAGAGGTGCAATGGCAACTTAATTATCCTCCTGAAACAGTGGTGGATAGCTGTGGTCAGAAATCAGTTGGAGTGTACAAGTGGACAAAGTGAACATTATGGCCTTTGCTAAGCTGGATGTAGCATTTTTTTATTCACAGCAGAACACTCTGAAGTTGCATGTGTGGGAATTGCATGGTTTCCTCAGACTGAACGCTCTTGCGCTGAAATCCTGGCCTGAATAAAAATGAGTTTTGCAAGCAATATTGAAATGGAGATTCTTATATAATGTATATCTCTGGGAATCTGGGTATACATGGGTAATGAATGTAATACAATTTTAATGAGAATTTCATCTTATGACTCAGGATACAAGAAGGCATAACTTCTCCTAATATAATTACCTTTGATTAATCTGTGGGAGTTATTAATTTCAGACAAAAGTTTTGCTTTTTCGAATGTCCAGACTAATGAAATTACTCTTATTATTTTGAGGTTAGATGATGATACAGATATAACAGGCACTGAAACAGAGATGTATTGGACAGTTTACTGGAAATTGAAATTACAGCAAATGAATATTGCCCATTGACCCATGAGCACAGTGGGCCACTTTTTCAGCAAGAATTCTTTTATCTCCCCTCTGCTAACACTGTTAATATACATGCAACACAATCTGCTTTAAGCTATTACCAAACACCTCTCTGAAACACAAACCAGGAAGGAGAAGGAAGGACTATTAAAAGAACAAAAGTATTCCGCCCAGGCAGATTAACATTATAATTTATATTCTGCATTCTGATATTGGCCGAGAGAGTGAAAGAAAATTGGTCTCCATTATGTGAGGAGTTCTTCAGACTCTCAAGAAAATAAAGTCTGAGCTTAGAAGAATTCAAAATCTTATTTCCAGCACACACACACACAAAAAAAAGATTATAAAAACAGTAGCAGGAAATTCAGAGAGGTCTGATGAGGGAGCCAGTATTAAGGAAGGACATGCTGATGGATTGTACAACTGTTTAATCTCTTTGCTTGCGGTCTGCTCTGATTCACTGCTTGTTCTCTTCTGCTGAACAGGGGTGCAGGAGGGGAAGCTGCTTGTCTGCCTTAACTGACGCTATTCCTTGTGTGATGTGGATTCACTCTAGATTCGCATGGATTTGTGCCCTTCCTGAGAGCAACCTGAGTGAAGCAGCAGGAGTGCAGGGCAGGGGCAGGGCAGCAGCGAACCTGCAGCAAAGACAGAGACTGGTAAACTTCTAAAGAACAAGTAAAAAGAGACTTTTTCAGGGAACAAATGCATCCTACTCATGCAGTGTTTGTTACAGTCCAGAAAGGTACTGAAATCAGTGGACTGAGCCCAACATGATAAGAACTAGATCTGAAAAGGCCCTTTGAAGAATCATAGAATGATTTGGGTTGGAAGGGACCTGTAAAGTCCATCTAGTGCCAGCCCCCCTGCCATGGGCAGGGACACCTCCCACTAGACCCGGTTGCTCAAGAAGGGGGAATCTGATTGCAAACCCTTTTATTTCTATTACATTTTACCCAACAGAGCTTTGCTTTCAAAGCTTGTTTTAAAATTTCACTTCTAAAGCTGCTTCTTGTAGTTTCCATAAACACATCTGTGACGATGGAGAACCTGTTTGGTGTTTTTGGTGTGCTCTCAGTCCAGCTCCAAGCTCTGACTTCAGGTCCTGTCATACACATGCACATACCCAAACCAGCTATAAAGCAAAAGTTAGAGGTGACAAATAGCGAGATACAGAATTTCAGAATGTTTGTAACGTGCTCCCACACAATATGTAGAAAAATCCAATTAATTTGATATATTTCGTATGTAGAGGAGCAAAATATCTGGTTAGAAGATGAAAGCCCAAATGAACATGTTACTAAATAAATTTGTCTCTGAATAAGTTAAATTCTGAAGTCTTCTCTTACATAAAGCTTGCATTAAATTTTAACAAGTTTGCTTATAAAGGGTTGGGAGAAAATCGAATATTATTTTATTGGATTTAGCAGTGGATGAATATTTCTCATTCTGTCACAATAAGATTATTTACTGGCAAAGAGGTACTAAAATAAAATATTATGAAAGATAAATGCTTATCTCTAAATGGCAAATACTTTCCCTATATATTCTTACTTTGGGGCACAAACATTACAAATGTGTCTTCTCTTTTAAGCATTACTTTTCCTCCAACATTTTTACCATTATCTTCCTATATTTATCATTGCTAACATCCATCTCCAGTTGCATCTGTATTCCTGGATGTCCGACTTGGAATATATTAGGTGAAAGCAATATATGAGAGTCAGGTACTTTCTTTTTTTGTGTATTTCATACTGGAAGCCTTCTTTTGGGGTCTACTACCAAAATCACCAAAAGATGTATTTTGTTAGTTTCTCCTCATAGCTGTACTTTATTTATTTCAAAGTTATCTAAATTTCAAGATCTTATGTAGGTGTTTATAGGTGAATTGGCTTATAAGTGAGTTTCTCCTTACAGTTGCTGGGAGGGAGTCAGAACATACTTTTACTGAGTTGATGAGTGCTATGCCTTGCCCACCTTGCATGTCAGAGCCGAGCTTTGGAAGGAGCCATCTCATTTTGAGCCCAAGAATACCTGGAGACTGGCACACAGTTGAGACAGGGCAACAACTGCCCTGGAGCTCCTCTGACCTCAGTTTAATTCCCAGATGCTTTCCCAAACTTCTTGTATTTTTTTTTTTATTTTAATTATCTCCCCTCTGCATAAAGGAACTATTGCACACCTCTGCCCCAGTCCTTCCAGTTCATTTTGCCTCAGCAGACAATGCGCTCTTCAGAGCAGGAACATCCACTCCCTGAATGAGAACATCTGCCTCAGCCGTGTTCTGCTCATGACTCTATATGTTGTTATAAAACAAGTAATTAACACAAATAAAAGCCAAATGAAATCAGGAACTCTCAGTTAGATTTGTACTGTTAGGAGTTTCTTACCGGCATCTACAATAAAAGATGAAAATAACTATCCTACTCAATAAAAAGTAAAGATCTTTCACTTCTAGCATTTCCTTAATAAACATCTCACTGGCACTCTCCCTCCTGACTTTTAATTATGGGTCTTGTTAAGTTCACAAGCATTAAACAAATATAATTTCCTTACTTAGACAATCCTATTACAAGTGATTCACATGTACCTCACAACTTTGTGATAAAGGCAATTGTGCATTTTCCTTGTCAGCCTAGAAATAAGCATTGTATAGAACGATCCTACTCGTTTTCCAAATTACAGTGCAATAATAGGCTCGTAGTTCCCAGTCACGACTGAGTTTCTGTATCTCCTACATTGTTTTCTTCTCTCTTTCATTTCCATATCTACATCTTCGTTTTAAGTTAAGAACTGAAGAATTATTCAGCAGCACAAACCAACAATTTCTCTTCCCTGCATAACTTTCTTTGCCATTTTAACAGTCTATTAAAAATGCTGGAAAGTGTATGCATTAAAGACTGTACGTACAGAAAGCCAGATCTTAAATCTACTTTGCAGGATTTGTGTCTGCTCTTCCACATCAGCAGACAACAGAACGGCAAAATTTGGTTCCTGAAAATAGATGGTGAAAATCTGACAAGTGGACTTAGCTTCAAACCATGTAGATATTAAAATGATGAAAAGCATAAGAAAATATACTACCTTTAAGATACCACTCTGATAAGTGTGGCCCAATGATTAACTAAAGATGATCCCCACTTATAAAAAAGCACTACTCTGTATAAGTAATCTTAATGAGCAATGAAATTAGACGGTAAAGCTCAAAAGAAAATTATGATATATATGCATAAATCTCATTACTCAAGTGGTATGGAACATTCAACATAGAAACAGATCTGAAAGTAAGAGAGTAATAATTTATCTTTAAGTTTTTCCTTCAAATTAAAACTTTATCATATACCAATTTTCTGAAGACATCCTGAAATGCATAATTGGCACCATACCACCAAATGTGTAATGCCACTTGTGATAAAAGGTGTATAATTTTGTGTCCCACAGTGTCTCTCTGCATCATAAAATTAGCCAAGGATTATGTATTTCAAAGCAAAGGACTGAGCTCCAGCTTATCGAAGCCATCTGCTGAAAGAATCAGACAGAAACTGCCACAATCACCAAACCACTAGATACTGCCAGCTTTACCTAAAAGGAAACACAACATGTCACACGAGTCTGACATTCCCTGTTGTCAAAGAATATGACTCGCATACTGATCCAGCAAGCATCTGAGCAGCTTTAAGCACAGAAATGGTTCAGACTGATTTTGTCAACTGGATTGAAATAGAAGAAAAGGCAAAGGATCTAGGATCAAAGTGTTCCAGCTCCAGATTGCGGAGTTACTATTCTCAGCTACTATTCTCAGCAAAGGCCATTCATTTTGCATGCCCTGGTTCAGAAAAAGGTCTCAAAGATGAGAATCTAAAATAAGTGACAAATTTATCACCTTCAAAAAAAAAAAAAAATGATACTATTCTGTCAAGGCACAGTAACCAAAAAGGATCTGAAATAAAAGCATTACACTGAAAAGAGATTGTCTTGCTTAATTATGACAGGTTTACAATATTGGTTCTTTCAGTTTTGTCTATAGTATAGATTACACATGGCCACGACATGGAAACAAAGCTGCTCCGTGCTCATCCACACTTTTTAATGGTGTAGTATTCCTGTGCCAGCTGGCACTTTTTCCTGATTCATTTTGGGAATAGCATTGGTCAGGGACTCTTCCTGTTACTAAGTATAGATGAGGTCACCCTGTTTGAGAGCAGAAGGGGTAGAGACCTTATGCAGGCAGATGTGAGCTGTGCCATGCTATCTGTCCTCTCAGCCAAAAACCAAGCCCTGGCTTCATCGGTAGATATGAAACCTTTCTGGCCATAATGAGAGGAATTACACACATGGTTCTATATCATATTTCAGTGGTACCCACATCCCTGAGACCCTGTAGGTGAACTTTCCAGGCATTGATGGGCGAACCTTCCAGGCACTGATGGAGGCTGTAATGTGTAGGAGGACAGTACCTCTGACTTAGGGAAATAACTTACTCCCAGAGTTAGAGAAAACACTAATTCCTTACATTTCAAGATAAAAATGTTATCTGTCAACAAATCACTAAAGGACTAGAGAATTTTCCAGTCTTTATGCATTGTTCCAGTGATATTGTTATATATACTCTGGAAAACAGTGTCAAAGTGACTGAGGGCTGAAAAAATGGCTTTGCCAGAACATTGCCTTTCCTCTGCAGCACAAAAGTTGGCCATCTTGTGGCTAATACCATGCTGGACTATGTCTTCTATCCCGTAAGGAACTGGTGGTGAACTTCATATGTCTTAATTTACCAAGTAACAGTGTCTTTTACTCATTTTTGCCCTGCCATGCACCCCTGGGTAAAAAACCCAAACAAACGAACAATAAAAAAACCAAAAAAATCCCCAAAATCTGTAGAAAAGCACCATTAAGAGACACAAGAAATGGGATGCAGAACCCTCCAAGCCAGGGGACTATTGAACTTGAGAGACACATTTGTAGTTCTTGGTGGGCCTGTCTTGTCCTCTTATAGCCCTTTGACATCACATCACGCATCTTGGGTTTTTCCTTTCCGTACGTCAAGATTTCTTTTCTGCAGTTATTCCTCTCATCATGTCACTGAAAGAAAAACATGGAGCTATTGCCACACGCTGTATGCTGCCAGCACTCTTCACTCTCCATGCATTAAACTCTTAGCCTTATCCATGTCTCTGTTTGGACTATAAGTTCTTTGGGGCACGGACCTTCTACCACTATGTGTTTGTAGAGTGCTTAACATAAGAAAACCATATCATTCATTGGCTTTTAGGCATGACTATAATAAACATAATAAATAATAATAACCTTTTTAGCAGTCCACCAATTACCAGAGATCGGAGTAAAACCTTGCAGGAAATGGGAGAGAAGCCTGCCTTGGGATACTTTCTGTGCCATTCTTAGCACAAATTAAGACCAAAAAGAAAATTGTTCATAATGAGCTCTAGATTAAAGCCTTCGCAGGGAGGGAAGGACTGTACCAGAAACTGGGGGGAGGGTTCCTCATGGCCTCGTCTTTGCTACAGGCAAATGGTCTTGGCCTAATTGCAATTTTGTCTTTTAGAATTTGACAGTAATTGTGGCACAAGAACAATCAAAATGTGCTGTTGTTAGTGGTGTGTTCTTTTCTCTTTTGCCCAATTTTTTGCAATAGGGTTGTCTTTTTTTTCCCTTTTTTTTTTTTTTTTTCTCATTCACTCCATCTCCCCAAACAGCTCTTGTGGTGTTCTTTTCCTCCTTCCTACACGCTCTACTTCTTCCTCACTTCAGTCTCTCACTCTGCACCCCAAAATCATCACTCACACCCCCACACGACACGCAGCCATCCTCCCCTTCGCTTTTTCTCACAAAAGCTCACGTACGCCTGCTCTGTGCATGGTGTTCCCAGGTGGTGATTAATGAGAGCTCTAGCTGGAGCTAAAAGCTGTGATGAGTGTCTATATAATAACAAACATTAGTGCGGGCGAGGGAGGCAGAAGCATGCGTGTATCTTCCCCAGGCTGCCAACACACTTACTATTTCATAGCAACTGATTTAAAACGTGGAGTTCCTGGGCCTCATTTCAGCCCGAGTCCCCTAAAGGTCCCTTTACTTCTGAGTTCCCTAAAGGTCCCTTTAACTCCTGAGGTACAGGAAAAACCTCAGGAGAAGAATCAGGCCTATGTTACATCAGTAGGAGATGATCTGCATCTCTCCAGCTTGATTATCATGTTAACTCTGTGTTATCAAAGGGATTTTCTTCCTTTTCAAATGCCACTGCAGGAAGGGTTTCTGCCTCTGGTGGTAGCAGTGTTAGTGGGACATCCCTCTTTCCATAAGATGTTGCTTGGGGTTGTGTCCCAGGGTGTATAGAGGTCTCTGTTGCAGCAAAAGCTACCACAAAGACCCTCCTGCCATTCTCTCCTAGTGATCTCCTTCAGTGTGTCTGCTTGTATTTCAGGCAGAGACCGCTTATGTCCTTTGACGATGTGCTTTGAGGAAAACCAAGCAGTGTGCAAACAGAGCAAGTGACATTTAATCTCTACTTCTGTACTTTTAACCAAGAAGCTTGCCAATATAACGTGATTGGGTAATGATTCAGGAAGAACTATTAGAGGGGAAAAATACAAAGAAGTCAAAAGGGAAAATGCGACAAAACAACCGTGATCAAAACTAGATAGGGCTAATTTTATGCTGAGCTGGGGAGGAAAACTTTAGACTGTTGTGGGACAGCTACAGGGGAACAGCTGAGTTTCCATATCATGAAGAAAAATTCCCTGCAGTTGCACTGGGAATAATGGCTTAAATTAAAAGTAACGATGTCAAGAGGCTATTTCTGTACGATTGTGGTAAAATCTAACAGGGCAAAACCCCACAAAAATCAGGACTATATATTTTAGACTGCAGCTTGCATTTAGAAAATATGTTAGATTTACATGTTACATACCTTTGTAGCTGCCATCAGAACTAGGGCTGGGCTACAGTAAAGCAGCTCCAGTGTGCAGTACAGAGTGCCTAATGGATGGCCAGATGTTGTCCTGACTGATATCCCATCCGACCTGTACACAAATGAAGACAGAATGTGACTTACAGCGCCAGCCGTTGTTCTGGATTGCCTTAATTTGACTACATTAGATCCTCTCACATAATTTCTAATCTTGTTTTCCTTTGTCTAAATTTGTCATATGTGTTATTTGCCTCTGTTATCTTTGCAGTTTGGTCTCTTTTAGCTAACCCTTATGCCTCCTCTTTTTTCTTCCCCCACTTGCACTCACTGCTGACTTCGGAACATGGATTTGAGATAAATGAGGAGTGAGCAGAGATCAGAATCTATTGTGTTCATTAAAAACTTTCTGGCTGCTTTGCTCTTCAAGTAAATAGTGTATAACAAGCAGTCTGCTAAAAGATGAAGATCTGGGATAATAGAAGACCTTGTGCTGTTGCAAGAACAGTCAGCAAGATGATGAGTCATTGTTTTAGCCTCATAACAAGGGACACGTAGCTTAGTCTTAGTCTGTATATCACAAATCACATACACACATGGCTCTACCCAGGCTGATCCTTAGGATGGAGTAAGAGCCAAATTACATCCCTCTTGAGGAAGAGTGTGATGGGGTCACTGGACCTGGCCTTATTATCCCAAGTGCTGTATCATTTATTCTCTCTCAGTTCTGGGCCCCTCTGTACAAGAGGGACACTGCAGTGCTGGAGCGTGTCCAGGGGAGAGCTACCAAGCTGGTGAGGGGTCTGGAGACCAAGTCATATGAGAAGAGGCTGAGGGAACCGGGCATGTTTAGTTTGGAGAAGAGGAGGCTGAGGGGAGACCTCATTGCCCTCTACAACTACCTGAAAGGAGGCTGTATAGAGGGGGGGGTCGGCCTCTTCTCCCAGGTGAGTAATGACAGGACCAGGGGAAATGGTCTGAGGTTGCGGCAGGTGAGGTTTAGATTAGATTTTAGGAAGAATTACTTTCCTGAAAGAGTGGTCAGGCAGTGGAACAGCCTGCCCAGGGAGGTGGTTGAGTCCCCATCCCTAGAAGTATTTAAGAAACGTGTTGAATTGGCACTTCAGGGCACGCTTTAATGGCAGAGGTCGTAGGTTGTTTGTTTGGTGGTTTGGGGTTTTTTGGGGTTTTTTTGTGGGTGTATGACTCGATGATCTCAAAGGTCCTTTCCAACTACGAAGATTCTATGATTCTATGATTAATGTATCAGGATCCATTTTGATTGCATTTTCGTTTTCTGCTCCTAATAATCCCATTAGGAGATGACTGTAGAAGAAATCTTGCTGGGCATTTGGGGCTCAGACTTTCTCTCCTCTGCATGTATACTGGATGCTTCAGCTGTGTGATTCTGGGATGGCTGTAGGATTTCTCTGCTTTCTGCTCTTGAGCAACCCAAGTGTCACTCTGCATCTTCAAAACAGTCCCTTGCTATGTCCAGGCTCTTCTTTGCAAATACCACCTGCATTTTGCCAACCATTAAAGTCCTAACTGTATTGAGAACTGAGTCAACACCTCAATTAAAATGCTTCATTTCCAATTATTTCACTGTGGAATTGTTCATCTGGTTCAGGAGAAGAATTTTTATCCAAGTCTGAGAAGTATGGCTTATACTGAGCAGTTCCCATGCCAGGAGTGATGCTGGACAAATACCCTGCCTCTGAATGCTTTTCTCTTGATAGCATTTGACAGCTATTTTAGTGTGTAAAAACTTATTTCTCCAACTTTAGTTTAGACACATCTCAATTTAAATCCTAAATTTGATGGAAACATTCTCTTCTAGGCAGATACCTTCCAAGCTGAACTTCAGCCCAGCTGGAACATTTAGTTTTTCCCCACTGAGTTATATGATCTTTTTAATGGAAATGTCATCTCCACCTTAATTATTGCAGTACAAGGAGAAGATGTTATAATATTCATGACAGCAAGTAGAAAATAACTAGATGTAATATATGGGTATATCTTTTTTTCTAAGATTATTGATCTCTGTGGTAGAAGCTCTTGGCAACATCCAGCTCTGGAATTTTTAACAGTAAATTTCAAAGAAAAATAAATGGAGAAGCAAAGCCTTATGTAAGTGTCTGGTTTGTGAGGATTCAATCCAAGATGACACTGTGTCTTAGTATTTCTCAGAATTGGGCATAAAAACCTGGAATTCTTTTCCCTGTGGCTTGAACCCTATTTTTATGACTTCCTCCTGTATCTCCATAGAGAATAAAGATCTACTTTTTCCCATTTCAGATACTAAATTCTGCCTCTTTTTGTTTGTTATGTCCTGCTTCCACTGAAGACAATGGCATGTGCTACTGCACATGCCTCAAATTGAAAAAGAATCTTAATATTTGTGGACTTTTATTTATACTTATAGAGTAAATCACAGATCACAGAAACATAAGGTTGGAAGGGACCTTAGTAGATCATCTAGTCCAACTCCCCCAGAATTACTATAAAATACTTATTTTATAGTAATTCTGCAACCTTTGAACATTGCTGAATTTTTTCCTTATGTCTGACATAATTTTGTTTTCCTCCAGCACTTCAAGCCCAGTATTTCTAACCCCATCTTTTCTCTTTCCAGATTTTAACACCGTTATTATGCTCCCCTCAGTCCTATATAGACAAAACACTGCTGGTTCACTTAGTCCCTCCTCATGGGCCATTCTTTCCAGATGCCTGTTTAGTATGATTTCAAAATAGTTTTAGTCTCCCACCTCCTGAAAAATCAGCCAGAAGCAGCTAAAAAATTTGCCCTTTAGTGAAATTGCCCCTTGAAGATGCTCTAGAATAAGCTCCATAGCTGTAGAAGGATTCAAGCTTTGTGGGTGGTTTACATTAAATTTATTTTTAATTTGAGCATTTTAAATAAACCATTAAAAAGAGAGTAGCGTATGGAAAAGGAAGTGGAAGCTGCATAAAAGTTCTATACTAATAGAGTCATCCTACCACAGTAAAAGAAAATCTGTTCCTACTTTTTTGTGCAGCTTTATTAATCAGTTATTTGAAGAAGTTACATCAGGAGCAGCATATTGAATCTTTTATTAAAAAGGTACCACAGAGAAGCACGTTACATTAAATCACATAGAAGATTCTCACGGATAAACAAATATTAAAATCCAATGGATATGAAATGCTATTTTTTACATATGTATAGTCCATGCTTATTTATCTTCATTTCGTTATACAGGCACTCCAAACAGGGGTTAATATGTAAGTTTTGACTGGACATGGTGTATATGATTAGTTTCCAGTTTACTCTTTAGGTTTTCATAATTGGTAATTTTTCAGACTTTTTCTGTTTCAGAAAACAGCGATGCTTTTCACGGGAGAAAACACAGATCCTTAAGAGTGACTTTATACTTGTAAACTATAGGTTGACTTCTATTAGTCACCTTTCATGAAGACTATTTAGGAGTAGCCCATTAAACCATCAGATTTTTCAGATCACAGGTTTAAAACTGTCTGCAGACACAGTCTAATGATAAAGCTCATCAAATCTGGTTGGCAGATAGTCGTTCATAAGTAGTCGAAACTAAGACATCAGCACTTATGAAAAAGTTAGGAATGTCTTTTTTTTTTTTTCAGTTTTTTTCAACTTGCTGTTCTTACTGGCATCACCTAAAATCTGACCTTGCAAAAGGAGACAAAAAAGTAAAATATCCTTCCTGTTATCCTGTTTGCTTTGTGCTTTTAACAACACTTTGCCATGTGTTTGCACTGTGAGGGCATCTTGGGTCACCAATCTATCACCTAGTGTACGGAACAAAAAAGGAAAAAAAAATAAACGCTACCCCAGATTTAGCACAGGTACAATGCAAAGTGCACCAGGTACACGATCGGGAAAGATAAAGCAGGCAACAGGAGAGATGGCGGACGTGAATAATAGTGAATAGTCAGTACCCTGTACTGTCTGCTGGTAATTTGATTTCCCCTCTTGTCTGTGCAGATCTTCCAGCGTTTCTAAAGAATGAGAAAACAGGATCACAAAAACCTGCATTTGACTGCAGCCTTTACTGAAGACCTCTTTAAGCCTAAAATACACAAACAGAACATAGGTCATATACATAAATATGAATGTGGAAGCGCATGTATACCTTTGATTCACAGAGTATCCTACACTCATGTGCACAGCATCTTTATAACAAAGTGTAAATTTTGCAGATAAAGAGTGAGTAGTGAGAGAACTTTCTTTATCAACAGATAAAGAAAGTTCTCACAGAAAGGAGATGCTTCAGTAGCCTCTGTCTCTGCAACAGTCAGTTAAACTTGTACAACTAGCTCTGTGTTTTCATGTACTTTTTTTGCGTTTTACTGGTAAGTAGCACATAGACACACTCTTTTGGTTGTACCCCCTGGACTGGAGTATCAGACCTTCATGTTTCTGCTTAAAATGCTGACAAATTGAGTTATTATGAACCACTCCCAGGAATTACATTGCCTGAGTCTGGACAATTACCAATGACATTCAAGGATTGACTCTAGCACGAGGTGCTCAAATGGTTTTAAATCTCTAGCTTTCCCTCCTTCTCACTTGAAGTATAAATGGTCAACTGAACTTTAGTGCAGAGATAATCAATAGGAATCCAGCAGAAGGGAGGAGGCCATGGCAGAGCAGATGGATACTTCAAAAGAGGCAATGTCAATACGCTTATCTTTTCTTCACACCGCAAAAAGACTAATCTGCCTCATAGACATCAGAGTATTCTCCATCATGAATTAGTGTCTCTTATAGTGTGGCCTTTCACCTTTTAGCTTGCTATATAGGATTTGTGGTGGTGCTTGTTTAGCCTTTGGAAGTAAGGAGGCATGTACGTGCTTTGTAACACTCAGCGCTTCCTGAAAATATTCAGACAGAGTTTCAGACTCTCTCACTGCAAATAGAAATCTCCAAAACTGCGGACAGTTTTGAAGAGTGTGGATTGCATAAAAACTCCAGAGGAACCAGTCTTGCTTTTCAGTTGTCAACATGTCATATTTCTTGGGTGTAGAATTTCTCCTTTTATGTCTGGATATTTATTTTCTACCCTTCAAGATAACTTTCCTACTGTACAAAGAAATTAGTCTGTGAGAACTATTAATATGAAGCCTGTCTTCCATCTTCAGGTGTGATGTTAACTGAAAAGGAGACATGTTTGCCATAAGTACAGGGGCAAGAAAGAGTACCCTTCAGTGATCTCCCCAGGCCACAGTTATTTCTGCAATGAAGGCATTAGCCAAAGCAGCTCACCTGTACATCAGGATGTACCAGAAAAAAGTAGACCAGAATAGCAAATGCAGAGATCTGCCATGCCCAGGATGACAAATCCTCTTTTCTCATCTGCAACCTGTCCAGGAAGAATATTTGTAAGGTACCTTCTCTTGACAGTGATGTTTGTTGACAATTCATTCCTGTTGCTGTGGGAGCAGACTAGCAGTACTCTTAGTCTCCCAAATGCTGCTGAAATATGAGTTCTCCTTATACTTCTCCCTTCCACAGCCCCCACAACTTCAAAGTTTAGATTCTGTCAGACAGAGATAAAATACAGCTAAATAAGACCCAAATTCCAACCTGAATATATCTACATTTTATTTATGGGTTTGCTTTCCCAGTACCACAGTGGCATGGAGATTAGAAGACTTCTTTAAGTTATCCTGTGTTTGGATGTATTTAGACTTTACTATTGTGTTTTTTCTTGGAGTTCAGATATGCACTATGAACCATTTGTTCACGGGTATGCAAAACAGAGCACAGAGGAAAGTCAGCAGGATGATCTACAAAAGAAAGGGTCATATAGTCCCCAAACCCATGTCCTTAGTGCTAGTTGATAGAATACAACTATACAAGCCTTGGAGGGAGTTGGGGGGGGAAGAATGGTGTCAACATGGCTTTCAGTTTTGCCGCAGCATGGTTATCTATCATTTTTCAGTCGTGCCATGATGTCCTACCATAATTGTCTGAGTGAAGTTCACAAAATTGCCAATGTAAATGTAGAATCTGTTTCTTCCTATTCTCATAAAGTCTCACTCTCCTTGTTCTTCAATGACCTCCTCCTCCTCCAAAAACATAAGAATGTTTTCTTCCTTGCTACCCTCTCCTGGCTGCTTCTTTTACACCCTGCCAGTAAATTCTTTAAAAAGTATCCGAATTACTCTCCCTCTTTTTATTCTCTTTGTGCAGGGAGAAAGCTTTTAATTTATTTTTATTGTTTCTTATTGGTTATTTCTTATTTTAATATTTATTATTGGTTTCTTTCTTTAATCTGCAAGTTTCATTTGACGCCTCTTCCAGCACGCACTGGAAGAAACAGTCATTCCGTATTCATCTGCTCCTGTCACTCGTGGTGACCTTTATCACACTTTCTCTATCCCATCTGCCCTCCAGCCTGAAGAGATGGATCCTTTCTACAAGGGACAGGAGCATTATCATGCATTGTCCTGCACTAACGGGCTTTGCCGAGAGATGCGGTGCATGTGGCAGCAGGCTCTGCAGCGGGGTGGCAACGTGCCCAGCCGGTCAGGAAGCAGCCTAAGGATGCGGTGGCAAGTAGTACAGCCTAACAGCGGAAAATCCAGGCTAGGATTATTTTTTTTTTTTTTCCTTTTTTGTTGGGTATATTAGGGGATGGACCCAAGATGGCCTTATCGTGCATTTTCGGGACGGGGCAAGTGTCTTTACACACACCCTGTTGTAATCCTGCGGATGTGGTGGATCTCTAGTGGCTGGAATCCACTGGGTTCACTCTTGGAGCCCACCACCAGCGTGTGGCACTGGGTAATGGTGGAGGAGCTTCCCCACGGCCGGCAGGGCAGGGGCTGTCCCCCTGCCCTCAGCCAGAGAGCAGGGGGGGAGCTGGGNCACCAAGGTGCTGCCATCGACGGACCCACACCCCCATCCCCAGCCCTGCGCCCCTCGGGGGTGGGAGGGGGGTCGGGAGGGAAGTGGGTGAATATTGGAGTGGGGAGAAGGAGGAAGAAAGATGTTTTGTCTCTCTGTCGAGTGTGTTTTGCCCATGACAGTAATNGGGTATATTAGGGGATGGACCCAAGATGGCCTTATCGTGCATTTTCGGGACGGGGCAAGTGTCTTTACACACACCCTGTTGTAATCCTGCGGATGTGGTGGATCTCTAGTGGCTGGAATCCACTGGGTTCACTCTTGGAGCCCACCACCAGCGTGTGGCACTGGGTAATGGTGGAGGAGCTTCCCCACGGCCGGCAGGGCAGGGGCTGTCCCCCTGCCCTCAGCCAGAGAGCAGGGGGGGAGCTGGGGGGGAGCTGGGGGCAGCCCCAGGCGTGGGGAACAGGCACCTGCCGGGGGAGGGGAAGGGGCTGAGGCTGGGAGAGGATCTCAGCACGGGGGGGGATGTACAGGGTGTCCGGGCACAGGGCGCTGCTGGGCAGCCTCTGCGAGAAATGGCTGGGGCTGCCGGCTCCAAGGGCCCCAGGACACAGCGGAGCCCCTCAGCCAAGCTGGGGGCGCCGGGGGGAAAAGAGGTTTGGGAAAGGGCGGCAGGCGGCCCAGGCAGAGGAGGAGGAAGGCAAGGAGGGAGCAGCAGCAGAGGGAGCCCCGGGGCGCAGGAGGAGGAGGGCAGGAGGTGCTGCAGGCCCGCAGCAGGGATCCCCTGCAGCCCTGCAGAGACCCCGCTGGAGCAGAGACCCCCCCTGCAGCCCGGGGAGGGCCCCAGGCCGCAGCGGGGGGATATTCCCTGCAGGAGCTGCGGCCCTGGAGAGCCCAGGCGGGAGCAGGTTGTCCCTGAAGGGCTGCAGCCTGGAGCAGGGAGAGGGGTGAGGAGGGAGGAGCGGCCCAGAGGGGCTGCCATCGACGGACCCACACCCCCATCCCCAGCCCTGCGCCCCTCGGGGTGGGGAGAGGGGTCGGGAGGGAAGTGGGTGAATATTGGAGTGGGGAGAAGGAGGAAGAAAGATGTTTTGTCTCTCTGTCGAGTGTGTTTTGCCCATGACAGTAATGGGTGAGTGATCGCGTTGTCTTTATCTTGACCCATGAGCTTTCTCATCCTACTTTTTCCCCTTGTCCTAATGAGGAAGGGTATTAAGGAAGCCCTTAGCCCTTGGCCAAGATTAACTACCACAGGGGGTCAGGATCAGCCTGGTGAGGGGAAATCAGGTCAGACATAGCCTAGGATGGCTGGACAGGATCGTGGGGCACAGACTGACAGCCTCAGGCGGGACTGAAATGGGACCTCTGTACCCCTGGGCAGGGATGCGAGAGGCACTGGGTGAGGTACATTAGGGCCAGCATGTCCTGTGAGTGCCCTCAGAGCCAGGATACGTGTCTTCCAATCTAGTTACATTTGGAAGGAACCCAACGCATGCCTTCTGGGACCTCTGCACAATGCAAGCTAAAGGGCACTAAGTGGAAGGAATGAAAAGGTTTGCTTTAAGAGCATGGTCTTGATGTAAACATGCTAATGCTCGCACTCCAAGCTGTTTGGATATGACCTCATCCATCCTTCCATCTGTGTACGGCCACATCATCTCCCATCTGCTCTGATCAGAGCTGTGCAGCATCCCATTGTCAAGGCTAGGTCTGTCGAGCATCACCATGCTCCAGAGCTGTGCAAAGCCATTTAAAACGGCAAGCATGTTCCCTTAATCTTACCTGCAATAGCAAAAGTGCAACAACATATTTCTTCAAAATAAATAAAACAAGCCAGCAGAAACAACAACAATAAAGTCATCAAATATCAGAATTAAATTAATAAATAAAACAAGCAAAACAAAAATATACCACAAAACAAAGCATTCCATCAAACACCACCCTGAGACGGACAATAAGCAAACAAAGTGCATGTGAAAAATATTACTTGTGTTTCTTAGTGCACTTCTCAGAGTCACTCATGCAACTGGGGGAATGGTCTGGACGCTGTGGCTAACATGCCTGCTATCAGCAGAGGAAAAGTGAGGTGATAATAACCCCTATTGATGTATAGTCAAGGGACATGAGCTGACAAACAGCAGTATGATTCATGATCCTTGTGTTAGAGGGGAATGACAAATGATTGATAATGTGTTTCCACATTGCTTCTGACAAGTGGCTTGTGGAAGGAGAGATCAATCCCAGTTGTGAAATGTGGAAAGATCTCAGCACAAGGTAAGAAGGCAGCAGCTTACATGTGAATTATACTCTACTGTGCTTGAGATCTTCTAAGCAGCAACTATCCTTCCCTTTGGGCATTTTATACAGTAAATGTTCTATCTTCCAAGGCATTCAACATCCTCTGCTTTTCCCTGGTGCTTCTGTGTGTTCAGGGTATTGAATATCATACCAGAACGGACCTTCAGTAGGCCATATATTTTTTAGAAGGGATTTTAAATAATTCACAGAATCAGGCCCTAAGTATGCACGATATTAGATGAGAATTATTCCAGTCTCTTTACCCTGCAATTTCAAATGCAAAGAGCCTCTGGTTTCCGTGTAGTAGCAGTGTTTCAATCTCCCAGACATATAAAATGCCTGACTAATTGGACTGGTAGAGGAAAGGGGGATTTTTGTGTTTGATAAATTAATCAGTGAGCACTGCTGTACATTTCCCACTAAAATCCTTAATTAGACTTAAAATGCCAAAGAATGGGATTCTTTATTTTTAGCCAGGAGTTTAGGTTTTAATTGAAGGGATGACTTTTGATCCTCCATTAGCGAGGTGAGAAGAAAGCCTTTCAGACTGAAGCGGCACCCCAGCTGTTGCTTAGCGTCTGAGAGGTTCAGCACTGCACTTCCACAAATCCCAGGAGCCTATTGATACTTAGCATAAACACACTAAAAGGATCAAATTGACATTCACACAAACCAGAGTCCAAGAAATCACAAAAGCTTTTAATCCCAGCCTCCGTGTAAAAGGATAGCTTCTAATTAGCAGTCTAGACTAATCATCAATGTTTAGCTTATAAAAATGAAGCTATCAATAAAGAAAGCAAAATCCGAAATGTTGGTAGAGGCCAGGCATAAACTGGAAGATCATTTAGTCATTCACTGTCCATTTCTTTCCTGCTCAGTTTTTCGGTGTTTCCAGAGCTTTTGTAACCGATGAAGACAGCAAAATCTCAGAGACTTCATTGGTTGCAGATTTCACACACCAAAAAAAGGCAACCAGGGCAACAGCCAGGGCAAATGAGGATATCCTGTAAGAATTCTCTATAGATCTTCACTCCTGCCTTGTACTTCTCAGATGGAGCTATCACTTAGCTGGACCCTTAGGCAATGTTATAGGGCAGCTGCAAGTCAAGGTGAAATACCACTTATATTCTTTCATTAACCCTCCCAGGCCTGTCATTAAATATGGCAGGCTTAGCATTTTTCACTTCAGATGAAAAAGCACTGCTAATCCCAGGAGGCAGATTTTTTTTTCGATGCCTAAATTGATGAACAAGACAAGGTCAGCAATTTTGGGTTTATTGACAGAACTCTATTTACTTTTAGAAGTATTGAAATGGTATTTCAGATGCCCTGGAGCAGAACTGTGACCAAAACGAAAAGGGAGAGGTTTATGAGAGCCATTGCCATTATGCTACCTGAAGTATTGTCAGTGGCTTTTGTTTAACTTGCTAAAGCAGAAGGAGATATTTTGTGATTAGAAAATATTTTCATAAGAAAAGAACTTTAATAAATGTGACAGCACGGGATAGATGGAGACAAACGCAGAGAAGCAAAACAATAGAGAAAGAGCAGAAACTGCAGCCAACCACCCATTTAGAATTAAATATAGGTTTTGATGCAAAAAATGTGTGTGGGCTTTCTGCTTTGTTTGAGGTTTGTTTGTTTGTTTGCTTAGAAATGACTATCACTAACAAGCTGACTAACTGATCTAGGTTTCAGTGAGGGAAACAGAGCTGACTATTTGAAATCTGTCCGTCATTGTAGCAATTCACTAATGACAGTTACTGAAAGCCACAGCTGAGCTCCACTTTTGTTTATAAAGATAAATAACCTCAGTTTATTCATAATGAAGAATAATAATAAATAACCCCGTATTGCTGCAGGAACCAGGACACAGTTCGTAAGAACTGAATTTTCTCTTTAACTGTTACTGGAATGGGTTTTCTCTGAAAGGCCCTGCTTTCAGCCAGAAAAAAACAGGTGTGTTTTTTTTAATTAAAAAAAAAACAAACAAACAACAAACACAAAAAACCAAACCAAAACACCAAAACCAAACGCAGATTATCTAAAAGTAGGCCAAAAAAGAAATTAAGAGAAGGTGGTAAATGTTGCCAATAAAGACTAGCAAATCTAATTAAAATCTGGAGCCTACTGAATTTAGCTCAGCCCACTAAATCAGTGGCAGACAGCTCTGACTCGAGCTGGGGACTTGCAGCCATACAGCTGTGACTGCACCTCTGCCACATAGGCTTCTTGGTAAACTGGCACTCAGCCTTTGTTAAAACTGCAAAAAACTTGTTACCTGCCTTGATTTTACTGTAAGTGAACTAATTCCTGCTAGCTAATATGAGGAACACACCTTTTTCCCCAAGGATGATGGAGTTTAAAGACATATATCCTTCCTACATTGTTTTGGGGAAAGGTGAGCTGGGATCCTACAGTATGACTAAGCTAACTCCCCTGGGGGAGGTTTTGTTTATGGTGGGGTTTGTCCTGCAGACATCCCACCATTCCTAATCAAAATGATCTGATTACTAAGTCCTTGAAGTAGGCAGCACCTCTGCTTTCTGATGAAGTCCTGACATTGGGATGAGTGCAAAAGAAAACTCTCCTGGGTACCAGCAAAGAAAGAAACGCCAAAACTTTGGGGGAAGGTGGCTAGGGTTGGGTCTGTCAAGGCTGAAGCATGCTTCCAGGGCTGCTCTCCCACTCCTTACAATGGATCAACTACCTTAACTGGGGTTTGAAATAAGTATGGCTGCAGCTTTTATTCCTGCTTCGTTAACAAGTGTCCTCAAGGCCACTGGGCATTAAGAGAGAAGGATATCTACCTTTGTGCGTCTGATGAATCTCTGAAGAAGCCAAGCTGTTAAGAGCCAGCAGTTTAGATGTGGAGGGAAGCCAAACTTTCTTGTTAAAAAGGTAGGCACTAACAGGTATTAGGCACCAAGGGGGGCAGACAACGTGTGGGGGTTGCACTTTTCCCCAGTTTTCCCTTCAAAGACCCCAGCTGGTGTTGAGTAGGTGTGTACGCATGGAAAGCACCAGTTGGAGTTCATCTCAGAGAGATTTCTGAGTAGGAAAACGTTACTTTTGTCTTAGAAGACCAAGGACATGAATGATACAAACTGAATTTTTAGGTGATCTTTCCAAGTAAAATTCTTGTAGTTCATCTACCTGGATTTTTGCAAAGCTTTTGACACTGTTTCCCACAGCATTCTCCTGGAGAAACTGGCTGCTCATGGCCTGGACAGGTGTACTCTTTGCTGGGTAAAGAACTGGCTGGATGGCCGTGCCCAGAGAGTGGTGGGGCATGGAGTTAAATCCAGTTGGTGTCCGGTCACAAGTGGTGTCCCCCAGGGATCGGTGCTGGGCCCGGTTCTGTTTAATATCTTTATCAATGATCTGGACGAGGGGATCGAATGCACCCTCAGTAAGTTTGCAGATGACACTAAACTAGGCGGGAGTGTTGATCTGCTGGAGGGTAGGTTGGCTCTGCAGAGGGATCTGGACAGGCTGGATCGATGGGCTGAGGCCAATGGCATGAGGTTCAACAAGGCCAAGTGCCGGGTCCTGCACTTGGGTCACAACAACCCCAAGCAGNATATCAGGAAACATTTTTCACTGAAAGGGTTGTTAAACATTGGAATAGGCTGCCCAGGGAGGTGGTGGATTCCCCATCCCTGGAGGTGTTTAAGAAAAGGGTAGATGAGGTGCTTAGGGACATGGTTTAGAAGGGGTTTTTGTCAGGGCAGGTTAATGGTTGGACTTGATGATCTTAAAGGTCCCTTCCAACCTCACCGATTCTATGATCAAGACTAGATTTGTGATTTTTAAAAAGTGGTCAACTTTTGTAAGGTATCGGTACCTGATTTGTGTACTCTAAGCAGGGAATAGCTAGGATTCTGTTGATCCCAGGGTTTCCTAGAAAAAGCTTTCTTTATATCAATGATTCATGTCTATCTTAACTAAACTCTCATTCCACTTACCCTAGAGTACATCTGTGGGCTTAGTAAGTCCATGTTTTTTTCATGATATCTTTCACACATGTATTTACCAGCCTTCTCTCATCTGGCTGCAAATATAACTTGGCACTGCAGCTGTTAGCCACCTAGTGATGTTCTCTCCAGAAAATGTGGCCAGCATCCCTTCCACTTTCTTAGTCCTCCCTCTTAGTCCTCTCTCCCTGCGTGTCAACCTACATTCCCCATTCCCACCGTCAGTCCCCTGGGTAGGGGATGCAGGAGATTGCTACAGTGGAACTTTTATGCACAACATCTATGCACAGGGGGAGCAGGTGAAAGATGGTATTTTTCAAACGTATTGATGTAGTCAAACCATCAACACTACATCAACCACAGACCCTCATCTCCCCCCCTGCACACAGTCACTAATGCCTTCACCCCAGCTTCCAGATGTCATGCCTACCTCACCCCTTTGGGCACGCTGGTGTGGCTCCATGTTGGCCTATGTAAATCTTGGTTCTATGCAAAGTGCTTATGGTATGCAAATCAATGCATTAAATAACTAGCATAAAATGACACATACGGAGATGTGCATAACTTGGCAGATATAAATCTGGAATCGTTCCACTGACGTCAATGGTTTCACTTCAGATAGGCTCCAGTACGGAAGGTGTTGAAATCTGGCCCTGTGGTATTTTCAGTCAGCTTCTAAACACAAACTCAGGATAAATGATTACAAAGGTATAATTATTATTAATGCCTTATGGTTGTTGTTATTTCTTTAGGTTTGTACAACTAAGCATACATCCAAAGGTGGATTGCAGGAGGTACATAATTTCAACTAAGGTGGCACTGGTCATAAGTAGAGAATCTGTGGTTTATCTGGTCTCCAGGGGGTATGAACCTGATCCACTTTGACCCTAATTGCATAATAGTTTCTCTTGTAAAATTGCCAAGACAAATAATGCAGGATTTATGCCAAAAAAAATAAATATATATCTTCAGAGGCAGATGTATATCTTAAAATGTTTCAAATCAATTTAGAATGGGGAATGAGCATAGATCATGTCAGTGCTACATGCCACGTATTTTTGATCCGGGACTGGGTGTCTAGAAGCATATGTACCGTCTTGTGTAACCACCCCCTGACAAGGATCTGCTGTTATTGTATGCAAGAAGAGCAGAACATGATGAAGGTTAATGCTGCACATGGCAGAATCACAGTACTGAGCAGGGGCCCCGGTTGCTGACTGCTTCTAGTGCTGTGCAGTCATTTGCACATTTGCAAATGTCGTTTTCACATAGAATTTCCACCCACTTTTGCCTGAATGTAAATTACTTCGGGAGACGCCAGGCATTAAGTGTTCTCACAACTGCCCCCAGCATCCCACCACTCAGAAAAGAAGCTTCAAAATACTCCTAGAAAACATCATAAGACTTTCAAAATATATTGTTTGCATTTCTGAACCTTCTTGGTGTCACTAGTGGGGCTCGGCTGAGATTTACCAGGATACTGAACTACAAGGCATGTGAATCAATGACAAGGAGATTCAGCAAAGCCTGATAATGAGAGACTTTGGAATAGTCAGGCTCTGCTCCTGCTGTCTATTTGATCTATTCAACTCACCTTAAATTCTGTTGCATTTTGCATGAGTAAAACCCTGCAGGAGGTTTATACGGTATGAGGAACCTTCCATATTTCTTATTAGTTAACTGAACTAGCATCAGAGATTATGTATATAAATATAGAAGCAATCTAAACTGTGGAAATGTCTGTGTCTATGTGTACGTACAATTTAATATTTATCAGGTGTGTATCACATTTGTATCGGTATTTCCTTTTGGGTCTTTTTTTGTTGGGTTTTGGGTTTTTTTGTTGACATTGTAATCATGGTTTCTTTATGTTTGTGTTGCTATAACTAACTTCTCCTTCAGCTGACAAAATTAGACCCTCTTATTATAGCTATCACTTTGGGAATGTTTTTGAATTTGTTTAGGTTTTTCTTTTTTAATCATAACAATCTCCCTGCAGACCTCAACTGACATCAATTTACCACTGTCTTGACATCTTAAAGTTGTTTCTTATAAAATTTGCATTGGTGTCATTTTGTTTCAAGATGATATTGTGACAATGTCTCCCTGGATTTATACCGACAATTTATTTTCATTTTGACATAATGTCATCCCTATAGCCCTTCACTAGAATCTATCATAAGTCTGTGGATTTAAATGAAAAGTGGTTTCATTCTGTAAAGTACAGTAAGAAACTGAGCTTTCTAAGTAGCTTCTTTTCCAACTTCAGTATCTAGCTATTGATTTCACTTAGTTTTTTATAGAAATGTCAAAAGTCCCTGCCCGGTGCTTTAGGCAACTCTTCCATATGTAGTAAATAAGGAAATTGAAAAAATAAATAATAATTGCCAATAAGAAAGGGGCAAATGCATCTTTGCAATAGCAGCATCAAAAACCAACAGGGCAGTGGTGGTGACATCGCCTTGAACTGCTGAGAGCTGCTCATCCTCTTTCTCTTCCGCTGAAAGGTGGGACATCTTTTTGGGGCTGAACATTCAGTCTGTTTTCAGGCATTTCCTTGTCAAACACAAAGTTCTCAATATCTGTATTTTTGATATGCTGTTGCTATTTTATTTAACTACCCAAATTAACAATAGGCAAGCTCTGGTGGGAGCCAGGGCGAGGGGAGATTTCAGGAAAGTTCCTGTGTGGCAGGTATGTCTTTGAACCTGGGTTGGGTTTTTTTTTTTCCAGCTTTTTCATTTTTAAATTCAAAGAGACAAGTAGGGCAGTGTGCAGTATCACAAATGCTTTGTGACTCTTCTTGAAGTAGAGTCACTGTGTGGTGTAGCTAGAATCCCCAAGGGCGCATTTACAAATTATAAAACAAATTCCTGTCTGCGGTTATTGAATATTCCTAGGATTATCCATGATCCTGACAGAGTGGCTTGTGTATGTGATTTTGCAAAAGCTATTGTTCATCAGAATACAAGCATGGCTTAATGAGGTATTTGCAGCAGTAACATCATTTATATGTCCTGGTATAAAGGGTTCAGCTCCTATAGGACTTCGTATCTGGTAAATCACAGTACAGGTACAGAGGAAAGGAGTCCTTAACAGGAAAAATTGTTCATTTTTGATGAATCGGCCCATCAATAGTAAGTAATGGTGATGGTGACTTGCTTTCACTGACTTGTCTCACCAGCAGTGCCAGGCAGTAGCTATACCCCTCATGGTTTAACCAAAATTCAGAACTCAGAATTGAAACTTCCATGCACGTGGGGGGTTCTTTATTCTGCCCTACTTACACAACGTAGAGTGCAATTTGATTTCCTAAACAGGGTAGTCAAATGCAACTTGAAAAATCTTCCTGCTCATGCTCCAAAAGCACCCAGGTCTCCCAGAGGTCCTGTGTCAGACCTGTCAGTCTCTCGTGGATGTTTAGGTAATGCAGCAGCAGATTTCTCCCTTCAGGCAATGAGATCAAGCCCGAAATATGACAAGATCAGGACAAGAGACATTTTAACAATGGTGCAAGAAAGATCTGGGAAGATGGTGTGTGAAGCTGGTGGGAAAAGTTTATCTTGCAGCTCTTCGAAACAAAAATGATTGCTTTAATATAAGTTTAACTGACACTTTGAAATTTAGATTGGAATTAGTTTTGATCTCCAAAATTCACAGGGGAACCTGAAACTACATAGGCAGAAACTGAACACAGAACAGGAGTTGCACAAAACGTGGATAAAATATTAGATATCTGTATGAGCAGTCTCAATTCCTATAGATGATTTAGATAAGGAAAAAATATAGTATATAAAACAATCAGTGAAGTTTCATCTAAATCATTAACTGTTTATTGTGTATTCTTTTTACTCCCTTACAATACTGAAATATGCTGTTGTTGTTGTTAGAATTAACTCAGTATATCTTTGTTATCTGTATAAACACTCAGTCTTTGTTTGACTTCAGCCGAGTTCCATAGTCTAATTAAACGTTGTCTTTCAGACTGAAATGTCTCTATCAGTAATCCTTCTCTAAAAGGGAAACACCACCACTGGAAACAGCACACTCTCTTGCTGGCATGGCAATGAGTACTTGTATTAGTCTTGCATTTTAACTCTTCCAAACACTTCTTTTCTGATCTTAAAGTTGGTCTTACTGAGCAGATGTTCTGAAACTAACTTCTGATTTTTGGTGCCTGTCATTGCAATCCTGTTTTTCACATATGTCACCATAAGTGGTGTTAGCTCCAAACAGAGTTTGGGGACTTCAGCATATTACACAGGGTGGCCAAAAATGTATGAAACATTTTGAAAATGTGGCTTTACTCAGTTGATATTTTTCTTTCTGTCTGTGGACCATGGGTATTAATACTTTTATTTGCAAAGGATACTTTGCAATAGTCTGCATCTTGCTACAACCTGTATCTGGCAATAGAAATGCTAAGGAATGTCTGCTAGCAAAATCAGGGGTGACAAAGATTGGAAAGCAACTCCAAAAGTTTGAGTTGCCCAGGAACTTGGTTGTTCTGAGCACCGAGCAATTATCACAGCGAGCCTCACCCTGCCAGTACTGGGGCAGTTCTGTGGCCTCAGAAGTGATTAACATGGGACCACAAGACGTTATCCCCAGTTCTGGGTTTCAAACCTGTGTAGCTAGATACAGGTGAAGGCTGGCCCTGTTGTACTTCCCCCTGAGGTTTCTCCAGGGCTAGGGTTTATTGTCCTTAAAATACACAGCTGTAGAGATTGCAGTTAGCTATTAATTAACTGCTCTAAACTGTGAGTCTCTCTTGCTGGGAGAGAAGAACTGACAGAAAGGGTTTGTGTATCCTGACTGTAGAGGATAGAGTCCCTTTATAGAAAATTTGTGCTCTCCTATGAATTGAGACGCTTAGAGTTTATGCTGATCCCCATGTTTAGACAAGTTTGACTACAGATTTCTGCTTCACTGGGCATGAAGGATCAGTCAGCTATTAAACTGAGGGCTGTAATACCACTAGCTGTGGAGAACTGCTTGATGACAGTGTTTTATAATGCTTGGATAAGAACTGAGATGTTGCTCTTCTTTCCAGTATGAAGAATACAGACATATACAAATACAAGCATGTGTACGTACACTGTACTTCTGATAGTCACATGATAAAAGGAGAAATCAGCAGTAAAAGAAAATGAGATTAATTTATTTGGATGTGCTGACAGCTCTGTGAAAGATATATTGAAATCTTGCACTTAAATTTCAATATGCAATGGTAACAAAGGAAAGTGCATGAGGACCATCTGAAGATCTAATGCCTATTGACTACTATTTAAAAGTCAACCATAGGTTTCAACCGTTATTTGTTACATTTTTAATGTGCATTTGGTGTTTGGAGCATACTCTGCCTTTCAATGGTGACAAAGTACAACCAGCATCTATTTCTCAAGGATTTACGTATCATGGTCTAGAAGTTTTAACTTTGTGAAATTCCTTTTCAAAATGTGAACAAACTTTCCAGATGATGTGCGGGAAGCAGAATGTTATAAAATTGTACATAATATCACTTCAGCTTCTCCCTATCCCGTTACTTAAAAACTCTGCTGCAATTAAGTGTTAAGAAAATAAAAGTGTCTTGGACAAGAAGAATAAAATCAACAGTAATTAATTGCTTCAATACTTCTCACAGCCATTCCCCCTCCATAGGAAATTAATTTCCATTCATACTACAGACAAGATACAGGAAAGGGAAGGGGAGAAAATTAATTTGGCTGATGTCATTCTGTAATTTAATCCCAGCATTAATATCATTTGTATAGTGACCGGGAATGATATCTGGATTCAAAAGTAATTCTGTGAAATTTGATGTTTTACAGAATTGATACTGTGCTGGGAATGAAGATGTTTCAATCTTCCTACCATTTGCAATAGCCAGTAAAAGTGAAGTATCAAATGAGCGCTAAAATTCCTGTCCCCCTCTCTGAAATACACAGCCGTCATCATCTCCCACTCCTGTTTTGTAATGATCAGATAGACTTGCTAAGATAGTCACGTCTATGATTGTCCGTGTTTTGATGGATGTCCATGTTTAGAAAAAAAAAAAAAAAAGAGTTGTAATAGGCCTGAAGGCAAAGTGAATGTCTCTTTCTTTGTGCAGAACTTGCACTGGGTCCTATGTTAGAGAAAATTCTGGCCAGAGGAGAAGAACTTCAGAGACATGGCAGGGTAATGGATAGATTTGCTTTCCCATGTACAGAGCTGTCAGGTCTTATACCTTCTGACAGAGACTTAAAATTAAATCCCACCTTATTTGATCCACAGACGGGAAAGTTTCTGTCTACATAGTGATGCAGACAATCTGAAGTCTTTTTCCACTTGGAGAAGGAATCAGGAAAGAGGTGGCTTTGGGTTCTTCCTGCATCCTACTCCAAAGAAACTTCCTTAGGAAGCGCAGTCTCCCACTGCTGAGTAGAACCTTGACGCAGGTGGTGGTGTGCATCCCAGTGCATGCTGCACGCCTGCTCGCCCATAACGATCACTGGGATTTACACACTGAAAGAAGTCATCTTCAGACACGCCACGCTGGTGAGTGGGGGAGTGTTGTCTCTGATGCTAGACTGGGGCAGTTAAAATCCCAGAGGAGGAACATGGCTTCAGTTTTAGAATCTAAGAATTTGTCTACAAATTTTAAATGTCCCACTGCTGCAATTGCCAGAAGTTCCATACTGTGAACTTAATGCAAAATGATTAAGATTTCTTTTCCTGAATCTGAAGAGAGCCTAAACTCTTACCTGAGCTTGATTTCAATTACTTTTGTTATAAGTGCTAGTGTTTGAAGGATAAATCCAAAGGGATTTGTATTTGCTGGAGAGATTGGTATGTCTCCTTCTGACATTCTGATTTTAAAAAATCATCTTTAGACTCCTTGTATCTATTTCTCTGTTCACTTTATGGAACACTGTGGGGAATAATTGTTTAGCGAAAAGCATTCTCATTTACATTATTGCATGTTATTTGACCTTCCTCAAGAGCATTGGGACACCTCCAAGCACACCACTCAGCTTTGAACACTGGCACTTGTGAGCCCATTCTTACACCCTGGTGAAGTGATTAATGTACCTTGGAAAATCACCTAATGGCTTGATACACTTTCTATGCAGCCTCTTGCAGGAGAAAAACAGGATAATGTGAGATGTAATTTATGGGTATGCAATGGAGGAGCAGAGACAGAGAAACTCATTTAGAAGTATTGACAGGATATCTGTAGTGCTTGAGAACCACACATCAGAATTTAAAAGGTTTTGTGAGATAAAGTGATATTGGAAGAGATTGCAAATACATGGAGACACCTGGCTGACAAGGATGTTCCCTCTTTAGAGACTGCCTGAAGGAACATGAAGATAGTTATCTAGTCAAAATATCGACCTGGAACCTTGCCTTTTGTTAGAAGATGTGAAGTACTTGATGTATATGACACCAAAATGTCCTAAATTGAGTTTGTTGTTTTTTCACAATTCTATCCTTTCTTGTCAGGCTAAAGATCTTACTTTCCCTGCAGAGTTCAGAAAGGCTGATAGTTCTCATAGAAACATAATGTCAAAAAGGGAAAAAAAGGAAAAAAGAACACAATCTTCTTTTCAATCCGTATATGCATGTCTGCCAAGCTTTTTGCCTCGATTGGTTGCTGAGCACCTCTTGAGACCTCACATTAAATATTTTTAAGCAAGGAAGCCACCCAGAAGGAACTGAAAGGCCAAAACATTTGGAGCTGTCTTTCCTCCTGTTTGGATGACGGACTTCATTTGTAGTAGATGAAGGAAAGGATGTTAACTGTCCCACACTCTGATTAACAGTGTGAGAGAATGGCTAGGAAGCTGTTAATGCACTATGAGAGCGTTTATTTGTATTTAATTTTTTTGCTGAGGTTCACAATCTCAATGGCATTCTTTATGCCGTTCTTTATTTATGAATCATAGAATCATAGAATCATAGAATCATAGAATCATAGGGTTGGAAGGGACCTCGAAAGATCATCTAGTCCAACCCCCCTGCCAGAGCAGGGTCACCTAGAGCACATCACCCATGAACGCGTCCAGGCGGGTTTTGAATGTCTCCAGTGAAGGAGACTCCACATCCTCTCTGGGCAGCCTGTTCCAGTGCTCTGTCACTCTCACAGTAAAAAAATTCCTCCTGATATCCCTCTTGAATCTCCTATGCTCCAATTTACATCCATTACTCCTTGTCCTATCACTGGTCATCACTGAAAACAACTTCTCTCCATCTTCCTGACACTCCCCCTTTAGGTATTTGAAGACATTGATGAGGTCACCCCTCAATTTTGGTGTCTCTAATTCTTTAAGTTTATAATGATAACATTAAAACATCTGTTCTAAGTAAGGGCATATTTCTGTGATCCATTTTTTAATATTAGGACATGACAGATACTGCTTATCTGCACACTCTGGATGCCCTTGAGGTAACTTCAAAGTACACCTTAAGTGCAACAGTACAGTATAAAATACTCCAACGAGCAATTTCAGTCTCAAATCTCCCTTCCAAAAAATTGTCCACTCTTGTAATTACAATTCCTGTCCCCATTTTCAAAAGCCTAAGAGACAAATGAACTTTTGTTAAGTGCCCTAAATCATCACTTATTTGCCTGACGGTGTTAATGATGGGTCATATTTTTTTCACGCATGGAGGAGAGCATTATTTCTTGAATTCTCCTATTGATTCCAGCACTGGCAATATGCAATGATTGTCACTGAAAATTTGTCAGTAATCATAGAATTTCCAACTCTCTCTCCATTGTTCTAAAAATAATATCTTGCAGTAGTGCTCATATCACTGTCAGTTTATCAAGTAATGACTTACAATTGCAAAACCATGAGATGTCATTAGCCTATATTGTACACAAAAGTTAAAAGTAATGTGTCATCTGGAAGGCAGAATACATTACATTCCAACAGTGTCATCAAGAAGGGGTATGAAAATCCCCCAAACAAAATAGTGCAGTCAACGGGCTTATTCAGCTGATCTCTAAGTATCATCGGTATCTTTTATTATTGCCATTATTATTATTATAGCACATTGGGTATTTTTTCTTCCATTTGACAAAAAAAAATGTAATAATGAGTTTCTTTTTATTGGCTTCAGACTATCTAGGGGTAACACAGAGGATTTTTTATAATGAAAAACTACTAAGAGGCGCAGCCACTTTTGGCAAGTTTAAATTATGAAAGCAATTCTCCCAAACAAAATTCATGAGTCACAAACATGCTGCTACTGCAAAAAAAAAAAAAAAAAAAAAAAAGGCAGACAAAACACAGCCTCCTTTTCCCCTATATTCTATTCTTTTCCCCTATATTCTTTGCTCTAAGGTGGCCCTGCTCTGGCAGGGGGGTTGGACTAGATGATCTCCAGAGGTCCCTTCCAACCCTATGATTCTATGATTCTATATGTAACATACATATTGGTATGGTACAGATTTAGGGATTTCACTGGTTATTGCAGGCAGACTTCAGGACCAGCTGAGTTAACTGCTTGTCTGCCGTTGTTCACACATAGACGGGAACTGAGATGTTTCGGAAAGGGAACATCACTTTCCTCTAGCCATAGCTGAAACTACTGCATCCTTTGTGGGGAGGGAGGAGGGAAGGTAAGGAGAAAACAGGTTGTGTTGTTAAAGTAGATGCTGATATCAAGTTGGTGTAGAAATCACAAAAGTGTTAAAAAGACAAAGCTTTGACCTGTTACATGTTCCAGCGCTTTTATGGTGGGACTTCCAGAATTTAGGCATTTTAGCAGGTTTCCTTCACCACAGCAAGTCAGTCTCTGTGTACAAGACACTGATTTCTGTCACTGGATACCTTTAGTAGTGCAAGCAGTCAGACAGTGAACGTGGTTGAGAGATTTGCACTGTGCAACAGAAATGGAATTTTCTGTATTGCATCTGATTTTCACACGTTCTGCACAGTGTGTTCAAATCGACCCTTTTCCCTTCTCCATGTCCAACTAGGTCACAATACCACATAACCAATGCTCTAGGTTTCCCAGTTACAAAAGCAGACTTTTGGGCCACACCAGCTAAAGAAAAAGATGGAAAACTGTAGCTTTTTTTGCCAAGGGTTTTTTCTTGCGGATAGTTAGAGAAAACCACAGACAGCTATCTTCTGCTTCACAATATGTAAATATGCAGTGTTATATTGAACAAAACTGAAAGAAATTACTCATCAAGAAATTCCTCAGCAAGCATGTAATTAGAAATGGATTCCAAATCAAAATGCAGCCAGAAACTGCAGAAATCCACATCTAGAAGTAAAAAGCTTACAACTGCTTCAGGATAAATATTCTGCTATGCTACAAGAATTTAAAAGATTGAGAATAAAGGATGAGAAATACATTTCATGATACCTGTGGTTACATAGACAGTAGCTAAGCTGATCTTAAGACACTCAAAGAATTTGTGTTTAAAGATGCACATTTGAAAGAAGACGAATTGATCTGCACTGATACCAGTCTGTGAAGCTCTGACCTCTGTTTTCATCAGCAAGCCTTTCTGGCAGGCAACTGAGAGTCAAAAGAAAGTCTTGCTGTGAGATCTACCAAATTCGCGGTGACCCTAATTCATCCCGTCTAATGTTGGGAGTTTAACAACAGCACCTTTACCAGATTGCAGTCCCTTGACACTCCCTAGATGATCTACAGAATGTCACAGACTCAGGCCAGGCGGCTGCCAAAACTCTTCTGCTCCTGAAACACAAAAGATTCCTCTTTTTGACTATGAAAATCCATGAATGTAAACAAATCCCAAAATTTGCTCAAACTAGGACAGAGGCTCTAACCAGGCGACTGAGGTTTCTTTTGGGGTAGGAATGAAGATTCAGGTGAGTACTTAACACTGCGCAGTAGCATTTGCTTTCGATAGATCCTCTCACCGTATTTTCTTCCCTGATCATGTTGCTTATGACAAAGACGTGGATAGACTCTGATGGCTGCAAAGAAAAGCTTATTGTGTAACTAAATCTTTTAAGTCTATAATGAACTGAAACTGCATCTTCAGCTTATTGAATTGAGCCCTGTGGAAGGATCCTGCTCTGTTGAATACATCACACGCATCTGCAAAGGCTTTTCAGACAGTCTGAAACCATCCATCACTGTTTCTTTGAGCTCCATCCACTGATTTACTGAGAAGCTTTTGGCATCTTACAAAGTTCTCCATCTCAAACTTGTGAGTTTCACCTATCTCCTTCCTGATTTGTGCAAGAAAATCATGAGCAACTAATGTCACTCCAAACCCATGCCTCAGCCAGAGGGATATAATTTCCCATCTTCCATCAAACATATTACAATCCACTGAACACTGAAGGAACTTATCCTGGATTTATTGGCTTTAGTTAAAAAGTGTCAGATCTGCTACTTGTGAGAATACCCACAGGGAACTCATGGAAAGTCCAACTTTAAGCCTTTCTAAGCAGAAAAGTAGAAGCAGTAACGCACACACAGCTTTGTCTGGATGTAGGCAGGGGCATGGAATTGGATAAACCATGTTAATGATACTGATTAATGACATTCTTCTGTCAACAGGCAAAAGATTTTATTAAAGACCTCCCAAATCCTTTTGCAACATCTGCTATTGCCAAGCATAAAATGCTGCTCCTCACCTGAGAAGCATAGCCAGGATCCAGAATAATGTGTGAAAAGGGCTTGGCATCTTCCCACTGAATTGATACAGAAACTGCATTTCCGTTTTTGTGCTACTCCCTTGCAGTGTACCCCTAATGCTCATTCTTTCTTTAGCTCTAATCAGCATCCAGGTGAAATGGGCAAGTAGCCATGACTTCAGGCTCCAAAATACAGAATCATAGAATGGTTTAGGTTCTAAGCGACCTTAAAGATCATCTAGTTCCAAACCCCCTGCCATGGGCAGGGACACCTCCCACTAGACCTGGTTGCTAACTCCATATGACCTTATCACCATTAACAAAATGGTCCACTGTGGTTTATTCCATCAATATATTTTAAATGCTGTACATTTGTGATATGCATCTCCTTTCATTCCTTTCTCAGGTAGAAAAGGGAGTAGTGGAGTGCTTTCCTTTGCATTTTCTAGGTTTTTGTTCTAGCTTGATGTCAGATATACCAGTGTATATTGAATACTCTCACAACTGGAAAAGAAGGATTAAGAGACCTGGGACGGAATGTGTCTGGAATATATTAGATGACCCATTCAACCGTGTTCCAAACAGCTGAACTCAAAGCAAATGTCATTAGGATTTAAAGTCCACCAGCAGTGATGGCTCAGTAGAGTGCCCTGGAGACACTGATTCCTGACCCTTCATCTTGACTGAAGTCTTCCTGGGGTATACGGATTGCATTTTGACTGACTCTTGTGGAGATCGTAACAAGGTGGGAACCTTTTATCTTACTTACCTCTTACCACTCTTGTTGTCCCACCACAGGGACAATAAACCACCATTGGAACAGAACAGGAACTAGGCTTTTGCTTTACTTTGCTCCTTTGAAAATCTTAGCTTGAGTTCTGCTTTCCTGTAATCTCTGTGGTGCGTATTTTTACAATGTGGTTATGTTGCTGCCATTTTTCTTCTCACCTGAAACAGCTCTCTCTCTAGGATCATTTATCCTACTGGCAACTCTCATGCTGGGAGCACAAATCCTGCGAGAATCTCTCAATAGCTGAACAAAAACCTTTTTGTGATTCCACATTTGCATTTTTTGTTTCTTTTAGATATTGCAGTTTTTCCTCTCCATCCCTTGCTTCCTCCCTCTATTCATGGCACCCTAACACCCATCTGCAAATACACACAAGGCATGAACATGGACCTGAAGTTACCTAATTCACAGGGCCAATTTTTAATAGGCTACTGAAGCCCAACACAAATTTTCCAGGTTTGCTGTGGAATCTCCATTATTAAGCAGATACATCCAGAAGGATGTTAGACATAAATTTTTAAGAATGAGTTTAAGAATTAAATGAAATGTTAGTGGGGCTGACATCCATGAAATGCCTACCAGGTATGTTGAGGAGCTGGGGAAGAAATGGAGTTCCAAATGTATTTTGCAGATGGGAGATAAAATCATTGCTATGTGCTGCCCTTAGCAACTATTTTACTTCCTCCTATATATCAGGAATTTGAGTTATCCAAAAGCTCTGCAAGCTTTATCTAAAAGCTCTCAAGCTTTGACGCTTGTGTACATGAGCTTTGTACACCTGAGAACTTAAGTCTCCAGCATGCTGCCTACATGAGGTTCTTTCTAGGTTGATTATTTATATTAACTAGTCAGGAAAGGTTAGAGAAAATTATTAAGACAAGACTGATATCCTTTTAATAATAAAATAATTTTAACCAAAAGTTCTTTTTCTTCTTCTTCTTAGGTTAATAGTAGACCTAATGAATAACAGTAATCTGAAAGGAGGTAGCAAAGGATGTCCACCTGCATTTTTAGTGGTCTTCCAGATGTTGACAGTCCCCCCGTCTCTATTCAGTGCAGTTTTGCTTTATTACTCACATTGAACATGAAGCAGTTGGTTTCTCACTGAGGATTTGTCCAATGCACTGTGCTAAGGCTAAGTTTACATCTTCTCTAATTATAAAAGGGCCATTAAGTTCAGATAATGTGAGATATAAATTTAAGAGGAATTCTAGGGAAATCATAATTAGATGCAGAGACATTACATGAGTTTAATGACTGAGATTTAATTTCAGTTTTCAGGATTATAAATTGAGAATCCTTATCTGGCTCATCTTCTTTTTTTTTTTCTTAATTAATTGGAAATTTATTTCCAAGCAATTAAGGCAGAGAATCTTTTAAATCCTTAAGTGTTTGTGAGCTACACACTAATGTTCTCTACCTTGCTTTCAAAACTCTGTCCTGCTAATTTCTTTGAGCTCTTTCTGATAACATGATAATGCCTGTGTGCGTTTTTATATAAAAAGAGCCATCTTCATTTCAGTTTAGATATCCTGTAGGAAATTGAGTTGCTCAGGATTTAGAACTGTAGCATTTCATAAATGCTGATAGATTAGAAAGATAGTCCCCCACCAAACCATACCAAAGGAACAAAATTAAGAAGTAGCATCATTCTGCAAGTGTTTGAAGAAATGGCTTGCTGAGATGCTCTGTTGTGCTGTTTTATGGATTCTGAGTTACATGATCCCACCTCTAAAAACCTGGGCTGTGACTCATTTCACGTGTCTGTAGACATGTACACATTATAAATCAATCGTCTGCTCTCTCAAGTGAAGAGGGGCATCTCCAAGTAAGGGAAGCTGATCCCTTTTGTTGCAATTGGCTCTTTGCATTTCATCTCTTGATGGCAGAAGAATGATTCTACTTGCCAAACCTGCACATTACCTGCACATTACAAACTGCTGGAGAGGGTGCAACAAAGGGCTACAAAGATGATTAGGGGACTGGAACACCTCTCCTATGAAGAAAGACTGAGGGATTTGGAACCCACCTGGATGGGTTCCTGTGCCACCTGCTCTAAGGTGGCCCTGCTCTGGCAGGGGGTTGGACTAGATGATCTCCAGAGGTCCCTTCCAACCCCATGATTCTGTGATTCTATGATTACCTGGGCGCTAAGGTGTAACATCCAGTGAATGAGTACATGCACACAGGAACTCAGCTGTTGGTTTTCCTGTTTTGCACCACATAAAGAAATCTAAACTTCTCCTTCACAAAGCTCTGCATCTGGATGCATTTTAAAAGCTACAGCTGGTACATTAATTTGTTTTTTATTCTCTTGAAGTGCTGCTCTAATCAAATATGCACCATCCTGAGTAGTAACCAAGCATACAGCATAGAAGACAGTCCCTATGCCTAAAGACTTAAACCTCGCAAGAAACAATTTTAGGAAGCAGATGTTGCTTTTGCCTTTATTTTTCACAGTGCTGAAGTGCTTACTGTTCCATTTGCTCTTGCTTTCTAAGAAACACTACCAAATAGGCCTTGGGAGCCCGAGCCAGAAGCAATCCTTTGGCCAAAAAATCCAGCTGTAATACAGAGCCTCCTGGTTAAAAGACTGAGAGGCTGTGCCTGAGTGAAGAAAAGCATACAATATCAACCTGGTTCTCTTTCTCCCATCACTGTCACTCTGCCATCATTCAGGGCAAGTCTTGCACTTTTGCCAAATACGGAGTATGAGGAGAAAACAACCTCCTTCAAATTCAAGATGGTAAAGTTCACATACACTGCCTTTGTTTGCCAAATCAGTTTAAGAAGTGTCTACCTTCTTCATCCTCTCTTGCTTTGCAATCTCCACTGCAGTTCAATACTGTCTCTGTCTCATTTGTACTGATAAACGTTGAACTGGTCTTAAACTAGAGTGCTGGCAGAGGCTAGCTGGAAAAGCTTAATAACAAAACCACTCCAGAAGCTCATGGAATTTTTTAGGTTGCTTTTAGAAAAAATTAATGTTCTGCTTTACTGCAAAGCAACACCAGCATTTTTTTCCTCAATGCAGGTGAAGAGGCAGTGCTGCCTTTTGGTGGAAACAAGCATCAGGGAACAAAATGTTCTTAAGGTAATTTACAGCCAAATAAATGTCAATGGAATTATAGCCTAATAAATACTATTTTCAGAACTGAGGTGGTATCCCCTTTGTATTTGGAGTCTATCAAAACTAGAATAGAGGAAGGTAAGAAAAATACTGAGACTTTAGATCAATAGCTTCAAATACGGTGCAGAAAAGAAAGTGAAAATTAAGTTCTGTTGTAAAGTAATGAACAGAACGATTTCGAAGATTAGTGGCAAAAAATACACTTCACATCTAAATGATCAGTTCTACTGTGAAAAAACAAGCTAACCTTCAGTGAATAAGTGTTTACACCTATAGCCTTTCTGGCCAACAATTCCACCTCTCTGGAGGTTGTTTCAAAGGCGAAAATGAGCATTCAATGAAAAGTTCATGAGAGCGTCTCCTGTGGAAGCTCAGACTCAAACAGTTTTGCCTTTTCAGCTTCAGATGACACATCGCTGGTTGGCTATGACATTGACTCATGCTTTCTGTGCCTCAGGTCCTCTTTCTTCTTTATTAGCTGTGATACCTGGGTGAACCAGGAGTGCACCAAAGTGACGTTTCAGAGTCAAAATATTTTCAAAATTTCATCAAAAGCTCAAAATCTGCCATGGGAATATCTGAATTTTTAAAAACATATATTCATTAATTTTTCCTGAGTGAGCATTTTTTCAGACAACAGAAGAGTGTCAATTGAGACATCAGATGTACAGCAAGTTATGGGACCTGGATCTCATTGTAGAGGTGGCTACTTCAGTGCTCACATGGTCACAAAGTGAGGAAGTTAACCTTGACTGCACTGCAAGCGGTATTTGAATGAATAAAGGGATTCAGTATCATGGTAATGAACTGTCTGCCTGGAAAGCAACACAGGAAAAATTTGAAATAAATGGCTATTTGTTGATGTCTTTTCAAGGATAGTGGCAAACTGTGGCTTTAGTACGTCATGCCTTCCGTTCTTTACTGAGTTTCCAAGGTTAAGAGAACAAACGATAAACAAACACGACCGTCATGTGCCTCCATTTCAGTGTGCTCATGTGAGGAACACCTTGCTTCTCATACTTTATTACTGCCTTCAGATCAGTTAGATGCATCTTTCCAAGGCCAAGCTCCTTTATACAAACATGTGTTCTTCCCATAACTGCCTTTTAAACAGGCAGCTTTCTCAGTATTTCCTAAAGTATCAGCTTTCTGAAAATCTACTCTGTATTAATACCAGCTTCTTAGCCTTCTGTGAGGTTTTCTTTCACAGACACAGGCTTTAGTCGTTTATCATCACAGCTATTTTCAAAGCACCTTGGACTGAGACCTGACATCTCAGTTGCAAGGTAGAAATGAGACTTCTCACTTTTAGTCACTACTGGCCTCATTTTCTTTTTTTCTGGCTGTTTTCTTGTTTTGCTTGAAAAGAACACGTAGATTCCAAGATTTTCTCTTTATGTGCTCCTCTTTTTGGCTTCTGTGGCTTATTCAAATGATTGATCTTCCATCTTAATTAGGAACAATCTGTAATAGTGGTATTAATACTAGCTAGGAGTTGCGATGATAGATCACTACATCATTTTACTTTGTCTTGAAATATAGCTAGAAATATGCTCACAGGTAGAAATATGAGCCCTGCCCAGCAAGGTTTCCAGTTGTGTTCTTACCATAAGGTAAGAAGCAGCAGATGGGTTTGCAAAGGAGAACACAAGGCAATAATTACAGTTACAATTGCAACAGCCTTTTAAAATTCTCTTTAAAGGTAAGGTAACCCGCCTATATTTTATCTTCTTTTTAGCACCATTTTCATCTACGACTGGTGAAAGATTATGGCCTCCATCAGGCAGAGCAGCAACTGATGTAAATTAATGCAACTCCACGGATATTGATGAAATTTACCACCTTACCCTTTGAAGATCTGCACCTTCAATTTTTATTAAGATTTTGCGATACTATAGATTGCCTGAGCCTGTGATTTTTATCTTTTCCAGTTATCATGTACAATCAGTAAAAAAAAAAAAAAAAAACACAAAAAAACCCCCCAAGTTATTTCAGGAAATATATGAATTGTTATCAGAAAGTCTAAGATGTAGTCACATACTCATGGACTCCTACAGCGACCACAACAGTTTGCGAGCACTCTGCCTCTTCGTTACTGTGCCCTCCAAGATATAGCAGCGAGTATGTGTGGTTCCTGTTCTTTACAGCAAAGCAAAATATATCCATTCTCCACTTTTGCAGAGGTGGCTTAAACTGGAGCGATTGAAGTTGATTTCCATGACTCTATTTCACTTTTCACTTCAATGAATTTGGAGAGTTCACGTGACCATTTCCATGTGTTAGCTGAGAGGATGTCACAAACATCTGAAGGTCATCAAGTCCAGCACCCATTACAGATGTTCCGGGGAGGGGGGGGAAGTGGTGACTGCACATTTAGGAAAGGCGTAATGGTGAACAAAACACACAAAAAAGGACAACACCTATGCACCATGTAAATGCAAATATGAAGATATAACCAAATTTTCAACAGCACAAGGAGGAAGTGCACCTGGGCAGGAGCAGCTGATCAGTGTGGCCTGTTCTGAAAAAACAACTTAATATCCATTTGCACTGAATAAAGTCCTGGTCGGTCATAGTGAAAATTCCCATGGAGAAAGCTTTGTTAAAGAAGAGTTTCAGTGAAATCCAGCTAATACCGCCAACGTTGCATGTTCTAATGAAAGTTAGGAAAACTCTTGAAAGCAAAACCTGACCTCTGGAGTCTTCTTAGTTGAAGAGTTCAGAGATTCAGCCAGCGAGCTGCCAATCTATTTTCTCATATCATCAAATTAACACCCCTTCATCACACATATAGTTTATCCCCTTCATGGCATCTGTTTGTTTCTTGTTTTGCGTATGAAGTGCACAGTAGGTTTGGGGTTTTTTTGGTGGAGTTTTTTTTTGTTGACGTTTGGTTTTTAATAAAGACAATGTTTGTTCTCATTAAATTATACCAAGGCTCTTTTAGTATTATTTGTAGCTCTCAGGTTTTGGACAACAGGATTTTTTCTTCACTTATTGATGATTATATGATGACTTCATTTTAGGTAATCACAGCAAGTATAGGCAAATGACATTTTAGGTCTATTATTTGCAATTTTGCAAATTCTAAGCATAGCATTTCATAACACATCAGAGTGTTGGATTTTCCTTTTTTGTTTGATAGACTGAACGAATCTTGAGGCTTGAGTCAGTTGCCTGTTCAGAGGTGTCAAGTGTTATTTGCAACACCCACAGATAGCTGAGACATCTTCCTGGGGCTGGCAGCTATTGCACAGAGGCTGTGGGATGGCAGTGCTCGCCTGGAGCAGCAGCTGGAAATTGAGCAAAATTGCACATGAAATGACACTGGCCACCTATCCATCCTGGGCACCTTTATCGTGTGCTTACCAGGCAAGATTCAGTTTAAAATTAAGATTCGTAGTTATATGTGTCTACAAATAGATGTTTACCTCTGCTTTTGATGTCTAAGATTGCATTATAATCAGTCAAGACTTAAATCGCAGTTCAGTTGCTTGAATGTCATCTCCAATGGCACAAGACAACCAGTGCACTCTGCTTTTCCTCTGGCTGTCACTCCAAAGGCTCATGTAGTTCCTAGAACTTCTATGTCATAGGTTCTTTGGGCACCTGAGTTTCTCAGGTGCCAAGAGATCCCTGTCTATAGGCATCCACTTGCATGGCTTATCTGGTCACCACAGTCAACAGATCCTAGAGAGAAATTCAGCTGACCAGTCAATCTCTTTTAGGGTGAGCTATATGATCTCCCGCTCTTCTTGGGTAGTGGCACTATTCAGACACTCTCAGGTAGATATGTAGGCACTGGAGATAGCGTAGCCAAATGGGGCTGGCAGATACAACATAGGATCTATGAGATACCCAGACTCTTCTGGACCAGTGGTTAGAGACCAGACAAGATACCCCACTGCACCTCAGATGGCAATAGGTGCTCATGTTTAGGTGTTTGAACAGGGCCCATAGATCACCATCTTACAGTAAGAACCAAGTGGACATTAAGTAGATGTCTATATGCAGATGTCTTGAATTGGGTCCCAACCCCACCCCCTATATTTGGAAACAAGATTAATATTGGAAACATGGTATAAGGTGTATTAGGTAAAAGAGGACGTGCAAGAGGTTTTCTCCTCTTGCACTACATATTCTCACTCTAGAGCAATAAGAGTCATATCTTTTCTATTCTGTAAGACATTTGTGGTGGGCTGACCCCAGCCAGCAGCCAGATACCGACCCTGCCTTTCCCACACTCCCATCTTTGAGGGGAGGTGGGGAGGAAATTGAAGGAAAGCAAAAGGACTTGTGGATTCGAGATAATGACAGCTAAATAAGAAAAACAAAAGCTGTGTGTGCAAGCGAAGCAAAAATAGGAATTTATTCACTACTTCCCATCAGCAGGCAGATGTCTAGCCATTTCCTGAGAAGAAGGGTCTCAGCATGCATAACAGCTGCTTGGAAAAGTAAATGCCATAAATCTGAAATTCTTGCTACCACCTCCTTTCCCTGAGTTTTATTGTTGAGCGTGATGCCATACGGTATGGAAAAACTCTTTGGTCAGTTTGGGTCAGCTCTCCTGGACACATTTCCCCCCAAACCTACTTTCTTGGGAAAGTGAGGGAAGAGAAAAAACCTTGAGACTGTGCAAGAACCATTCATCAATAGCTGAACACTGCTGTGTTGCCTGTACTGGTTTAGCCACAAATGCAAAGCACAGCACCATATGGGCTGCTGTGAAGGAAGTTAACTCTGTAACTTCATCCCAGCCAAACCCAGTACACTGTTCTTCCAAGCCGGTAGTAAAAGCATGTGCAGATTGTCTTCTGGGTGATATTTGTACAACAGTAAATTAAGTTCAATATTCCGCTGCCGTTCTTGCTTATATCTTTGTTCTGATTGTTCCTGAAGGTCCCCGTCACTTTTAGGACACATTATAAGAGACTGCTGTTTTTTGTAGAATAGAGTTGGCCTACGGCCAAACAGAAGAAAAGATGGAATTGCTTCAGTTGGGAAGATGGGAGAGAAACAGTGGGGATTTCAAGAATGAAGTGGCAGACAGTCCTCCATGCCAGCTTGCCTATCCAGTCTCCAGTGCCAAATACCTCACTGATCCATCATCACCAAGGCTGGTGCTGTGTTTAAACTGAATTAACTGGGAATCAGGAATTTCATAATTTCTAATTATGTTATACATTTGATGTATATCCTTTTCAGTTTCATAATCTGAATGGAAAATGTTTATGAGGTACAAAACAATAGTATTATTTTTGTAGACCCAAGGTAGTCTCGAGGTTTAGTTTAGCCAATGGTAATTTAATATAACAGAATTTTTCAGAAAAAATTTAGACTTCAGTCCTACACCAGTACTGCCAGGACCCAATTTGTGATTGGATGGTTGAAGCACATCGTGATATGGCAAATATCCTGTCTGGATTATAAAACCACAATAAACGTGGGCATACCTAAAATAAGACTTAACTGTAATGAGATCAAAACCTGGAGCTTTTTACCACATCAACAACTTTCCTAAAGCTTGTGGAAAAAGCATATTTCACCGAGGATTTACAAATCATAGTCATCTTTGTCCACAGCATACTGACAAACTTGCCACTTGTCAGTTAAATCAGGTAAATTATTTTTTCTTTTAACATTAAAGGGGCAGTTTAAATGTCCTTGTTAATGCAAAGCAGACTACTGGGTCGAATGTTGCTGATTGACCTGGTATCATATGACACATCAGAAACTGGGGAAATTAAAACTGGATTACCCATCATACTCTCTTTTCTGGCACAAGATTCCTGTTAATATTTCAATTCTAATATGTCTTCTATGCCAGGGGTGCTAAAAAGAGAAGGGGGGGGGGGACATAGAAAGAACATAAAATGAGTTTATATTGGATTTGGGTAACTGACAGTGATCGCTATCAAATCACAGATTAAATAATACATTGTTCAGCAGCGTAGACACTGTTCTGAGGTGTTTAAAGCATTTATGTACACAGAGTAAAATCTCCTGCCTCTTTCTCAGTCTCCCTGTCTGTCTGGAATACAGATGCATACACTGAAACTGCACCATATAAAGACAAAAACAATGGCAACAGCAATGACGCTTCGGTGGAGCAAAAATGGTGAGTCAAAGGTGGCTCACAGAGCCTGACTGGGTACTGTATGTCTGGCTAATTTTGAGAGGACGTTCCATCCAAGGTGAAGGTAACAACGTGAACCCAAAGCATGTGGGTGAAGGGATCTGCTGGGTTCATACCTGCTTTCAGGGCAGCCCCCTGAAAGGGAAACTTTATCTTTAAACATCCGGTGATATTAACCATTGACCCACTCAGACTGAGGGGGCGCAAGGGGCACTCTGATAAGAAAAAGAACATCTAGCCTTGCCTCCTTCCCCCATATACTCCTTTATCATTGCTAAACTCCTCGTTTTTATGGCAAGATCTTAGCACGGTTCTAAGGCCCGAGTCAGTCTTCCAATGATTGCCAGCTACAATACTGCTCTGCTGGCACTGGCCATGTCAGGAGAAGAATTTGCTAGCTGACTATGCAAGATGGGCAGATGTTGGGTGAAAGATGGATAAGTGACTTGCCAGAGTCAAGAAAACACAGGGCTCCACGCAGTGCCTTGCCAACTTCCCCTGCAGGATCCTGCCTGCTAAGCTCATTAAATTTCACAGCAGAATTTGGATGCTAAATTGAATAATCTTAGTAGCACAAAAAGTGTATTAATTTACTTTGAAAACGATTTTTGGTAACACCAAGGTTTATTAGTTGTGACATGAATGTATAGGAACAGCAATTTAGTAATTTGGAAAGAAACAAGACAAAAAAAGTCTTGTAATTAAAGTAAATAAAGCCAAGAGGAACATTATAAACTAGATCTTTTCTGTCTCATGCATTAATCACAAATGATCGAGGAACTTTACCTCCATGGGGAACTGGCAGTCACAAATCAGTGATACTTGATATAAATGCAATATACTAACAATAGTAATAATACTACTGCTACTGTTTTGGATAATAGTAACATCTAGTCCTTACGTCTAAAATCCAGCCCTCATGTCAGTGGATGCAGCTCTACCGGTGCTATGTGAATTGTGGATGGCGTGGATTTGCCCATTTCACTTCAATATGCTGAAAAGGACTTATTTTTCCTTATGAAAACTAATACATATTAAGATTATTAAAAAGGCATTGCTGTTTTTAAGGCTAGCTGGTTTATATCCTGGTATTTTCTCCTTTTTAGAGAAATAAAGACAGAAAGAAAAAGAAATGTACTACGTTTGGCTCATCTCCAGCACATATTGACAATCCAGCCATGCAAATACTTATGCCCAAATGGTTTTCAACCTGGACAGGCTTACAGTTCCCACCTGTGCACAGCAAATGCCAATATCAGAGCAAGGAGATGCTCCCAAATACGTGTTTATTTGGTATAGCACTGTCAGTGCAATCCAGGTTTATCTTGTAATGAAGACTGGGATACATAATTTAAAATTTTTCAACAATATTGTTTCAAGACTGACATTTGAAGGGGCAAAATAAAATAAAATTCCCAAGAACATAGACTGACAATAAGTTGATACTGACATTTAAATTAATTGACTATTTTTTTTAGGCATCTACTGTAAAAGTTGTGATAGTAATCATTTGTCTTGTACTATCTTTTTCCTTCTGATTTTGCTTGTGCAAAGGCACAAATGGAAAATTCAATTTGCCAAGTTTTAAGGCATTCAGAAGTAATATACATACTGAAGGTATCTATTAAGAAAAAATCTATTATATTTCTTGCAATAAAATTCTGATAAGACTGCAGTATGCAATGAAAGTGAAAGCAATGTAACGCAAGTGTCAGAGACAGATAACAGAGTCTAAATAAACTTTGATTAACAGTGAAAAACTAAAAATTGGTAAGGGTACAATTAAATTCTGACTAGCAGATTTTTCAAATGGGTAATAATAAGAAAAGGAAAGTTAATTTCTTTAAAATAGTAGCACATAAATGACATTCTGACTAGTTATAAATTAGACTGAATTTTAACAATTAGTCCTAATTACAATTACCCAATATTTATAATTTGGGTACGCTAATCATATAAATGCTATTGCAGTTTGGAATTTCACAGTTAAGACTAGGCTTTTCACCTAAGGATATGACTGTGAGAATGTCACTACTTTGTTATATATAAATAAGGTATATTATATCATCGACAAAAGGTAAGCCATATAGAGGACATGATGATTCCCTTCTTTAAGTGCTCATGCAACATCCATAAAAGCACACACAGGTGTATATTCTCTGGGTTGCACATGGCAGAGGCTCTATTTCAGTGGGTTTGGATGAGATAAGACAATAAGAAATAGCATGCTGTTAAGCAGAGTTTCCTCAAGGAAAAAAATAATAATAATTCTGATGACAACTCAGATTGACCGAGTTTCCCTACCCACGACAAGATAGATTTCAAGAAGAAATATCTCCAAACTTACATTCCAACAAAAAGGATTGAGATGTGTCTGTCTTCTATTTCTCTTCTGAAACCAGAGTGATTGGGAGTTATTGAGAGTGAGCTATGTGTACCCTCTTCAATCAAAAATGCTTGAAAGACAAAGAAGAACTACAAGCCAGTGGTTGTAAACTCACCTGGAGTGGTGGACTCATCCTGTCTGCAGTGCTGCTCGCTGTTTCACAAAAAGAGTTCTGTGGGGATCCAGGTATTGATGGCAATAGGTGCATTAAGAAAGGAATATCTCAAGTAATGAAAACCATAACAGATTGGAATTGTTTATTTTGACAAGGAGACAAGGGAAACACAACAGATAGTTCGGGAACAGACAGGAGAGTTGAATCTGGAGGAAATGATATTACTCAAAAAAGGAAATGCATTCCCAATTGGACTGTGAAACTCCTTACTAAAGAATACTATTGAAGCAAGACTATATCAGGGTTCAGAAAGCAAGAAGATATTTCAACAGTCATCAGAATAATGATGTTGCTAATTATTAACTCAATGAATATTTTATGTTGCTTGTTAACTATTTATTCTGTAATGGATTATTATTAGCAAACATTTGCCTTCTAAAATGTCTGACATCTCCTGTTATTCTCCCTGAAAGTGAACAAGATCTTTGGTAAACATACATCTTTTCAGTAAAGACTTTGGAATTACCTTTTAAGTTTTCCATGGAAATGGAAGTAAACTCCCTGTGGGAAAGATTGTGGTCATTATGATTGAGACAGCAGGTGTTTAAAATTGTTGCTGCTGACCACAGTATAGGATTAAAATTCTACTAGTTCGGGAGAGGTATAAGAACACATTTTGCTGAATAAAGAGCCAATATGATAAACTGAGACATTTTCCAATTACCCTGAAGTGAATACAAGCTACAGCTCCCTCTTAAACCACATTTGAAGGCTGCACTGAATATTTCTCGATGATCAGGTCATATTTTAAATGTAGTAGAAAGCAAGTTTTAATTTCCTCACTCTCTCAGTGTGTTCAAGGATAGATGACACTGAAAATAAGGGGACAATCACTGGCAACCAAAACTGTAATTAGCTTCCACAAAGGTTAGTGGTTTATTTTTTCTTTCTTACTCACTAATGAAAAAGAGCTAATATATAAAAAAAGCCACATGACTGTGTTCAAAGTGTTTTGAATTTTAGCTAAGTCGTACACAAGGAAGAAATAAGTTTTATAGACATAGTGTGGGCAATATGTCCTGAGGGGTTAGCACAGTTACTTGTTCAGTAAGTAAGGTCAAATTACGTGCAAGGCAGGGACATTTAGCATAAAAACAGTATTAATAATTAATGTGGCAAGCTGAGTGGTGGAATGATAAGATATAGTGACGGGGAAACAAAACCCAACCACTAGACAGAGAAAATGGGAGGAAAAGCTCATATTAAAAAGAAAGCCAATAGTATAGAGAGGTGAAAATACCAATTGAGACTTTTCTTATAAATGCCCACACAGATGCAGTTTTACAATATGACAGTGATTCTGGTTTCTGCTATTTGCTTGATGGTTATCTCAAGCCAAAGTGACTTGTTCAGAACCTCATGTCTTATATCACCAGTAAACTACATGCTGTTTATCTTCACTGCAGCATAGTAAAGAGAAATAAAGCTATCCGGATAGGCAAATACAGGAGTATTATGTTAGGAAGAGAATTGACAAGGTGCTCCAAGTCTCAAAAAGAGGATTGTGCTGTCCTGGCATTAAATTCTGGAGGATTTTTTATTTTTGAAACTTTCTCAAAGGCCTGAAGTCTCACACGAAATGTAAGTCTTGAAAGAGCTGAATGAGCAGGCAGCTAACTAAAGCTATGCCTGTCTGGGATCCAGAAACTGCATCTTTTCTAAGCTTATGATCCCTAAGAACCATTAGGAATAATGATTGGTTTCATTAGGAATAGAGGTGGATTTCACAATATTCCTGAAAACAGAGTCCCCATAAAATGAGGTCAGCTGATGCTTTCTAGCACATGGTTATTACCTCAAAACAGCACGTGTCAGAAGAGGAAAGTAATGGGAGGGAGGGAGCAGTTGGAATGTGAGTTCATTCAGTGAGGATGACAGGTTTGTGATAAACTCCTTTTTCTGCTCCTCAGGTTTAAATATCAATGCTCTTTCTCACTGAATCGATTCGTGATTTAAGTTAAGGGCAGAGACAGGAGGGAAGCAGAGATGAGAATCCACCCCAAAGAAGCAATACTTATGTCCCTCTTTCATGTTTTTTTGAGAACAGCAAGAACTCCTTACAGTGCTTGTTCCAGGGGAAGCATGTTGTGTAACTTGCGGTGTCTCCACCCTTTTATTAACAATGTCTCATTGAATCATAGAATAGTTTGCATTGGAAGGGACCTTTAAGGGCCATCTAGTCCAACCCTCCTGCAATAAGCAGGGACACCTTCAAGTAGATCAGGTTGCTCAGAGCCTTGTCCAACCTGACCTTGAACGTTTCCAGGGATGGAGCATCTACCACTTCTCTGGACAGCCTGTTCCACTGTTTCACCATCCTCATTGTAAAAAAAATCTCTTCCTTCTCTCTGGTCTTAATCTTCTCTCTTTTCATAGAATCATAGAATCATAGAATCATAGGGTTGGAAGGGACCTCGAAAGATCATCTAGTCCAACCCCTCTGCCAGAGCAGGGTCACCTAGAGCACATCACACAGGAACGCGTCCAGGCGGGTTTTGAATGTCTCCAGTGAAGGAGACTCCACAACCTCTCTGGGCAGCCTGTTCCAGTGCTCTGTCACTCTCACAGTAAAAAAATTCTTCCTGATATCCCTCTTGAATCTCCTATGCTCCAATTTACATCCATTACTCCTTGTCCTGTCACTGGTCATCACTGAAAACAACTTTAGTTTTAAACCATTAACCCTTGTCCTATCACAACAGAACCTGTTAAAAAGTCTGTCCTCTTCTTTCTCATAAGCCCCCTTTAAGTACTGGAAAGCTGCAATAAGGTTTCCCTGGAGCCTTCTCTTCTCCAGGCTGAACAACCCCAGCTCTCTCAGCCTGTCCCCATGGGAGAGGTGCTCCAGCCCTCGGATCAAACTGTTCTGTCATCTCCCCAGGCACAGAGGTGAGACTGACAGGTCAGTAGTTCCCAGGGCCCTCCTTTCTACCCTTTTTAAAAATAGGTGTGATATTTCCCTTTTTCCATTCACCGAGGACTTCACCTGACTGCCAAGACTTTTCAAATATCATGGAAAGTGGCTTGGCAACTACATCGGACAATTCCTTCAGGACTCTGTGTTGTGTGAAAGGGGCGAGGCGGTTTTGTCAGAAAATAAACCCCCTTGCGTTCTAACACTCCTCACTGAGGTGGGAGGCTCGGTNAGGCGTCCCTATGGGTAGGGAGGAAAGGCTCAGCCCGTTGACTGGTCCCAGCAGTCAGAGGCAGTCAGTAATGGAGTTCTCCTCGACTTGTTCTCAATGGCGTCTTCCCTAAAATCCCCCCTTTCTTGGGCTATTTTTTTGCTATTTTTTTAATTTCAAGGTGGAGTTTGAGTGACTTTAGTCATAAATACCTTTTTTATGATTGATGTAAAATTCTTTCGCTTCACATTTAAAGGTATAGCTAATGAAAAATTCAGTGCGCAGACTCAAGGAGGAGTGGTCACACCTTGGAGGCGGGTAGCCTTTGGGATGGAGGTGTTTTTGGTATTATAATGACATTATAATGAGCAAAGTTCACACCAAGGACAGCATTTCATCAATATTTGGCAGAATTCTGGCTCAGAGTAGCAAGTTGGCCGCTTATCCATCCATCTTGTTCTTGTACCATCTTGTTCCATTCCATCCCCCGTGTAGTCACCTGGAACCACAGGTACTGAATACCACCTGGAGACTGAAACACCACCACCTGGAGCTCATGCCAGCTGCAGCCGTGTTTCCCCTCAAAGCCTTTTCTTTTATGTGTGATGAGTGTTGTACTTTTTTGCGGTTTTAGCCAATTTTGGTAGTTATTCCATACTCTGGGATGCATCTGGTCAGGTCCCATAGGTCTCGGCCTGCTGCCTCCCTCTTTTAGCTGAGCAGAAGCTTTGTGACCTTTCATTTTGTGGCTGGGGAACTCTGCTAAGAAAGAGGAGTCCTTGGTTTACATTCCTGCTTCAGAAGTATTTAAAATCACAGACTAATTTAGAGTGGAATGGATCTCTGGAGGTCATCTAGTCAAGCCCCCCTGTCAAAGTGAGACTGGCTTTAAAGTTACCTACAGCTGTCTGTTAGATCAGGTCCTTGTCCAGCTATGACAGTCTTCAAGAGTGGAAAGTTCACAGAGAAGAATTTGTGTGTGTATGTGAATAATTTTTTCCTTGTAACAAACTGGAATTTCTCTTGTGGCAACTGTGACTATTACCTTTTTTTCCTTACTGTGCACCTCTGAGAAAAGTCTTGTTCTGTTTTCCTTAGAGCTACCCTTCAGGTAGTCAAACACAGCAAATATGTCCCCCCTTAGCTTTCTCCCTCTCCAGGCTAAGGAAACCCTGTTTCCCAAGTCACTCTTTGTTTGTCATGGGATCCACTCCAGTTCATCTATATCTCTCCTGTGCTGGCAGACCCCAAACCAGACACAGTTCTCCTGATGCAGTCCTAAACTGCCGAACAGAAGGGAATAATCCCTTGTCTTGATCTATGGGCTATACTCCTACTAAAGCAGCCCAGCGTACAGTTCAGCTCATTGTCCAGAGGCATCTCCAAGGCCATTTTGTGCTGATCTGACCCCTAGACAGACATGCTGGGGTCTGTACTGCTGTAGGGGCTTATTCCTGAATAGGGTTTTCATTTGAGATTTTTGAGCTTCATGAGGTTCCCATTAACCTGTTATTCCACCCTAATGAATCCCTGTTTGGCTGTATTACCTCTTAGCTTATCTCTGGCTTCATTTTGGTCTCAAAAATGGGAACTAGATCTTCCCAGGATAAATCTGGTCCAGAGGGAGGTAGCCCATTGTATGAAATAATCCCCAAATTTGGTGTCACCTGCAAACTTGTCAAGGATGGGCTCATACTGCCTAGATCATTTGAAGATGACAGCTTACCAGCCCCAGTATCAACCACCAAGGAGCACCACTCATAATTGTTTCCAAGTAAACTTTTAAGCTATTGACCACTACATTTGAGCTTGACAATCCAGTTAATTTAATACCTACCATGTAGCGTACCTATCCAGTGCATATATCCTCATTAGGGCTGCAAGAATACTAAAGAAACTGTGTTAAATCCTTTCCTAAAGTCAATGTAAATTATTTAACTCCCACCCTTTCTGTGTCCACAGAGACTGCCATTTCACTGTGGAAAGTAATCAGACTGGTCAAGCACAATTTACCCTGATTTATTACCTGTGGTTTATCTAGATGCTATGTTACCAATCACCTTGTCCCTCATGTAGAAGGAAATGATTTCTGTGTATAATAGCTTTTTTATCAAAAAGCCCTGGAAAGTGAGGCAGGGTCTGGGATGCAGCTCTCAGCTGTGAGCTCCAGCTACAAGAAGATTTCACTCTCTTCACCACAGCAGAGATAAGGATTTCATGTAAAGTGGAATAACTTCCAAGAAGGGACAAGCTGCAGGACAGCCTGCAGTTTGCCTTGCAGTTTTCCAAGGACTTCTGTACTCCACAGTTCAGCACCTACAAGAAAGAAAGGTGTAATTTAAGACACATCCGTGCCTTGATCATTGATTTTTGTGAATCCTGCGTTTAGATATTGAAATCACTGTGCACTGGCATTGACATTAGGGCTGTAATTCCTTTAACATGACTAGGCACTATAGTGCCTAAGTTTCTCACTTTAATTCTTAACTTTAACCTCATTTGTGTACCACATAGATACTTCAGTAATGCACTGTGTGGTTCAGTGATACACAGCAGGTAGAACTGAAGGTGATACAAACACTCATTTTAATGGTGACAGGAGTTTGAGGCTGGAGTCAGGAAGACCTGACACGTGTGCCTAAGTAAATTTGCAGCCTTAAGTTAGACCTTCAGACTTCCCACACCTTGTCAGGGCAGAGAATACATCTCAAAAGCAGTAAACAAAGACAGGAGATATTTTAAAATAGCAAATAGGAAATTCAAAGAAAGTAGCAAGTCTTAGATCTTGTATAGCTCTGAGTTAGAAAGTTGACTCAACACAGGAAGATGAACCTTCCATATTGTGATTTACGTAAGAGAAGGTGAGGGACAAATTTCTTGTCTGAAGACTTACCAAACTCCTGGATTTGGTTTTGAACTTCTCGTGTTCTGCTGATGCTCTGGACTTAACGTTTTCACGCTTACAAACTGTTACCTCTGCAGAGCACGGGACTGCGCATTTTAGAAATCCTTTTATTTGTGAGCATAGTTGGCGTGTATAAAAGTGATAAATCAAGGTACTTTCTAGCAAGTGTGAATTCCTGAACACTAATCAGAGAAGGGCTGTGTAGAGGGAGATGTTTCTCGTTCTCAGTGGTCTGGGCTTATTTGGGTTAAAGCTGAACAAAAAGAAGAAACATTTTGTCCTTTTCCTCCTCTGCATTTCTGTGAGTGATAAAACTTGAGCCGTGCTGCCAAAATAATCACAGCTTTAAAAGCTGCTATAAGGGATGGGGATTATCTCAATTATCACAGCTCTTCCAAAGGTATGAGCATAGAGGACATCAATCTGATAAGACAAAAATCCTTGTATTTGTGTTTCCATATCTATAAATTCTATAATACACCCAGAGGCACCAAATCAAGTCACACTCACGCTGTGCTTTACTCATGCAAGCAAGAGACTGGGATTAATTTTTGTGCTGAAACCATGGAATTGTGATACCTAAGATGAGACAGTGTATTACCTGCCCCTTTTCTTAGAGGCAAACAAAGGGGCAGCTCTGCTGCAGCAAAACAGACACACTGCCCTGCCTGACTTCTAGAAACTCTTCTGGTGGTAGGCCAGGATGTAGACAACATTCAAAGCCATCCTTTTGCATTACAATAGCCATAAAGTTGTGTGCAAAGGAACCAGTTTCCTTTCCCGATTCAGGTACAGACAGTGCTGAAGGGACTGTCAACAAGATGCGTCTCGCAGAAAGCTCAGATGTCCCTGAGCATCCTGCGCCTCTCTGATTGCGGCTAGAACTGCTCTTTGATGCACAGTGGGAAGATGCACATTCTGCTGATACCCAGTCAGCAGAGTAAGTGTGCTGTCTCCAAGCTGGAGGATGGCTGCTTAACTGTATTATGTGTGCACATCTTTCAGACAGCATAAGGGCACTTGACTTGCTGTCTTCTCTGTTTGGATACTTAGAATGTTTTCACAATACTCTCCTGTTTCTTCTGACTTCCGCACACTATAATTAATTCTTGCACCCATGTAAAATCACATTATGGCTCTTCTGTGAATACTCTGAAATCCACATTTGTGGATGGAGTCATGATGTGGTTTGTAGAGCTTGGAGCAACCAACGACTGCATGGGACCATAGTGCTTTTACCTTCTGTGGTCTCCAGAGTGGCAAAGCTTGAAAGGTTTGACAACCACACTACGTCCCTGAACAGGCAGAGATGGGCATTATTTCAGGATCGCTCCACTCAGCATGAAAGCTGGATCTTGCTTGGCTATTGCTTTTCTTCTCTTGTTATTCTTATCCAATTAAATAACTATAATAATGGGAAATGACATAATTGGTTGATTGGGTTTCTGGAAATATAACACATATGGCTTTTGACCCAAACAGACTCACAGAGCAAACAAACAAAGGAAATAACAGCAAGAGACAGAATCCTGTATTAGACTGGAGTCAGGACAGAGTTGTTAAAAAGGTAAAGGGGAAAGAAACTTCCTCTGTGGACTCAAAATATGTATGCTTGAATTATTCTGATATCACCAGCAAATCCTTCATGTTCGGGTTCCTCAATTATAAAAAATTGTCAAATCAAATATTAGAGTAATTTACTAATCATGCTTCTGTTCGGTGCTCAGACTGTCTCTGGGTAGATGCTGTAATCCTGTTTGTAGGTATAACTATCCTAACGATGCTGTGCCTTCTGAATAGCAAGATGTTACCTTTGCAATTATAAAAGAAAAAGACATGAGCTGATTTGGAAAACAAGCAGAAGATAAAACGGACTGAAGATTGCAAATTATAAGGCTGGGAAAATTGCTGAAGACGACTATCTTTTCAAAGATCAAATACGGCTTTTTGCAGCAAAGCTGTAGGAAACAAGTAGGTTTCCCTCTCTTGTGTGGTGGTTCTGAGAAAGTGTCCATGCTTGAGTGGGGCATCAAACAAGGGCATTTGCTGCCCTTCCAGGAGGCCAGACGCCGGTAAGCTGGACAGTAGGCTGAGGGACAGCATGGAAACAACTGCTTAAAGCATCGACATTGGTACCCTTGCCCCTTTCTCAACCAACTCCTTTCTCTCCCTCCCTTTGTGAGGAAGGGGACAGGCAGAGGAGGGAAAAGAAAGGAACAAAGTGTATATCATTAAAAATATAATGAGGTGAAGGAAAGGGCACTTGAAAGTCGGGATTTGGCAAACAGGCCAAAGTCTTGAAGCAGTGGAAAGCATTATTGATAGGTGATATCAATAATAAATGTGAACTGGAGGTAAGAAGCTGAGAGGAGGATGTGAGTGCAGGTTTGCGCTTAAAGAAGAGGGATGGAGCATGCTTGGGCTAATGAGACAGTGGCTGCTGCACTAAGGGCAGGAGGTTACTTGCTCTGACTTCTCTTTTGGCTTTGCAAATGCAGGGAGGAAGTGGAAAGATTGCAGGATCTTCCCTTTCTGGTACTGCTGCTGGAGAAATCTCTCCTGTTCTTTACGTTGCACTGAGGCCAAGCAAGTGTCAGCTCTTTTAGAGACAAAGAAATGATAAAATATGTAAGTACAGAAGGTGGAAGAGCAGAGTCAAAGTGTAGAGCTGGAAATGCAGTCACAGGCATCACTTCTGTAGGGAAGTGCTTCACTTCATGTTGAGATGGGGAGTGCAGTGTGGTTTCTGGTAGGTGTCCTCATGCTGGGCGTTGAGTGAAAATGACTCCAAACATGTATGGCTGTTCTTCCATAAGACTAGGTCCACAACACTTACATCATGTTAACCAGAAGGCAGCATTTGTATGTTTTCTTCAAGCAGGGAAACCATAAACTACCTCTCTCTTACCCTCCCTTCCATGTTTGTGCTAAGTACATTCCAGTACATCTAAAATTACTATTCGTTGAGGGTTAGAGAAGATTATTCTTCTTAGTACTGCCCAATTAAGAATCATGTTGACTAATGAAAAATTGGTTTTAGTCAGCTAGCACTTGACTCCACTGCTATTGACTTCAAGAGATGAACCTGTGCCTTGCAGTTACCTTCAAACATCTTCATCTCAGTGCAGATCAGCAAGTATCACACATATTTTAGGACCATTTTTGGAATATCTGAATGTTCCAAAGGTACAGAATTTCTCTGGAAATCTCATCAGATTTTCTCAAAGGATTTCAGAAGCTTTGAACTTCCTCTCAGAATGGAAAGGTAATAAGTACATTGCTCTTCTTGGCTTGTTTTGTTTTTTCTAAACAGGAATATGAAAATAAAAGCTAAAAACAATTCTGCATGGACTGATCTCTTCTTCAGAACTTCCCAGAAAGTAAGGTTAAAAAATCAGAATGTTGATATTTTGGGACAAATAATTCTAATTCTTTACCGAGTCACCTCTGTTTACCTAACTCTTATGCCTTTTCCCATTTGTTTCCAAGGAACAGTGACCCTTCTCCTCCACTCACCTTATTAGTGCTGAAGACAGGAATTCTCAAACATGGACTGAGTGCACCCATCAATGTCTAAAACAATCTTTGAAAATTAAGGATGAGGATAAGAACATAAACTTCTCCTCAGCATAAGTACAAGGCATGTCAGAAAGCAGGATTTGAAAATCTAATTGATCTTTCTAAGGACTGAAACAATTAGAAGTGATAGAAATACATAAAGGAATGCACTTCCAGCAGCTGGTGTAAGCAGATATTCTTCTTCAACCAAACATTTTAAAATTACGTTTTTTAAATAGGTACTTAGTTAATGATATATTCACCGAGATTTTTTTATCTTTCCTGTTTTCTTCATGTTTAGACTCAGATAAGCAAAGTTTGATATATGCCCTCAGCTAATGGTATTTTTTCTGTTAACATAGCATTTGTAACTGGATATCCTTTAGGGGAACTTTTCTAGGATGTAATCTCCATGAAACCAGGGAGAAATGGAATTATTTCTTGCCTCAAGTTAAACTGAATTTATCTGTTACTAAAATCTCGGTTGTTTCTTAGTGTTGCCTGTAAGTGTTGCAGTACTCTCTCCTACTTGTGAGGGCTCATTTTTACCTTGAGAACTTCAGATAAGTTACCCCAGAGAAGAATTAGGTCTTATAGTTTTAAACTATGATTTAGAGCCTAGTACCTAGAATAAAGAGCAGTAAAACCCCACAATATCATCTAGTCTGGGCACCAGTGAGTGCAGTGTTGTGCCTTTTAGAGTTAAGTGAACATTATGTAGTGTTCATCCCCCTGGGAGAATCTTCCACAGTCCAAGCCCCTGCAGCACGCAGGAGCGTCTCCTGACCCTCACTGTACCACTTGTACTGCTTAATATCATCCCATTACTCTTAGATACGACCCCTTGATTCACTTTTTTAAATCCTCATGTTTTGGCTGTATAAACATCCCATACATTTACAGGCAGATCATGTTGTGTTATCCAATGCACAAAAGGCGCAGCACACACTTTGCAGTGGACAGTTGTGAAAAGAAGGAGAGAATAAACCTTAATAGACTATATTTGAGTACATGTAGATATAATGATCAGAGCAAGGGATGCAGTTCCTCTAACCCCAACATATATTACAGAATCACAGAATCACAGGGTTGGAAGGGACCTTAGTAGATCATCTAGTCCAACCCCCCTGCCAGAGCAGGGCCACCTTAGAGCAGGTTACACAGGAACCCATCCAGGCGGGTTTTGAATGTCTCCAGAGAAGGAGACTCCACCACCTCCCTGGGCAGCCTGTGCCAGGGCTCTGCCACCCTCAAGGGAAAGAAGTTCCTCCTCATGTTTAGGTGAAACTTCCTATACTCAGGTTTGTGCCCGTTACCTCTTGTCCTGTCACTGGGCACCACTGAAAAGAGCCTGGCCCCATCCTCCTGACACCCACCCTTCAAGTATTTATAAGCATTGATCAGGTCCCCCCTCAGACGCCTCTTTTCCAGGCTGAAGAAAGTTGATAAGTTTTACTCTAAAAGTGTGCACTTCCCTCTGCTGTGTACAAAGAGGGTCTTCTCTGGTTAGTTTGTGTAAAAGTCCACTCTGCAGACACCTAAACCTAGGCGAGATATGTTCCACTTCAGGTCGCTGCGGCGAGCCATCCCCCAAAACGGCCTAAGTGTCAGAGGCTGGGTCCTCTCCAGCTCTGAGAAAAGCAGAGAACAGCAAAAATGTCCCATCCCTCCTCATTGACACCACTGTGTATCCTGGATCGTCACCTCCATCAATGCGTAATTGTGACATGATCCTACAAGGTATTGAGTGCTCTAATCCCAGCCTGGAAGTGTCCACTCATGGGCAGTGAAGTGTCCCCTGGACTCTCAGTGTTTAAGGGACAATATGAACAACTTGCCTGGACTGCCTTGGGGACATACTTCTTGATAAAGGCCCAGCTGCAGGTCTGACAAACACTAGGCAGTGCTTTCACATATAATGAGTCTATGTGTAGAGGCAGGACTTTAGGCATTCGTTAATCCTACAGCTTAATTTAATATAATAATTGGTAAAGGAAAGAAGAAAGTTAAGCCCCAGTGTTTCATATCTTACAGTAGTGAGTTAACTACAGAGTTATTCTACTCTTGTTTGCCATATGGGGAAAATAAACTGCTTTTCCTGACACTGTTTGAGTCATCTTTTTTTCCCCCTAGCTGAGCTTTTTTTGTGAATGTTATCTATATCTTCAAGCGGAAGCATGTGTTATTGTGGACAGCCAGAACCAAATGTTTTAGTATCGCTGCAGTGTGCCTGCCATCCCGCTCTGACTTCAGCCTATGTAAAGATTACAGCATTTGCTATCGTAATGCAACTTTTAAAGTAAGTTTTTGCTTGCTTAAGGTCAAAAGGACAAAAGGCCATTCCATGGCAATTACTTTTCCTGTTGGTTTAAAAAGGAAAATTCAGGTCATGTTACTTAAATGTTTCCTCCCCCAATACTTCAATTTTGCACTTCCCGCAAATCACACTTTGCCAAAGTTGCCTCAGATATCATTAAGAACTGTGTCTTGTGCTGTTCATCTGATCTGTAGGCAAAAAGTAGTTCTCATCAGAGAAAAAAACCCTTCTTTTCTGTAAAAAAAAAAGCATTTTCCCCAATGGGAAAAAAAGCTAATACTGAAGTGAGCAGTTTTTTTCAAGAACTCATTGGATTTTTTCTGCAATCAAGAATGTATCATTTTAGAAAGGGAAAGTTATATCTGTCAGGTTCCTGCCTGCCAAGCTCCATATTAATCCTGAGTTCAGGTGGATACTGTGACAGTGCCTCCACCCTTGATAAACCATTTAGTCTCTGTTCAACGTAGTAAAGAGTCTTCAGACTCTCATTGCTCTGTGATGTGTCTTTAGCTGATAAATCAGAGGATCCTTTTCCTCTCTGCCCTCCCTTCACCACATTAATATTGATTATTTGGAAGCAAGGAGTCCCAAGGAGTGGAAGTGGATACGCCTCATTGCCTTGAACAATTCTTTTCCCTCTATTGGGACAGTACAAGGTAAATTAATAGTGTGCTTGCAGACACTAGATAATGTTAATGTACTTGCTATTGATAGAGTGAAATAACATGAGTAACTTCAGCTTTACTTAAAACAAAACATTAATTTTCCAAGGCCACAAGGATTTATGCAGCTGGTTGGTGTAACACGTCCAACTTTTTTTTTAAAAAAAATATGTGATATTTGTGGTTTTAAAGATGAAGCAGAATTTTATTGCCAGATGAATGATAAAAAGGGATTTTAACTCATTTCTTATGCTCTCAGGCTCTGGTCTGCCTTTAATTTAAGTCCCTGCTCAATTTGGTGGGTAAGCAGATGCCTTTTCTACTAGGAAATAATGCATAGCATCTTTATCTCCTGTGATACTCTGGCTATGTAAAAATACATAAGAAATCTGTAAGTGCGAAAGTTGTGGTTTTGTATATGTCTAAAAAATAAGTTTCCATGCAAAAAAAAAAAAAATGTGTTGACAATGAGGGAAACTGCACTTCCACGTCCATCCATTTGAACACACTGGGAAATTATTACAGCCATGTTGGATGAAGTAGTGGATATTTTACAATAGACTGGACCTCTGTCAGCTAGTATTCGAGCCACAAAGCTTTCTTGAGCTTGAGGAAGATTTTAAAGTGCCTGCAGTCTGTAGCATGGTTTCCTTCCACAGTTCCTCCTGCCTTTTGTGCATGAGGAGCATCTCCCATGCCATGATGGGAAACGTGGGGGAATTCGCCCACACAGAGTGGAGGTGAACCTAACGACATGCTGGTGATGGGTGCACATCCACAATGCGGTCTAGCAGGGATCACAATACACAGCACAGGCTGGGAGGCAGTGAAGGCATCGCCATGCAGAGAAGCAGCATTGCCACGTTATCGTTTCCCTTCTGGCCCCACCAACTTGCTATACAATTTTGTACAACTCGTCTAAACTTAAAGTTGGAGTTCACCCATCCGTAAGTCCGACGTGGTAATAAATTATGGGTAGAACTTGAGTTACAGCAAATTTGGCCCTGCTTTTCTCTTTGCACTCTGATCCTAATTTCTACAAACATGTTTCTAGTTCATAAATATTCACGGAATAGCTCATGTAAACAGATTTTGTCTACGTGTTATTCATGCACTGTTTGCTTTGATTGTGCAAGTTCCTCTACGTGTTACTTATGGTGGGTGAATGGTCATAAAAGTCACATGCTATTACTTCTGGTACCTGACTGAGTGACTGAATTTTCTAGACAGGAATATAACAAATGACAAACTGTGGATAATGAATAGCAAGTAACAAATAACAAACTATACAGAATGAATATTTGGAGGAATAATTATTTGTGCTGAAAATCATGAAACTTTTAGGCTTTGTGAGCAGTTTTTCTCCCAGACAAACTGGTGTTCATTTGAAAGCTCATGAATGATAGATAATCTCATCTCACAAATAATGACAGTTCAAACCTCAATTAAACAAGCTTCACAAAACCCTTGGGAGATATGCAGTAATAATAGTTTTATATTACTAAAACTGATACGTGAATATTTTCCCAAAGAAGCTTGGCATTTGAGGGGTATTTTCATACCATTGAAAGAAAAGCACTACTGCAAGTGAGTGAAAAATATTATTATATTTGTTAGATTCCAGCATGCAAGAAAATTAGATGAAGAACACTCAAGACACCAGCTCTGGTGGACTGATTAAGGAAAACAACATCATTTACTTGTGGCAGGTAAGCCCAGAGCCTCTTCCAGATTCAGCGAATCCCACAGTTACTTGACAGCCTGCCAGCCCATGGAGCAAATGCCAAAAATTCCTTCTTACCATGTGTGAGTTAAGTCATAGTTAAATGATGAACTACTGACACAAAGCGCAGATAATCTGCACCTACTCACCTCATCAGGAGAGAACAAAACCTGGTTCCTCTTGTAGTAATTTCAGATTTATAAGTAGATCTTAGAGCATTCATTATTTGCACTAAGGTAGCACGAGACTACAGGGTCATGCAAATGGCCAAGGCACCTTTCTGTCTCTTTCATGGTCCAGTTCATAGCTGATAGTGCTGATAGATCAAGTCCTAACCACAGTAACATTTTTTGATTCTGCATGTACCTGAGATGTCTCTAGTAATGTTGCATTACCCAGAGCATGCACACCATAGGAGGAACCCCACAACACAAGCTCCTTCACAGACGCAGAACAAAATGTTTATCTGAGAGGACCTGTGATTAAAGCATAAAGTTTATAGGAGCTCAGTTTTCATCATGCTTCACTACTGTAGAGTTTGAAGTGATGAAAGATGGATGATATAGTAAAGCAAAGCTTCTTGCAATCCTTCTAGCAGTCCTTATGTTGGAGCACCTTGGGTATCAACCTGCTATACTTTTTCACTGGAAGGTAATAGCCAACTTCATTAGCCACTATGTTATCAGTTGTGTGCAAAGGTCCGATAAAAGCACCTACAATGTTCCAACCTGGTTTTGGACATTCTGTACACAAACTGAAAAAAATGCTTCCTTATTTAAGGCACCAAAAAACTAAGCATCTGAAGCCCCTCATCATAGAATCATAGAATCGGTGAGGTTGGAAGGCACCTTTAAGATCATCAAGTCCAACCATTAACCTGCCCTGACAAAAACCACTTCTAAACCATGTCCCTAAGCACCTCATCTACCCTTTTCTTAAACACTTCCAGGGATGGGGAACCCACCACCTCCCTGGGCAGCCTATTCCAATGTTTAATAACCCTTTCAGTGTAAAAATGTTTCCTGATATCTAACCTAAACCTGCCCTGACATAACTTGAACCCATTTCCTCTTGTCCTATCATTTGTCGCCAGGGAGAAGAGCTCAGCCCCCATCTCTCTAAAACCTCCTAATTGCACACTTGAGCACGTACATGCAAGTATGAACTGCATTTCTGTTTGAGTACTCAGAGGGGAGAGAGAGAACACAAACACTTGGTGGGATGAAGGCAGTGGCATGTATCCAGAGTGAAGCAGGTCTCCTCCATGCCAATGTTAATCTGAACTAAAGCAGTGTTTATGCTGATACAAACAGGATTTGGGTTAGGCATGTTTTCTCTACAGCTTTTGATCTTTCCATCCTGTTAATCAAAGATCTGTTCTCCCAGCTGCTCCATTAACAATCTTGCCCAAAAAACCCCCAACAGCCTAATATTTGACCGAAAGACAAGGATATAACCTTCAGATTAGCAAGATGACTTGTTAAACTAGATCAAGAAAATCCTGCTGGCCTCACAGAGCTGAGAGCAGCTCGCTTTCTGATGCACTGTCAACTCTCAGGAGCTGGTTCGCCCTTTTCTCTCTTACCCCAGTAGGTGAGCGCACTTAACAACCTCAAAGCAGCCAGGCTTCTTCCTCTCTTTCTTTTTGTAGGTAATGTTCCCCACTCTCAAAGTAGGAAAAAAGATGGAGTAAGTTCCTATGAAGCAAACACAGCCCTTCTTAGAATCTCAAGGCATCAGTGCTCCTACCCTCTTGAACCTTCAATACTCTTAACAGATTGTGCTTTTCACTTTCCTTGTGCAGATTGACTTTTTGAAAACTTACTTTTCATTTTTTTTTTTTTCCTTCCTCCTGCCTGGAGACATTTTTCTTCCCAGAATGTTTAAATTCCCTCGCACTGCAGGGTAATGGAGCTGATGCATGTTTGCAACTTTATCAGCATATTGTCACGCTTCTTACCCAATCTAATGTGTATTAGGGAAAAAAAAAAAAAAGCTTAGAAATGACAGAAAAAATCTGTGACATGATACCTGGGAAGAAGCACCTTGTGCTACCAGGGCTGTGCTGAGAGTTAGACCCTACAGAGATCTTGCCCCTTTTCTGGCATTGATTTCTGCTCTGACCTTTGGCCAGTTGTTAAATCCCTGCTTTTCAAAGGCACTGAATGACTACCACTAGGTAAAATCCCCCTTTTTTTTTTTGTCAACTGAGGTCAGTAAGAGCTTTACAGCTGGAAGCCAGGATTTCATCTACTCACTTCAGTTGCAGCTGTGGGTGTTCCAAAAATCATGCAGCTGGGGAGGACAGATGCAGTAAGGGGAAAGTTTAAGTCAAAACTAAGTTGGAAGCAGCTTTAGCTGTGTTTAGTTACTTCAAGATATGATTCTATTCCAAATGTGGTCAGACAGATTAGTGACTGATCCGATAAAGTAATGAATTACTTGTCAGTAAAAGCTGCGCCGTGGAGTGAATGATTGATTATAAATGAAACACAAGAGCTTAGTACCTGACATAGGTCTTGTTAACAGGGGAGATTAAGAATTATCACATGATGTCACATCAGAAAATAAGGCCATAGGAAGTGGCATGCACTACTGTGTCTTTTGTGCGGTGCCATCCAGAGTTTGTCAGTGTGGATATGGTACCATCTGTAAGGGAATAGATGCCATTTTGAAGTTTGAAATTCATAAAAATAAAGTACCTGGAGTATTCCATGGGCATGAAAAGATCACTGGAATCTGATTAGAAAGAATATTCTGTTTAAAGCTGGATTTCACATTTTTCTGCAGCCAAATACTGTTTATCTACGTCTTCTTACTCCCTCAAGACAAAATAATATAACCAAAACAGGCTCAAATCTTGTAAATTAATGTCTTGCATTTGGTGCCAGAACAATGCTCAGTTCAGCCAGATATCTGAACATATATATTTTTTCTATAACCTTCTTTGTCGTTAAAATGACTGCATATACTGAACGCTAAGAATAACAGAAACTGCATTTCTGGATGAAAGCTGAATGGAGCTCAGCTACAAGCGATGAGAGGGGACTTAATAATTGACTTAAATGCAAGGAACAATGCTGGACAATGGGTATAACCAAAGGACACACTCCAGCCAACACAGTAGCTGGGCTGTTTGCAATAAACGAGCTAAAATATGTACCTCCTGCTATGCGCCAAAGGGTAGGAACTTCAGAGCATCAGGAAGCAAATCTCAGTCAGCATAAATCGTCATAGCTCCGATGACTTCAGAGTTTCTAAAATGATTATGCTAGTAAAGCATTAGACCCTACTTGCTTGGTTGTTTTTTCATCTCAGAGAAATCAGACAGAGCCTTCCCAAACGACAGAAATAAGAACGCTTCCCACATCCACATTTAGTCACATCTTCTTTGCCTACTCTCAGTTATAAATAGAATGGGTTGACATTTTTCATTCACATTGCTTGTCAATAAAAAAAAAAAAAAACGACCTTTCAGGGGTTTTTTTTCCCCTGAATATTCTAGTCCTGTTGATGTTTTGATTTGTTCGGGCTTTATTTCACTATGCTCTCTTAAATAGAAATAAAAGCAATCTCTCCTCAACACACACTTTTTTGTTTAGTCTCCGCAAAGTGAAAAGCTTTTAGTTTTTCATGAACTTTTCATTTTTCTCATCATTGCAAGGGCAGTTTCCTATGCTTCTCTAATCAGAGAGATCATAAATGTAATTCCAAAAGGGACTGAACATTTAGATGGCTAACTAGGCCTAGGCTAATTTAATCATTAGCAATTGATGATTTAAACTGGCAATTTCTAGTGGGGATGTTAGCTGATATCAGATATCAGGAGAAAAAATGACTATGTGATCGGATTCTGGCTGAGGTGAAGTTTTCTTCCTTGATGCCCGGAGGGCTGGCAGTCCCAGATATAAACCAGCAGTGAAGAGGGATGGTAGCTCTGACCCTGAATAGGATTTAAGATCAATTCTTTGCAATACTTTTATTTCTAAAAAAGCTAAGCTGCCTTATCTTCTGATCAGCTCTAATTACAAATCTCAACTGTTTTCTTCTAAAAACAGCCTTAGCAGTTCTGACTCTTTGAAAGCCCAAGTTTCCTCTTTTAGTATCTTTTTGTCTTCTTTGTCTTTGAGCTATTCTTCAAAATTTCATTGGCAGAAGAATCTTCTTTTCCTTGCTGTGCCTCTCCTGATATGGCTCTATAATAATTTCCTGGCCCTTACGATATGGGGAATTTGGCAAACAGTCACCTGGGAGAAGCTCTTCAGGGGAACCCCAGCTCCTGTGAGATGGGCAGGTGGGACAATACAGAAGAAATTGCATATGGTGATACAGGAGGCTGTGCCCACACCACCAGCAGATGCTGGGGACAGGGACATTCTCCGTTACCCCATCCTTCCTCAGCACCTTCCCAGGCAAACCCATTCCCAGTCTCTAAAGTTCTCAGAATAGCGTGGTGTGGAGTACCAGGAAAAGCTCCAGGCTTATGAAGTTTTGTTGATTTTGTAGATTCGGACTAGTTCTTTCTCAAGCTTTTCCTTTCTGTTAATGGGACAATATTTTGGATGAGCTTTATTTCAACACACCCAGATCAGAGTTTGTATTTTTCATAATATCATGTCATGGATTCCCTTCCCATGTTCCTTTCCCCTCAAGTATTGTTCCCCTCCTTGTATTGTTCTCCTCTCTTCTGGCATCCATGACTCCTCACTGTTTACTATCTCCCGTAGATTTTATTAGAGTGTCTTTACTCCCAATTTCTGAACCATATACAGTGGGGATCAGTACCATTTGGTCCGTTGCCATAATGGACAGTTGACCCTAACTCACACCTTCAATCTTCGTCCTTCTTTAGCAATTCTTAGCAAGAATTCGGAGAGAGATGTATTTGACAGCCTCAGAGGAAACCCTCTGCTTGAGTCTTTCAGAAAATATTTCACCATTTTAATGAAATATGGCATTCACAGCTTGTTCTTTAGTCCTATTGAGAGGAAACAGTTGACAACAGATACACATAATCAGAGAATCTGTGGCGGGAGACATCTATTTTTTTTAACATTGGAAGAAGTTATGGGGCATGAAAGGAAAATTAAAACCAGTATCCAAAAGGAATATGGAAGTAGAGCTCATTCAGGGACAACGACTACTGTCCTGGGGAGGAGCAGACATGCATCAGCGTGATGGTAGGAGGCCTGGAGGCGTGCACACCTCAACGGAGCCCGGGCCAGGAGTCATGGCAGGTCATGGCCATCAGCAAGGATGCTTCACCTGGAGGGGAAACCAACTGACCAGCGCAAAGTCATGGTTTCCGACAAAGCGCTGACTTTGACAGCAAAAATAAACTTTCACTGTACTCAGTTGATAGAAACTCCTCAAGTTCATTTTAACGTACCAAGTGTCTGTGCCCAGGTGGCGGCAGTGGGGCTACTGGGCAACTTCTGTGGGGAGAAATGGCCAGGGCTGCCCCGTGCCGGACNAGGTAAAAGGGGATGGAGGGGAAATGTTGTTTTAATTTTGTATTTGCTTCTCACTACTCAAATCTATTTTAAGTGACAATAAATTAAATTACTTCAAGTCAAGTCTGTACTGCCCATGATGGTAACTATTAAGTGATCCCCTCTTCCTTATCTCAACGCATGAGCTTTTCCATCCTTATTTTCTCCCCCCATGCTGTTGAGGAGGGGGAGTGAGAGAGCAGCTGAGTAGGAGTTTGACCCTTAGCCAGGGGTAACCCATCACAGTTTTATTCATCCTACACCTAAGAGCAGAAAAAGTTTGATTTACCTTCCTCCAAAAGCCTCATAGTCTCAAACTAGACAGCAAGCATCACCTCAGGCTATGAAAAACAGGGAAATGAGGGGGAAATCAGCCTAGTTGTGATGAGAAAATGGAGGGAAGAACAAATGAGTCCAAGGCCATGACTTGCCTTGTTCATCCAAGTGTGCTTAGTTCCTCTTCCAAACCCTCTGTCAGACTATCAGTGCCAATCCATTTTGACTAATCTTGTTTTACCTTCAAAAGCCAAAGTGTCTATTGCTATTGCCAATGAAAGACAGGAGAAAACAATAAAAATGTTGCTGAAATTGAGGTGAGTTTTTTGGACATAAGAAATGTCCCTAAAAAGGAAATAACTCAGAGAACAATGTATCCTTGCTTAATTCTGTTTATTCCACATCTGAAAGGACAATGTTTGCACTTTGCCTTCACAGTGTTGAATAGTTACGTGAGAATGTATACTGAGTCACGTCCTAAAGGTCATCATTGTCTCCTCAGGGATACTTCCAAGACTTCAGATGTAATTTGAAATCACAAAACACCTATTTCAGCCACCAGAAGACTTGTGTTGATGGGCTGGAGGATCCTGATTCCCATGTCACTTAGTGACACGCTCGGAAGGGGGTATCTCGGCATCAGTGGCCAGCAACCACAAGTATTTACACATCTGTACACGCAGGTGTGGGGTTAAATGCCATTATACGTATTATGCAAGGCAAGTGATAGACTAAGACGTATTTGTTTCCTAACTCCATAATTAGGCTCCCAAATGAGTGACTGCTGATTGCTTAGCACTTTTTAAAGCCTTAAGGCTGCAATTTTTGCAAAACTAATGAAAGTGGTTTCAGGGGAACTTTACAGCTTGCACAGAATCTGAAACATTGCAGTCTTCACGATTTTTTTTTTTCCCTCTAACCAAAAGCAAAGATCTGGATCCACAGAAAGATAAAATGTAAAAACAACTCCGAGAAGCTACAGAATCTTTAAATTTGAAGCTAGCATATAGGGCTCCAAAAAAAAAAAAGATAAGATTTGCTGACAATGTGAACTTCAGTTTTAATTTCTACGTATCCAGGATATGACTTTAGTCTGTGATTTTCTCATTTTGATTAATTTCATTGGATTTTTTTCATATATATTCATCTGGAAAGGTTTAAATGGGAATGTTCCTGCATTTTCAGTGTTGTGTTTAGTGACTCATGTTTCCTTAGAAGAATGCAAATTTACCATTTTGTCCAAGGAGGGGCAAATATTCCTGATATTCAGCCCTGTGAACTGCAGTGAACTGTAGAGGCCATGTGTTGCAGATTTTTCTTTCTTCTGCCATGTCAAAAATAAAAACCCTGGCATGTTTTGTTTTGGCATTCACTTATTTATTGTTTGACAACTCCAGAATTTAAGACCAATATTAACACAGAAACTGCCAGACTGAATCAGTAATCTCTCTAATTCATTTCTGTCTCCGGGGAAGCCTGATGCTAGAATAGGAAGGTACAAAAAGCCCTAGAGCAGGCAGCTATGGAATAAATTTCCTTCTTTTTTAATATATGTTATAATAAGAAGGATATCAGTGATATCTAGCCAAGGGTCCATTTATTCAGTAGAGTTATCCCCTGCCTTTTTTTTTGTCACCAGTGTTCCTGGAAATTAAGAGAGGGAATGCATACGAGAATGCTCAGCGCAAGTGCCTCTGATCTTTGGAAATAATTAGACGTGGATCCAAACCTGGCAGCCCTATCATGTACTAAAGTCTCCTAAAATCATCCTATCCATCAGCAAGACAGGGAAAGAGAAACATGGAATAAAAGGTCTCATTTGTAGGAAGCAGCTGGCATGATTCCACAAGGTTCATTTCATTTAGTGGGACCAGTTTCTCTTTTACAAAAAATCCAAATCCCTGCCAAAATTTGATGGCACAAACATGCATAGAATTTCACACTTAAATATGTACTGTCTCAGGGTGACATTTCAGAAATTATATGCGAGAAGTTACACTCACGTGACTGTAAATAATTGTGGTCCAACTCCCCAGAGATGCCACTAAACTCTTACTACATCCTCTGCAAACAGTGCCACCGGGCACTGCAGATTGCCTTTACAAAGTACACACACATAAACCACCTTGCTTTAGTAGAAAGGCTGAAACATTTATTAGAGGAAAAGATTATAATGATGCAGTTTAAACACTACTAACTAAACAGGGATTGATGGGAAAAAAATCAGCTTAGTAAGAGGCATCTTCTTCCTTCATCATACTGACAGCAGTGCTTATACCGTTACAGAAAAATCCATTTTGTGTTGTCACAGCTGTTTTCTTCTTGGGCTCTTAAAGAAACTCAAACCATCAGAAACTCAGCCCTCTCAGAGCATCTTTTGCAGAACCCCTTGGTTTTATCTTCTTGACTTGATTATTATATAGATCAATGGATCCAAATACTTAGAGGTCCTTCAGTGGGGACCTCCACAAAACCTAGCTCTTCCACCAAAGACCGTTCTCAGAATGATGACTGCCCCATTGCTGCAGACAGAGAAAAAGGACCTCCAAAAGAAATCTACTGATGCAATTCTTCAGCAGTGGTACTCATCTCCTTCCTCCCCAGACTTTAACCCAGCATCTTTGAACAAATAAAAACAGCCTCACCAAATTTTGTCTGCCACACACCTTTCTGAACATCATGAATTCTCCCTACAGCAGCTTCCTGATAAGAGGAGACATCTGCTCTGTGGTTCCATCAATTAAAAAAATTCTTCTTTTGCACTAGACCATGGAGGCTGTGTATTCTAAAGGAAATTTCTCAAGTTCAGTCTACAGAGTTAAGGTTTGTTTGGTTTTGCACTGCTTTTTTTTTTCCCTTTCCACAAATTGTTTGGAGACAAGTCAATCTCAGGCAATGTTGATGTGTCTGAAGAGACTTCACAAGCAGAAAGAAAAATTCATCACTCACATTACTTGCTCCGAATCATTCACTCAACTCTACTACTGACAACTTGGAGTTCATCCAAAGGTTCCACGCTCCACATTGTGTTCAGGAGCAAACATTCTCTAAAGAAATGTTTTTGCATGTTAATGACTCATTTGCCTTCAGTAACCAGATACACGTGTCTACAGAAATCACACCAAGTTTCAGATTTTGTTGCCTAACAGCTTTAATGCAACATCATTCATCATATTTTCAGATGCAGCAATCTGTCTCGTCCTAATTCTGAGACCACTAAGAACATCCATACTAAGTCTATAAATCACAGCACAGGTGCAGTCATCTGTCACACAAAGGCTGGACTGGAGCTGCATAAGCTTCTCCAATGTACCTCAGAACCGACTCCCAGGTAGAACTGAGAGAAAGACACCATTCTTTTAATTCATCACATGTATTTTTCATTTTGAGACAACAGTTTTTCAAAACTTCTGGATGAGGGGGACAAAAAAAATAGTGCTGCTTTGGGTTTTTTTGATAAGGGAAAAAGCCTATCTTGCAAGGCCAAGGTGCAACACTATTATCAGGGATTCTTAGTTTTAAAGGGATGAGGTCTACATTTAAAGGAATGGGGTCTAAAGGAATGGGGAAATGGTTTGCTGAAACGAAGATGATCAACATCTTTGGGAACACTCTCCAGAGGGAGGGGAAAGGTAACCAGGCTGGGAGAAACTCTGGGAAGATGAAGATCCTCTTCAACCAATCTCAGCTAGTGTGCAGTCCTTGGAGACAACATCCAGCCGCTGCACAGCAATCCCTCATCTTACAAGACAACAAGGACTATGGGGAGACTTATTTCAGGCTACTCCGTGTTAGTTGTATGCTGCTGTATAAAACAGTTTTGCTCGCATTTTAAAGCTGATCTCCATTCCCTGCACGATTTTCTTGGGAGATGGTTTAATAAGTGATGTTTCTGAGTAGACTAGAATTTATTTCTGTTTTGGTAAAATATTTTTTTTCCCTGCAAAATAGGCTTTGAGTTGTGCTGAAATTAAACGCAAACGCAAAACTACTTTCTGACACCTTTAGACCAACAATTTGAACCCATTTCTCCATCTCTGGCCAGCTGGCTTTAGGCTAATCAGAAGAAGAATCTCTTTTTGCTCCTCTCAGTGGAGCAACTTTATTTCTCATGCTTTACAGAGAGGGCATCTCATCCTACGCTGTAGAAATTAGTGATAGATATTCAGCAATTAAGAACTGTGAATAAGGCTCAGCTCACCCAATTTAAGTCATCTATTTGAGTCTTGTAGGCATATGTAGCAGAAAAGTCACCCTATAGGGGAAGTCTAAACAGAAATAAACGGTTTTGTGTGTCTCCATGGGCAGATAATAACTCCACAGATTGGTCCATCTAGGTGAAATACACACCGTAAAATACAGGAAAAAAAAATTTCTAGCCTTATTTCCAAAGATAATAATTAATATAAGGAATGGGATTGAAATGCTCAACCTCTTTCAGTTATAAGGAAGGAATGACTTTCCCTTTGGATTGCCGTTTGCTCTTGCTGATTTCTGTGATGGAAATACTCTGGCAGACGTGTGGACATACTTTTCCCACACCTTGGTAGCATTCTCTTTTCCCTAGCCAATCCACCCTATAGGTAAAAGAAAGCTTATACTCTTCCTTACAGTAGGAATATTGAATCCACAAAAGCAATTCTTAATATATATAATATTTTGATCACATCTATACAGACTAGAGTGGCGCATTTGCAGCTACATAATGAAATGTCTTAAAAGGTTCTGGCTTATTCCCTGAAAGAGAATAAAATGTATAAATAGGGTTAATTTTTCATACAACCTTTCTGGAATATTTTTATGTGCATGATAATAGGTTACTTTCTGAAAAGAAAACAAAGAAAGATGAGGTAGCAATTAAAATGGAAATTCACGTGTCCTAAAAGTCTTTTCCTGGGTCACTACAGGAGGACAGGACATTACAAAGGCAAAAGAAAGATTTCCAGATTTCTTCAGGAATTCCCAGCCAGCATAGAATACCTCATTATATTCTTGCAGCATTATGTGCATGGAGGAGGGTATCACGGCATCCATACTTTTGCTGGGGACTACTGAACAGTTTCTCACATCATAGCGTTCATTCTCCCAGACAACAGCCCAGGTCTTATTCTCTACTAATGTCCTGAATAGTCTGCTAAACACCTGCTACAGCACACGATTAAATCGTACAGTGTTGGCATTAAATCTGCAGTGCCAGGAGGGACATTGCAGATGTTTCTTTTAAACTAATCAGAAAGGAGAAATATGGCACATAAAATATAACCAATACCTCTACTGTACTCTTTCAAGCCCTGACTTAGGCACCTCCTCAAGAATTTTTAGTGTGCTGCTTGCAGTAACACATAAAGGCCACATGCAGAATACACCTAAGGGTAATGAGTTTTGTTACTCTGCAGCATTATTAGCAATTTTCTAGACTCTTCCATATTAGAGATTAAATAATTTTTTTTCTTTTTTCTTTTTAAATTTTATTTTGTTTTCAAATTCCAGTTTTTCCTTTATTGATAATGACCTGAGAAGCTTTACTGATAACTTTATACCTTAAACAAATATTAAGCTTTGGTAAAGTTTTGTTCCATCCAGAGTCTTAGAAACATAGAATTGTCGAGGTTGGAAGGGACCTTTCAGGTCATCTGGTCCAACCACCAACCTAACTCTGACAAAAAACACCACTAAGCCACGTCCCTCAGCGTCACATCTACCCATCTTTTAAATACCTCCAGGGATGGTGATTCCACCACTTTCCCGGGCAGCTTGTCTCAATTTGGTGTCATCTGCAGACCTACTGAGGGTGCAGTCAATCCCCTCGTCCAGGTCATTGATAAAGATAATAAAGAGAACTGACCCCAGTACTGAGCCCTGGGGAACACCACTCGTGACCAGCTGCCATAGATTCATCTCCATTCACCACCAGTCTCTGGGCCCAGCCCTCCAGCCAGTTTTTTACCCAGTGAAGAATAACCCATCCTAGCCATGATAATATGGTGCCCAGGGCATGATTAACTCTGTGGGCAGCTGTGTTGGCTTTCCTTATCACAGGCCAATAAACGGAATATATGGGAAACAGAACAGTTCATCTATTGTTATATAGCTGGACAGATTATTCCTCATTTGGTTTTAGCAGAAACTTCTATTATTAAATGTAGTTCAAATTGATCCCAAAAGTTAGATCGCAGCTGCAAACTCAAGTGCTAGTGTTACGGATTTTGTAACCCCTCAACTCAGTGCTGTGCAAGTTTTCAGTTTTACTCTTCTAGGGTGAAATCTGAGCCCTACTGAGGTCAAAGCCAGGACTCCCTCTGAGTTTGCTGGAGACGTGGTGTCATTCACACGGAACCGTGCAGCAGCAGACAAGATGAAGTTACCTGAACTCTGATGTTACCTCTCCTTTATTCCCCACCATGAACAACATCATCTCACCCAAGCAAGACTTTAATTCCCAGGCACTTAAAACAGACCAGACACGAGGCAGATGAGTCACCTAGATCTATTTGCTCTGCTGTGTGTATTCAAGCTGAATCATTTGAGTCCTTTCCATAATATCTTTGATGCTTTCTTAAGAAAGAGAACTTATCCCACACCCCTGTGAAAGCATTGCAACCCACCGCAGTGCACTGTATCAGGAAAAGCCATGACTTATGTCCTGATAGCGATGTAAGTGGATTAAGCATCAGTAGTGGCACCATAATTTTAGCAGGATTCTCAAATATGATTATTCAAACATGGACTTTCCAAATTCTGGTGTTCAAATGCAGGTGTCAAAGTTATTTCAGAAGTGATGAGAGCCCTTAAGAGGTGTGAAGTGGGATGTATTTAATTAAATGTGGGTATTTATAGAGTTAGACCTTTACCTCTCAGCAAGTCACTCTGGGATGTCTTTGCAGTCAGCAGAGAGCTAGTCAGTGGAGTTAATGTAGTTTGTGGTGTGATTCATCTCACCCTAAAGGAGAGAGCTGCACTTGCCCAGGTGAATCATACGCTAATCTCCAAGGACTATATTGATCAGGTCACCATTGACTATAATAAAAGTCTAGGCAAGTGTTAGGCCAGATGAGTCATCTAACTAGCAGGCTTCCAGCCTAACTTTCCCACGGCCATTAACTGACCTCTTCCTAACATTCTGCTGGGAACATCAAGGGCTCTGAGTTCATCAGAAGAGATGAAGGCATGTCCACCTTGATCCCCCAGAAATGGAAGGTAGAAGAGATAAGGAGGTGATGTCTTTCACTAGGTGCAGGAAGTGTTGAGGATTTTGGAGGCACTTTGCTGAGCTTTCCGTGGGTTTTATGGCTGGATACTAAGCAACCTAATGGCAGATCTCTACAGTAACGACAGGAAAATTCCTGCACACACTGGACCTAGCTAATCATCACAGAGGGGAGTGACTTACCCTTCACCTCCTGCAAGAAGCACCAAGTATGTTTTGTAGATCGTCCTTCAGAGACTCCGTGGTCAGGAGGTGCAATGGCAAGAGATTAATACGATGATTAAGGTTAGCAACACAGCACCCTCTCTGCTGAGAACACACAACAGAATTATGCATCGATAGTAAACACTAAAGTGTTCTAGTTCTCACTGAAATGTTTTTATTAGATTTCAAACTTTTTAGAAGCAGATTTTTACCACAACAGACATTACATAATAACACTTTGAATACCAAATGAAAAAAATATCGAAAGGGAACTTCATAGCAAAAAGAAAAATTTTAATATTTGATTCTACAAATGCCAAAAGGTCAGAAATTTCCTCCTGGGTTTTCTTCTGAAACAGAATTCATGAAAAGGAGTCTGAAAAACCTGATCTGCAAAGCATTTCAAATCACGGTGTGGTCTGACAAAAAAGTTTTCATCAAGCTTTTTCTGATCTCCTTTGGTATTTGCATACTGGTATATCTCTCTTCTTAATAAGTAAGCTTGATAAATTATTATAAGATAAAATGAATGTTATTGTTAAATACAACTTCCAGGCCTCCCTCAGGTAGGCTGGCAGCTTGCAAAGCCAGCTCTGTTCTGGCCTATTTATGTAGCATTTTCATTTTGATTTATTATTTTAACATCTGTGGCATTTAAGCAGTACTGGTTCCAAGCGAGTCTATGAGCCTGGACTTACTGCACTTAGAGGAAGCAGGTGGAGAAAGGAAACAGTGAAATCTGTCACCAGTTTCGTTAATTTGAGCGGGAGATCTGCAGTTTCTGATTACTCCACACATAAAGGAAATCCAGTCTCTGAGATTAATGGTTACAAATACTTCTATGGATAACAGACATCTAAGAAAAGGCCTCACTAGGAGATAGAAGTGCCGGGACAACAGATAAGGCCTGTGAAGGATGAAACACATAATACTGAAGAAGACATGAAACGAACCAAGAGGCTTTCTGCCCAACTGGATGTTTTTCAGCTTAGAAACAGCACTTCAGGATTTGTGAATAACTGAAGACAAGAAAAAAATCAGATTCATTTGCACTAGAAACATAACTTTAAATACCATCTAGTGAAAATGCCCTCTGAAGTATAAGGGATTCTGAAGGATACCATTGGTGCCTGGACTAGTATAAACATAACAGTTCATTTTCCCGGTTCTTCCTTACATGCTGCATATCTGCATAGTGCACTTATGTCATCAAAAGTGAGAGGCAATTATTAAGGTCTGAGTCAGTGCAACAGGACAAAAGGAGTAACATTTGCCTGCAGTCAGCGCAACCCAAGAGGAATGACATATATTTGAGGTTCCATTACACCGATGATTTTCCCACATTACAGCCTCTGGCACAGCTGCTCCAGTACAAACCACTAGCACAGACAGGCACGACTCCTGCTTGGACAAAGTTTACAGATGCTTCCTTTGCAGAAATCAGCAGAGCTCACTTCCTCTCAGCTGCGGTGGCCCAGACCATCAACGCTTTATTAGCATTTTGGAGTGGTGTAGTTTAATGAGCTGATGGTGGCCGGCTGCTAATACCAGGCCAAAGCTCTGGCATGACCAGCACCTTCCTTTTGAAACAATGCAAAAAAAAAGTAATTTAAAAATAGAGAAAATAAAGCTGCATTGGTGAAAGAATAGCCACTATGTCAGCAGTATGTTCTCTGTGGTGATGAATTTGCACTTCATTTGTGCAGGCGAAGCTCCTGATTCCAGAATCAGGGTTCATCTCATCACTTAACTCCTTCCAGTCTTAGATCTCTCTATTTTTCCTCAGGTGTCTGTAGGGTATCAGCAGCCAAGCTTGGAACTGAATATTCAGATGGTATTTTGCTTGGGATAAACGTCTGGGAATCGGGATATATAAACTAGGTTTATACTAACAAATTGAATGTGCTTAGGACCATTCTCTGGCACTGAGGCAACTGGGCATTGAAACAGTTACTCCAAAGTGTCCAAACTACCTCAATCTCACACTCCAGGAAAGCGTAGCTGCATGGAAACTGCTTATTGGGAATGGTTGCTTGCCCGTGCTAATTACTGAGCTGTGATGAGGAACCGTTTGGGACAGCTCTGGTTGACTAAAAGGATAGCAGGAACAGTTCCAAAAATTTAACAAGGTAGGCAATTGCGTTTTGGTGCCAAGGGTTATTTCCTGGATCTGTTTAATATGCTAGCAGAGACATAGTCACAAATTTTCAATTCTTGATGCACATGGGCTCGTGTGTCACAGCGTGCCTTGGTGGGAGATGGTTGCTACATCTACTTCAGGAAGCAGTGCAGTGCTCAGCCTACACTGAAGACTGAGCTCCCAGTCCTGTAGACCACTTCTGCAGGGGGAAAGGCTTACTCTGGTCCAGCTGTAGTCTGGTCCTGAAGGACGAAAGCCCAGTAACGGTGGGAATGCATGAGGGCATCTTTCAGAGACAGTCTTCTGGTTTGGTCTCACCTGATATGAATCGAGTTTGCACACTTGAGGACTGCTATAGAGTTCAAAACACAAAGGGCAGTAAATGGGGATGGCTGGAAGAATTGCTTCAAAACTGCATTTCAGATCCTAATTAAAGTGCTCATGCAGAGACATCTATATACATTCAGTTCCAATTACAGGTAGTCAGTTTCTGAATTTTTGTGCCTAATTTCAAATGTTCTTCTTTCAAGATATAATCAAACTCTTTGTTTCTTCTTAGTTCTTGGTGTATTACATTATGCTCAAGCTCTTCAGCTCTTGGTGTATTTTTTTTCCTTGTAAAACACTGTTAATGGTAAGACATGTATAAACCTGACCGATCATACACACTACAAAATACAAAATTTGTATACCTGTAGAATACTGCACTGCTGACTTCACCTTTGTTATGCTTGAGTATTGATACTTATTAATCTAAACTGTTGTTTCTTCCTCTTGACAATGTAAAAATAACTTTTTTGAAAAGTATTTTTTCAACTTTTGCAAGAGGTTTGCCAATTAGACAGAGATGATAGGGCTCATCCAATCCGTAGGGCAGTAATTCTTTATTTTGATACCATTTACAAACAAACTCAAAAACCTCACTAAGTAATTGACAAGGTCGGTTATTTTTTTCATGCGTGGAAAACTCACAAAGAATGTTCTGACTGGGGTCTGTCAGAATCACAGAATCACAGAATGGTAGGGTTGGAAGGGAGTTATGGAGATCATCTAGTCCAACCCCCTGCCAGAGCAGGGCCACCTTAGAGCAGGTTACACAGGAACGCGTCCAGGCGGGTTTTGAATGTCTCCAGAGACGGAGACTCCACCACCTCCCTGGGCAGCTTGTTCCAGTGCTCTGCCACCCTCAAGGTAAAGAAGTTCCTCCTCATGTTTAGGTGGAACTTCCTATGCTCAAGTTTGTGCCCGTTACCCCTTGTCCTATCACTGGGCACCACTGAAAAGAGCCTGGCCCCATCCTCCTGACACCCAGCCTTTAAGTATTTATAGGCATTGATATGGTCACCCCTCAGACGTCTTTTGTCCAGACTAAAGAGACCCAGTTCCCTCAGCCTTTCTTCATAAGAGAGGCGCTCCAATCCCCTCATCTTCTTTGTAGCCCTTTGCTGCACCCTCTCCAGCAATTCCCTGTCCCTCTTGAGCTGGGGAGCCCAGAACTGGACACAGTACTCCAGATGGGGCCTCAGCAAGGCAGAGTAGAGGGGGAGGATGACCTCCCTCCAACTGCTGGCCACGGGTTGGAGGATGTCTCATCGTCAATAAGTGCAGAGTGAAACAGCAGGGCCTACAGACCCCTTTCTGACACTTTTTCTGAAAATAAGCATTCACTTTTGATGTACAGCTTGCTCCATGACAGTGCCTCGGGAGGCTACAGGTGGAGCTGCTGTCTTCCATGATCTTACTCATTGACTGCCCAGCAACTGTGATGGGTAAGGGGCTGCAGCTCTTGGTGGAAAAAAAGCAGCTGCCAAAAAGGCTGATGCTTTCCCCTGACCATGAAAATTTCTATGAAATTATTACCATAAAAATGTGCAATCAGTGTGAGAAATATGTTTTTACTTCAGCCTCTGATACATAGGTTAAAAGTCCCATTCGTCAACCGTCTATCCTTTAAACGGAAAGCATGGCTCAGATTATGGGGCTTATTTTGCTTCTTGGCTCTTTTGTCACTTTTTCAGGTCACAGTTCATAGAATCATAGAATCGTAGAATCATGGAATATGTTGGGTTGGAAGGGAGCTGGAAAGGTCATCTAGTGCAACTCCCCTGCAGTGAGCAGGGACACCTTCAACCAGATCAGGTTGCTCAGAGACTCATCACGCCTGGCCTTGAATGTCTCCAGGGATGGGGCCTCCACCACCTCTCTGGGCAACCTGGGCCAGGGTCTCACCACCCTCATTGTAAAGAACTTCTTCTTAATATCTAATCTAACCCTGCCCTGCTCTAGTTTAAAGCCATTGCCCCTCGTCCTATCACTACATGCCCTTGCAAACAGCCCCTCCACAGCTTTCCTGTAGGCTCCCTTCACGGACTGGAAGGCTGCTATAAGGTCTCCTCGGAGCCTTCTCTTCTCCAGGCTGAACAACCCCAACTCTCTCAGCATGTCAAACCTCAGTTGTGAGGTTTGTTTCTGCAAACACAAGAGAATAAAACATTGTAAATGACAGTCATCACTGTCATCATTTCTGTCTGATAGCCTTCAGTATCACAAGACTCACGATAAAATCCTGAATATTATTTGTTTAATTTTAAGTTCATTTGACTTCATTCCATGCTTACAAATGACCAGACACTTCAGTGACTCTCTCATTTAGGAGTTAACTTCCTGTGCACTCTATAGTCACCTCTACAAGACCAAATTTTCACCCAAGCACGAACTTCTAGAAACTACCTGGTACATCATTTCTGCTTGGAAATAATAAATACAATACTAGTGGGTGGAACTACTCAGAGTAGTAAGCCCTGAAATTGTTAATAAGTGTCTGGAGTTGCACACTGAAATCTTTGTAAGACTGGATATGTCTTTCACACTAGAACTGCCATTTACATCTCTGGGGCTGAGTGAGATAAATGAATAGCAGTTTATGGTTGTTGGTTTGGTTTTTTTGTTGGGTTTTTTTTTTTTTTTTTTCCAGAAGAGATCAATTTACTACTTCTCCTGGGAAGAAAACAGCATTTTCAAAGGCACAACGAATGTGCGGGTGCCCAGCTCTTATTGACGTCTTTAAAGTTACCACTTAAGTAGGATGATTTACCTAATAGCCATATTTTGCTTGATTATTGATCAATCAGCTTCATTAAGTCTTAAAAACATTGTCTTCTCTCAGACTTAATTCTGATCAAAAAAAAAGGGCCAGGGCTTCTCTGTCATAACGTCTCAAAACACAGCAGTCACATTAATGTAAGCTACACTGTTTTCAGCCGTTACTACAGAACACTGAATTTTATTTTTATAAGGTTGCTAGGCAGTTAAACCACCTTGAAAGAAAGGAACTATCTGTGTGAAAGCATGTACAACAAAGTTATTGATGGAATACTAAATTAAAAAAAAAAAAAATAATAGGAGAGAGCTAAATCTGGAGATATTTGCTGGTGCACAGGTACTGTATTCCAGCAACACTGACATTTCAGTCTGCAGTTTTCAACAGCCACTGTGATATAATTTAAGCCCCCAAATCAAAACTGTCAGTGCTCTCGGACCCAAGATATGCGCAAAAAGTTGATTTTAAAATAGTATTTTTTTTTTTCCCTCCAACTTTCTAAGTCTCACAAGTATACAGTAAGTTGTACTTTGTCTTTTCCTCTTGGAAGAAGTCTTTCTCACTGTCTTTGATGCAAAACTGTAGAACCACAAGAATAATTTAAGTATAAAGGAACCTCTAGAATTCATCTACTCCGCCCTCTTGTGCAAAGTGGGGCCAGCTTCGAAGCAAGATTTGGCCTGAAAACCATCCTGAGCATCAGAAGTCCAGCATTGTCTTGATTCTGAAGGGTTGTCATTCACATGCGCGTTGACTGCTTACAAATCTACTAAATCCCATGGGTTTTTTCTCCTTTTTGGGCTACTTCTTTTTGACCTCCTGTGCGTAAAGTATATGGGAATATTACTTCTGGGCAAGGCAAACAGGAAGAAGCGTTGCCATATACTTTGTGCCCCAGCCTTGCATTTATATACATTTACAGTGAGACATATGAAAAAAAAGCTTGCCCTGTCCCTAGGCCAGCCTCAAGAAGTCCTCACAGTTCTTTGCTGCAAATAACTTGAGCTAAGGCACCATAGTTCATATCCATTATTATATTTGAAAATAAATCTACTAAAACTGGCTGAAAGGCTCGTAGAGGACTATTTAAAACATTACTAAACATTACTAAATATAACAGTAATGTTTTATTTAACAAATATTTCCAAAATGGAGAACACAAGAAGTTTCAATTTTAGTATTTTTGGGGTTTTTAAATGAAAATTCTTCATTGAAGGTCAAACTTTGAAAAAAGTTCATTATGAATGTTTTAAGTTAAAGACAACTTTAGTTTCTAGTTAAGAATATCCATTAACAAGATTCATAAAAAAACCCCAAGACCCAAGGTGTGGGGTTGGTCTACAATGTACTCTTTAGTTTGTTTGGTATTTTTGGCTGTTAATGTGTTCTCAGGATCCTCAGCTGATTAAATGTTCCATGGTAGTCAGTGGAACAAAGCAACAAAGATGATTCCATAAAAGTAGTTCTAACTTCGCCTCTTGTTATCTAAATAAATTAAAAAAAAACAAAAACAAAAACAAAAAAAAAGAAGTGAGGGAACCAGTGAAATAATTCTTTTTTTTTTTTTTTTTCAATAATCCTGGGAGTCCAAGGTGTAAATCTTAAAGGAAAGGAAAAACATCCCCTAAAGCAAGATGCAGGTTAAAATGAAAAAAACTTGGCAGCAATTTGTGCTCAAAATGCTCCATATACATTTTCTGGTCACAGTTGAGCAGATAAGCCCAGCTCCTACGGAAATGAATAGGAGCTGGCACATAAGTACCTGTAAGAATCCACACCGCAGCCCATGATAAAACTTCTGGTTTATCATCGGCAGCAGAATCAGTAGAATTAAGTAGTTAATACTTCACAGTGATACAAAATGTGGCTGTAAATTCGACAGAGCTTTCTGCTGGAGACCCGGTAAGGACACAATAATAACAGCAAATTGATTCACCTAAACCTTTGCTTTGCATTTGCTATAATACAGGCTTTCCAGTAAACTACTTCAGCTCTCTTCCACGTTAATAACAACTAGCTCACTAGCTGTTGAATGAGACACACTTACAGACACAGATGGGAAAAAAAAAAAAGATAGATAAATATTACAGACATGGGGGAATGCATTCCTTGTTGGAGCTCCCATTTGCTGCAGTTTTATAAAGATAAAGAATTTGGGTCAATGTAATACAGCAGATCCATATAGCGCCTTAATACTATTGTTTTTCTCTTTTACAGCCTGCTGAGATATAAGTGATTGAAAAACTACTCCATTAAAACCAAGCAAATGCATTTCCCATTGGTTTTACTCTCTCCCCCTAAAAAGAGTGTGACTGGTTTTGGTCTCGCTGGAAAATTAACTGCGCAGATTTTATAAAGCTCATGGTGCCAGACACTGCCAATAACACAGTTAATGCCAAAATTGTTCCTTTCCCACACTTCCCTCTATAAGGACGGAAACTCACTCATTTAGAGGGCAGCGCTGTGGGACCTCTCACCCCATGGTCCCACATGCAGCCAAGCAGCCTGAACCATGATGCCCCATGCACCTCGTCTGTGGGGTGGGAAAGCAGAGGTGATGCTCACACCGCGTGGCAAACAGATTGCTTGGAAGGGCCTCAGACTCAGAGGAGGCCTGCAACAAGGGCTCTTCCCAAAGGCAGCTAGCACAGGGACCCTTCAACACCATCTGACCCCCTACACGTGCACACAGTGGTCTTCCTACCATCTGATATTGCTTACAGGCTTCTGTCCATCTTCTGCATGGATTTGCAAAGAGAAAGACTGCAAAATTTTTTCTACTTTCATAGTGCTCCTTAGCAACCTTCCCTGTATGGACAACCCAGCCCTGTAGTCACTGTTCAATTAGGATTTAATCCGAGTGGATGAATTCCGTGCTCTGGCTCTGGCTGGTCCCTTCTGAGCTGTTTCTGCAACACTCAAGTCCACAATGAGTCGTGAGTAGGGCAGTTGCAACCTAGCTTGTAAATAGCCTTTGTGTTCTCACTTTGATTAAAGTCTCATCACTTCTGAGGTTTTACAGATTTAATGAAAATAGTGGTAGTTCTAAAAATAAAATAAAATTTAAAAAAAAAAAAGCAAAACCAAAACCCCCCACCTGAATTGTAAACTTCACAGTTCATGAGGTTTTTAATAATAAAATCATTTATCTGCGTATGAAAGGAGGTACATTCCTTTCCTCAGAAGTAACTTTCTTTGGGTCTCAAAACCCCTAAATGCCATCAGGTAGAAGACTGAAACAAAAATAAAGATGCAGAAATTTCAAACTTTGCTGCAAAATCTTACCCTAAGGTAAAATTGATCCACTCTGCTGTCACAGAAGCCAAAGGAGGTCAGACACGAATTCCCCAGATTGAGGCAGACCATGATTGCTGTGACAACATTCACAACATGCTGGGTTTTATCTTTATATAGGTTATTATTTCTCTTAATGTTGTGCACTATAATCTGTTTAAAAATTAGGCACCTACATCATGCAGAAACTGCTTCCTTGGGGGAGTTGGAGTCTCTAGTCACAAGCAGACTTGGTAATTTCTGTTCTCTGGTCCATCACTGCAGTCCTTGTAGCATCAAAAGGAAAAGCAAGGGAGAGGGAGAGGGAGGAGACCTTTTCTGTGTGTCTGCCAGCTAGAATAAAATGTGAGCCATCTCTCTCCGCTCCTTGGGCAATAACACAGGTTGTTGTAGATCTTCATCTTTTCGCTTTCTGCTGAAGAGGGCACTGGCTTTGCAGCCATAAATCAGGCAAGGTGCAGCATTTGAGTCTTCCTACCCCTCTGCCATACCTTTTCTGTAATTCAGATCAATCACTTGGAGTGTCCATAGAGCTGCTTTACTGCTCCAGATGCTGCCAAAACAAATGAGTCATGGGCAAAATTAATGACGTTTCCTCACAGGAAGCTGTTGCTCTTGCCTGTTGCTTGTGAACAGATCTGGATCTGCCTATACAAGAAGCCTGGTCTGGTGGTTTAGCCCAGCTCAGCCCCACATGCCCACTCGCTCACTCACGCTGGTGGGATTGGGGAGAGAATCAGAAGGTCAAAGTGAGAAGACTCATGGGTTGAGATAAAGACAGTTTAATAGGTAGAGCAAAAGCCATGCACACAAGGAGAGCAAAACAAGGAATTCATTTACTGCTTCCCATGGGCAGGCAGGTGTTCAGCCATCTCCAGGAAAGCAAGGCTCCATCACACGTCACAGTTACTTGGGAAGGCAAATGCCATCACTCTGAATGTCCCTGCCTAGCTTCTTCTTTCCCCAGCTTTATATGCTGAACAGGACATCATATGGTCTGGGATATCCCTTGTTCAGTTGGGCTCAGCTGTCCCTGTTGTGTGCCCTCCCAGCTTCTCATGAACCCCAGCCTGCTGACTGGTGGGGTGGTGTGAGGAGCAGAAAAGCCCTTGGCTCTGTGTTAGCACTGTTCAGCAATAATGAAAACATCGGTTTGTTATCAACGCTATTTCATAGAATCACAGAATGGTAGGGGTTAGAAGGGACCTCAGGAGATCATCTAGTCCAACCCCCTGCCAGAGCAGGGCCACCTTAGAGCAGGTT
>VXBO01009075.1:671215-737359 GCA_013400135.1 Rhinoptilus africanus
CTCTCCCCTCATCCATCCATCCAGTCACACCATCCTAGAAGGCGATCAGATTAGTCAGGCATGATTTCCCCTTGGTGAATCCATGCTGAGTACTTCTGATGGCCTTCTTTTCCTCCATATGCCTTGAGATGATGCCCAGAACGAGCTGTTCCATCATCTTTCCGGGGATGGAGGTGAGACTGACTGACCTGTAGTTCCCTGGGTCCTCCTTCTTGCCCTTTTTGAAGACTGGAGTGACATTGGCTTTCCTTCAGGCACCTCGCCTGTTCTCCAGGACCTTTCAAAGATGGTGGAGAGCGGCCCAGCAATGACATCTGCCAGCTCCCTCAATACTCTCGGGTGCATCCCATCAGGACCCATAGACCTGTGAATGTCTAATTGACCTAATTGATCCCTCACTTGATCCTCCTCTACTCAGCATAAATCCACAACACAGCACCATACAAGCTGCTCTGAAGAAATTTAACTCTTTCCCACCCAAAACCAGTCTACCAGGCCATATGTGTTTTCAAGTCATTAGTTTAGAGGCAGCCTTTTAAAACAAAAGAAGCAAAGTTCCTGGGATGGAGTAGCAATGCACGAGACATCCATTGGCCCCTCTGTGTCAAGCTTTCAGTGGCAGTATCTGTTCAGTTTGTAAAATATCCATCAAGCAGCCATAAATTCAAGTAAAAAAATATTATTCTTTTTTCAGATATAATGTCCAAATGTCACTATATACCTGATGCCCCCTGCCCCTCCTCAAGCTCTAAACTTCAAATGAACCATTTGAATTTCCCCAGGTCAGTCTGGACTATGAATTTCAGGTGGTGTTAATAAAACACTATTAATCATAACATTTTCTTTGTAAAGGATATACAAAATTACTTTAGCTCCAGGCAAACTACGGGGCAACTTCAGCTCCTGGAAGGGACCCCGTGACTCCTCCATTCATGGCCCGGATCTGGTAACAAAATCAGCATTGGTAGAGAAATAGGTAGTTTGCATGTCCATTGATGTCAGAATCAAGCCTCAATATCAATTAGTTTTATTTTTTTTGCTCTTCTCATTGCACTTGGCAGACTGAGGATGCTGACTGCAGTCTCACCAGAAAGGTGAGGAAAATAGCTGGCCTTGTCACAACTCACTGGTCAGCCAATGTTCCGCACCATTTATTAACGTTAATCTGAGATGCCCATCCCCAGATGTGAATTGTACAAAATTCATATATCCTGGCAGTGCTTTCTCCAAATTCCTCAGCTAAGATGCCGAAAATAGTGGGGGAAATAACTACACACCATAAATTAAATCACACTGAATACTAGCCTAGGACTTTGGGGGTTTGCTCAGGTCTATCGGGAAATTTATGTAGCATAAAGATGTTTGATAATGCTCAGGGTTTATACATATTACTACCGAGTCCAACATTCTTGATTTGAGCATAAACATGGGATGTATCTTCCCAGAGCCAAAGAAATAATGACTCCAACTGGAAACATGAAATCAGCTCACAGGGCCTGATGCTCAGCTGCAGCAAAACAAGATCGCTTTTAACGAAATATGCAGAGTTATGCTATTTTGGACCAAAGTATTCCAGGACTTTAATGTTTGTTAGTATAATGTGATAACAGCAAGTGTCTCTGGGCAGCTGGCATAAATTACAGTAGTTTCAACCTTCATAGGATCTGTCTTATGGTGTAAGTTTTTTTCTAGTTACCTTTACAAACCCGCTGCACTAAACAGAAGGTAAACATTTTATCCTGCTTCCCATTTTGCCTATGAAATAACTTTCCTCTTACACCCTGAGAAATTGATATAGCTAGAAGTAGCACTGGAAGCAGAAAATACTTTTTATTTTCCAATTCCAGCAAGAGTTTGCAAAGGCAGCATATTTAAACAAAAACAAAAACAACAAAAAACCCCACACCAGGTTTTAACTTGTAAACTGAGAACATCTCATATGTAATTTGGGAGTGCAAATAAATTAACTTTATAACCTAAGGGTGACATTCTTAAAGATTATAAATCTTCCGCCTGAGATCTGTTGGAAAAATGAAGACTATCCCGGGAGAAGAGATGAACCCCTTCACATGGAAATATTTCAAAACAGACAAATCACACAGGAACACACTATCTTGTCTTGGAAAAAGGTTGACCAGCAAGCTAACCACTCTCTTAATATCCTGCTTGAATATCTTAATCTCAGAAAAACATGCACCTGCAAAGGTGTGGTTTTATGTGGTTATGAAATTATTGTTACTCACTGACTTCCTGACTACCATCCACTTTCTTATCTTTATTTCTATATAATATGAAATGACAAGCCCGGAGCAAGTCATTACTTTTTGATGATTATGAATTAGCTGACCTCAGGCCACAGAGAAAGGTAGCGCTGTCTGGCAGACCGCAAGGTGTTTTAGACAACAAACATATTGTAATGTTCTGTTCTGCAGCTGGACATTTCTGCTAGCTTAGTAGTCAGGTGTTTCATCTTTCCAAAAAAGAAATGTTCACCTAAGGAAAAAAGAGGAGACCTCTTCCTACACTTAGCCAAGCAACACTATTTGCTAGAGGCTATCAGTGCAATCAGAGCTTTATTCTCTTCTGCTGACTGCCATAAAAATACTTCTAATGCAGGAAACATTAAGAAAGCCCATTTCAAGTATAATGGACCATAGGCTAAATCAAATACCACGTGCTGTACCTTATAAATTCCTGTCTGCTTCCAGAAAACAAATAAGGGACCACCAGCATTTCCCTGAATCCCTATAGGGAATGCAAGTCAGCAGCAGCAACATCTCCAAAGCAGAAGTGTCCCCCTTCTCCCCTCCTTTCTACTGCTCACACCTTTAACGTGTCCAAAGCAGCCCTTTCCATGCAAAATCATCCTCCTAGAGTTTGGACGAGACCAAAGAAATAAAACCTGAATCTAAGTGAGCCCTGTCAGTTAAAAATCTAGCCCCTCTCCATCTATTCATATATTATTTTATTTAACCTTGCTTTAATCGATGTGTTTCTGAGTCTTGCAGGCCAGGCTGCAGCAGCTGGCCCAGCTCTGCAGTGAGTGGGAGGGATGGCTGAGGCTCTGAGCGGGGCTCGGGCAGACTGGGCTGTCAGACACGGCACATCAAAAGCCCATCTGCCAGACCTTCCCAACAAGCACTGGTGAATAAAGACAGAAAGTAAGGGAGGGAAAGAGGTCATCCCTTGCCATTGCCTTTCATGAGGGTTGTAAGGGAAAATGAGACTCTTTCCTTGAAGGAAAGATGGAAATGCTTGAAACCCTCCGTTCATTGCAAAGAAGGGGCAAGAGAGACTGTGAGCCCTGTTCTTTCAGAGGGAAGCCTTCAGAAAGCCCTTATGGCCTCATAGATGTGAATTCAGTTGGATACGCCTCCTCCCTCCTACTTCTACAGATAAAGTGCAGAAGAGATTAAATTTACAGTGTGGTTACTCTGAAAGTGTGGGACACTGAGATGCCCCCAAGATGTCAAAACTTGCCTGTGTGGTATATTGTGGGCAGATACATGGAAAAGATGAGTCAGTTCACATGCAAAAGCTGTGCAATGGCAAAACAAGTTAATTCTGCTTTGCTGAGAGGCCAGAAACTATGGGAAGGCTGGATGCATTGGATCAGGGTCAATGCCTTACTATTGGGACTACACAGTTGGCTGATGCCCCAGTACAGGCAGAGTGTCCTGGCATTTGTCTGTAATGTGCTGTGGAGATAGACCTAACTAACGGATTAGTCTCCAGGGATGTCCATATAGACAGCAATGAACTTGCTGGAGACAGCACTGTGGGCTGGGGAAGTGTAGGATTTCTTGAAACAACCATTTATTTGAACTGGTCTAGACTTCCAGCTTCCACGAATCAGTAGTTTCTATGTATTCTAACACTTGTAATTTTGTGCATCATCTGTAATTGTAGCTTTGCATCCACTTTTGTAACTCCTGTTCTCCTGCTCTTTAATATAATTTTGCAAGGTTGCCAATGTCACAGGTCAGAAGACCATTGCTTCATTTTGGGAAGCATAACAAGAGAAGGAATTTGGAAAGAGGCAGTATTTAATATTTCCACATCATTAGACTAAGCCAAAATACAATGTGGTTTTTGTATTGTAATCTCAGCCTGACATTGTTGCCATTTTTATAATCACTCATCAGTAGTGAGAGGGCCTGAGTGAAATTAATTGCCCTTCCTCATCAAATTTTAAGTAGGCCAGTACCGAGGCATAAAAAACCCACCAAACCCAGCAAAAAGTTTCCCTGAGTAAAAAGCATAGCTTATAGGCCAGAAGAAAAACTGTGAAAAAATAAATGGGTCTTTTTCCCTTCTCTTGTGTGGTAGGTTTGAAGCACAAGCCTGCAGGGACTGTAGTCTCTGTGAATTCCAACTCAAGGAGAAAAAAGCATCCAACTTCAGAACTGCAAATCTGGTACATTTCATTCATGCTCAGGACACATTTTACCAACATTCATGTAATGCCAACAGAAACAACAAGGGAACCCCATGCACAGTGAGGAGCTTTTAGCGAATTCATTGTGCTACCTATTGCAAAATCTGACACTAATTCCTCTTCACAGAGCCTGGAACAGAGGCAGGGTTGCAAGGATGCCTTTTCTGGGCTTCCTTCCATTGCCAAGCCCCTCAGGTGGAAGTTCATCAGGTCACAGAATCACAGAATGGTAGGGGTTGGGAGGGACATTTGTCCAACCTCACTGCCAGAGCAGGGTCACCCAGAACAGTTTGCACAGCAACATGTCCAGGTTGGTTTTGAATGTCTCCAGAGACGGAGACTCCACCACCTCCCTGGGCAGCCTGTGCCAGGGCTCTGCCACCCTCAAGGGAAAGAAGTTCCTCCTCATGTTGAGATGGAACTTCCTATGCTCAAGTCTGTGCCCGTTACCTCTTGTCCTGTTGCCAGGCACCACTGAAAAGAGCCTGGCCCCATCCTCCTGACACCCACCCTTCAAGTATTTGTAAGCGTTGATATGATCCCCAGTCAGCCGTCTTTTTTCCAGACTGAAAAGACCCAAATCCCTCAGCCTTTCTTCATAAGAGAGATGCTTCAGTCCCTTGATCATCGTTGTAGCCCTCCACTAGACTGTCTCCAGCAGTTCCTTAGGTCACTGCCATAATATTGGCGAATAACACATGATTTGAACTACCTTTTACTTTCAGAGATGAGGCTGTCCTAAAGTAAGATGCTCCATCCTTCTCCCTTCTATCCCTTGACTTGTCTATCTGAATCCAACAACCCTTGCCCTTGTTGCTCTTCTGAAGAAAGGGATAGTATTTAAATACTTCTCCTGATGAAGAGGTTCCCACCAGCTCTTTATTGCTTCCCATCCTGCCCTTCTCCGCTCTGGTATCCCAGGTCCTTAGACTGGGTTGTGCAAGCATTCAGGGGACCATGCTCTATGAGGGATCAGTGAAATTAGTAGAAACAAATTCATAAATGAGGCATGGGATTATAGTAACACTCAAATGGGAAGAAAAGTGAACTCAATAGCAATGAGTAGTGTTGGAAGAGGCTGCCCAGGGAAGTGGTTGAGTCACCATCCCTGGAGGTATTTAAAAGACATGTAGATGTGGTGCTGAGGGACATGGTTTAGTGGTGGACTTGGCAGCGTTAGGTTAACGGTTACACTTGATGATCTTAAAAATCTCTTCCAACCAAAACAGTTCTATGATTCTATGATTCCACTGCTCACTGTATCTCTCTGCTGCAACTTCAGCCGTACCACCTCAAGAAGGAAGTGACTCCTTAACCACCTCTCCCTTAAGATATAATGGCAACTACACCAATCTATACCAGCTTCACACAGCGTGCTCGCCATAAACCTACTGCAGCAAGACCCCAAGCTCAGTTGAAGCCTCTTGGTGCTACTGTAATTCAGCTAATTAATGCTAATTTTAGTCAGTTGTTCCTGTGCATCCTAGAGAATAGAGTGACTATTCATTAGCCTTGGTGTGTGCTTTGAAAACAGCTACAAATTAGAACTCTTTTAAAATGCAAAATGTTATTTGCCTACGTGCTGCTTTCATTGAGCAAACAGAAGTTGAGGGCGAGGATGAAAGAAGCTGCTGTACATAGATCGCATAAGAATGAGATCTCACATCTCGCTGTTGCTGTGCCAGTCCCTACAGCCCACCTGGCAAGGTGGCCCTTATCAACAGCGTGCAAGGCACAGCCTGAGCGGGCAAATGCAGTCCATGGTGTTACGATACAAAGTTCAAGGCTTTGATCACAGGCTTCGATGTTTGAGATGGTGGCGCAGATCCCAGGGGGCATGGATTCCTGCGTAACATGTAAATTCAGTATGGTAGTGCCTGTGATTTCATGTCTCCAGGTCCTGGCTCGAGGAAAGATGAGAAGCGCTTTCTTCTGCATGGGAGGGATGTTACTTCCATTCCAGGGGAAGAGCGTGGTGATCTTAGTGTTGCTGGATTGCACCTAAATTCCTAGCGGCAAAAAGCAGTTGACAGCTACATCCTCCGGTGCGAGGCACAGTGAGTATACTCTTCCAATTACTTCTTAAATCAAAGTCTAAGATGTCCACAGAGTAGTATTAAACTAGGTTTGATCAAGGCACAGGCAAACCAGGTGATCGCACAAAGGTGTTCTGTTATTGCTGCCAGGGCACAGGTAAAAAATAGATGCTGCCGAATACCTCAAACAGCAAAATCAAACAAGCTTTTTCCATAAAGTCCCAGCCTGCTCCTCTTCCTCCTCTTTTTCCTAGAGAACACACCTGATTGTAGGCAACAGCAAAGCCAAGCTGGTAAGAGAAATGAGCTGCAGAATTGCTGGCATGCAGCTCAGAAGTGGGTGTAAATTTGGAAACGTGTTTGATGAGCCTCTGAGTATGGCAAGACCTATAGAAAAGAAGGAAGCAACAGCTACCGTGGGATGGGGGCTTGGAGTGACAGGCTTATGTAAGAGTTCCAGTGGGGATAATCTTAACAAAGTACAGATCAAATCCTGAAAATTCTGGTGGCCCCTGTGAACAAGTGTAAGGAAATCACATAGGACAATGGAATAGCAGCATGAGATGTGAGAACTGGCATCAAAATACTTCTCTTGCTAAGGCCCAGGAGCCGAGAAGAAGTATTTTCCCTATTCCCCTTCCTTGAAGGGGAAAGTTAGCATAGCTCAGAGTTTCAAGAGGCAATGGTATCGGAAACGAAAGGCTGTACCACTCAGGGAAGGCAAAAGGCATCTTTGCAGCCTATAAGTTAACTCTGAGCAATTTGTGTATCTGAAAAAATATCCCCAGCAAGTACATATGCCAGAGGGCGGCAGTTATGGCAATGCCTGGTGACCACAGCACGTACCGCAATAGTCTTCCAGAGTCTGACACAACAGGTTCTGGCCTTAGAGTGAAAGTTGCAGTAGGTCTCATTTTTGCTTTCTCCAATGACTTTGGAAGAGGAAGAGGAAAAATCCACCAAAACTCTTCTTCCTACCAGTGTGAAACACTAAGTTGCAATCTGGAGCCATTGTTAATTGCCAGAGCAGCTTGAAGATGAGCCCAAGTTTCTGTACTCCAGAGACAAGCTGTAAAGACCTCCCTTTTGGATAACACCATTGGTGTGATGGGTCTAGCCAATTTATCTGTGACTTGTGCCCTTCAGTGACATTCACTACAGTGTTGTGTGTACTAATATATTTAAGTCTTGAACCCTGTGAATATTGTAGCTTCAGAAGATGGCTGAAGCAGGTAGGCAGGTGATATGGTGGAAACTTCTGAGTCCCTGGAAGTGGTCTATAATTAAGAAAGATACTTTTCAGAAAGGTGAAATAACAAATTCTGTTTTGAATAGATCTTATTTTTCAGATTCAACATAAGCTGAAATAACTGCATGAAACACAGTATATCAGCAGGCATCTGCTAAACGTGTCAGAACCCCAGCTTTCCTATCTGCTGGGTAGGAGCTTGAGGCAGCCTCATTGCCACTTAATCTCCTTTCCCCAGCCCAAAGGGTCTGTGTTTTGCAGTGTACCCACTGTTTGTACAGCCCTGCTGATGCCAGGTAAGCTTTAAGAAAGACCAATACAGGAGGTGCCTTGCAGGCTCCAAGTCTTCCTTGAAGCATGTATTTTTCTTCTGGAAAGGTGATAAGGTGTTGTGACTCATATTAGCAAGGAACACATCAGAGGACCTTTTCTTTTTCTGTTTTAGGTAGGTTAAATTACCTATGGTAATGAGAGACAGATGTAAAGAAACATTGTGGTATGAACCAGTCATCCACAAGCCAACTCTGGTCCAGAAACTGTGTTAGCACGGTATTGTAGCCAGGATAACTGGCTTTGCTGGGAGTTTTACCTCCAGCACAACTACACAGCCTCCACCCCAGACTGCGCTTGAGCCCAAGATATTTGAAACTCTTCCAGAACTAGCTCCCACCTGCCTGTGTGGGTACGCTGCATAGTGAAACCTCCCCGCACAGGGTCCACCTAAAGTTTGGTGAAACAAAGGCTTTAGTCTGTAGTATTCTTTCCCATATTTGGCTTAATTTGTGACAAATCTGGAAAGAAGCTGTAGATACAATAATCACATTTCATGTTTAAAGAATGTTCTGAACTATGTAAAAGCTGTAAAAGCAATTGCCTACGTTTTACCTAATACCACTAGGGATTAGCTGGTTCCTTCCCAGTGGGTTAAGCTTTTGAGTAGTTTTTTGGAGGAAGAAGGTAGGGGAAGATAAAACACCAGTCTTTTATCTGTCCAGGTAATCATTGGTCAGAACAGGTAACCCCATAAACCACCATTAAAGAATTTTCAGAAAGAGTGAGAGTTATTCATCCCATTTGCATGATCTGCTCTCAGATATGGCAAGTTTAGAAATGTCAAAGAACAAAAATACCATGCAGCCTTTCTAAATATTTGCCAATCCAAGATAAAGCATTTGAGCTCTACTTAAAAGTCAGAGCCAGGAACACACTGTTAATGCCATTGCAAGGCAGAAAAGTCTCATTACAACATGATTCTCTTTAACATCCTGGGTTTGTTTCTTCCCTGCTTCATACACATGTAGTGACTGCTTGTTTATAATGTCAGCAAGATAGCGCTCCTCTGGGAAAAGAACAGGGAAAATGCACCAAATCTGGCACATCAAATCTTTCACACACATATGCATCGTTAGTGCTGTGGGGCAGGAATTTTCACACATGCTGAGGACCACAACGTCCTTGTGTTACCACAATACTTTGAGAGAGAGGAGAACGAACCACAGCATGGTTGCAATTCTCAGGCCATTTGTAAGGCAAAAATTCAAATTATTATTTTACTATCACCTCTATTACTTCATTACAGCATCTGCCTTTGGTGGTCATAAATCTTTTCCAAGTTCACTGTGTCAGTATCAAAGGAAAACCATTCCAGTCAGCAATCAGAAAGGTAGAGAAACCAGTGGGGTATCTTTGAGGGGTAAAACCCCTCCTGGACGGCTGCTCAAAGAGCAGAATCACACAGGTCATATTTACAAAGGTGGTTGTTTGTTAGGTGTGTGAAAATGCAGAAATAGGGCAGCAGAAATTATTTTCCAGTTAGCACCAGTCCTGTTTCTTGCTGTGGATTCTGCAGGGGAAAATGTACTTAAGACTCTCTCATTGGAGAAATCGTTTCTCAGGGTGCAACTCAGTGCCCTGGTGCGTTTCAGGAGAGGTGAAGACATGTACAAGGCCTACATAAAGCAAAAAAAAAAATGCTGTTAAGACCCCTGCTACAAAGGCTGTGAAACTGATGTAAAAATGGCATTTATGCAAGCCCTTTTTACTCATACAAACTTTGTGAGCCATTTAGTTTCACCATAAACCCTTTTCCACTGCCCTTAAGACAATTAGCTAACTAACAGTAATGCTACAATTTTCTAGGACATGGAGTAGCAATCTACATGATCAAAATAAAGCTCAGACACTGCCCCCAGTGCTAAGCAATTCCCTCCAGATTTATGGAGAGGCAAAGCCCTGGGTGAGGCTTATGCTCTCTGCTCTCACTGTAGATCACAGAGATTTCACCTACTAATAAGAATTCCTCTTCAGAAGTTGATGAAGACTAGAGAATCAAGCCAAATCAATGCCTCTTTTCTTGTCCTTCTCATACTTGTTTTTAGCCTTCCCTTGGGAGCCTGATACCTCCCCCGACTGGTGCCTCCCCAGCCATCACCTTATCTTGGCGCCCTCTGCACCATCATCCTGTCAGGAATGGCTTTCTCTTCTGAGGCAGGATGGTGGGATAAGGACCATGAAATTAGTAGCTGTCCTGATTTAAAATAAGGAATTTATCTAAGGTCCCATTTGCCTCATCTCTTTTTCTTTCCTTGTTGTATCACAGGTAACCCTACATATGCTATCTCCTTTCTCTGATTTGAAGTTGGAAAAGATGGACATTTCTCCTTGAAAGAGATCCAGGCATTTACTGAACACTTTCCATTTCCGTAAGAGGGGCAGAGCAGTTCTTGCAACATCGGAGAAGAGTATTTAAGTTGTTTCTGTGGCTCACCAAGACCTGCCAGATAGACCAGATGTGAGAACAAAGGCCCTTTGTATTCCCCACATGTCTTCCTGGCCTAGGCATGAAAAAAAAGAGTCTTGGAGGGATCACCCTTATAATTATGTCCTCCTGGGTCTTTACCAGCAGTTTCCCTTACTCTCAGTTGTGGTGCATCAATTCCCTTCACCTCACTTCTACTCTCTAAGCGTGGCAAAGAGGGGCAGGAACACAGGTGAGATAACACCTTGATTAAGGCTCCTGATGACCAACAGGAACTTCACAAAAATATCTGACATTTGTAATGTTTTTTATTCACTGCTAACCTTCAAGAAGCTTCTTCACGTCTGCCGCAGTGCTTATTTGCCCCTTCCCTTGCCATCTCTGTCCCCTTAGTAAGTGTGCACCTAGCAATTTACCTAACAATACATGGAATTGCTCTTCACAAAAGGAGGCTGCATTTTCCCTTTGCGTAGAGTTTGCTTTAATCAGAAGCTTCAGCGTGAAAGCCTACACATGCCCCCCTCGCAGCTCACAGATGCGCTGGGAAACTCATTCAATTCTTTGAACATCCATTGTGGCTCAGGGCTACGGTCAAGCACCCTTAATGAAAAGCTGTTTGTGCAATTTATTTCCTGCTGATAACCAAGAACACCTCCTTGAAAAATAAATACACGAAAATAAAAATCCCAGGTAGCTGTCAAGACTGCTCCCCAGTTTCTAGACTCTTCCATGGTAACTGAAGTTAGAAAACTACAAAATCCACCTCAAAGCAGCCAGAAGTCTCAAGTGAATGATGACTGCAAAGTGCCTCCGTTAAGACGTAACTGTTTGTGTTGGGAAGGTTGTGTATTTTCCCATTGCAGAATAGTTTCCAAGAATGGCAAAAGAAAAAAGTATTTCCATTTCCCCTTCTCTCTTCTCCTGTCTTGTCTTCCAACAACCCGTATCACAACTGTCTAACTCCAGGCAGGGCCAGTACTGAGTTCCTCTGAGCTGTGGCACTTCCTGTAAGAAGCACATAGGCGTTTGATGAATTTTTCTGCTTAACCAGGGGGGAAGGATGTGATATACAGTCATCTGAGTGTACTCGCTTTGAGAATACGTCGAATGGGAAGCATTATCATATGTGTATAAGCCTTGCAATTTGCTTGAGGTTCCAGTGTTTCAACGGCTTTCTATCATGACATCCTCTGGACAATACAGCATTGGGATGCATAGGGAACATGGACTTTGGCAAGCAAGTTAGGTTAAAAAATAGGATCTCCACCACCCTCTCACTGGTCAAAACCCATTCTCTCTTAACTCTGAGGTTTTACGAGAATACATCCTTTTGTCTTCAAATCCCTCTAACTTACCAAAGACTTTCTGAAAGCATGAGAGGAAGCTCTCCTAATGGAACAACTTCAGAATTTGAGTCACAAGTTTCAAAGTGCAAGGGAAAGTGGTTTCCTGAACCTGAAAGTGAGGACTGTGAGTCAGAAAATCCATAAACTTTTGTTCTAAGATCTCCACTATGAAATATGGCCTTGAGACTGGAAAGACTTGTCCACTCCTATAAATATCTCTGCTTACTGACGGTACTAAGTATATACATAAAAGCATAAATGCTCCAAGTACTTTAGAAAATAGTCCTGCACCAGAAAAAGCTGGTCAAAATGAGCAATAATAGCTTTAACAACTGACTAACCTCTTCCTGTCTTCCCTGTCCAGGCTTCGTAGCAAGGGAGACTGACTTGTCAGATACATAATCAGTTTCAAATTCTTCACTTAAATGATGCAAAAATTTCACTTAAAGAGAAAAGGAGGGACAAAGGACAGACTGAGAATAATATTGCTGCTAAAAAGCACGTGAGTGAGTCAACCTGCTACATAAACATGGTCTGTGGGGAGGCTGCCCATCAAGACCTGAACTGCATGGGATAAAAATTGCTGCTGTACAGGGGCAGGTGGAGATTTCCATAGCTGTGACTGGACTGAGCATGTTAAAATACCCAACACCTCACCAAGGACTCTGTTTCCACAGTTTCTGCTTTTCTTGCTGCTTTTTTACACCGCCTTCTTTCGAAATTTTTCAAAGCTTGGCTTGTGCTTAGTTTACACTGTCTCACAATTGCATATTTTACTACTTAAACAGCTGGAGAAGGGTTTGGGCATTTTTGTTTAGGTTTTATTGGTTTATTTTGTGGTTTGTTTTTTTGTTTTGTCTTGGTTTTTTAATTTTACAGAATCACAGAATCACAGAATGGTAGGGGTTGGAATGGACCTCTGGAGATCATCTAGTCCAGCCCCGCTGCCAGAGCAGGGCCACCTAAAGCAGGTTGCACGGGAAGAAAAACTGATGGATTTGAGTCTCTTTAGTCTAGAAAAAAGACAGCTGAGGGGTGACCTTATCAATGCTTACAAATACTTAAAGGGTGGGTGTCAGGAGGATGGGGCCAGGCTCTTTTCAGTGGTGCCCAGTGACAGGACAAGAGGTAATGGGCACNCTTTAGTCCCTTGATCATCATTGTAGCCCTCCACTAGACTGTCCAGCACTTCCCTGTCCTTCTTGAACTGGGTAGTCTGGAGAACTGGACACAGCACTCCAGGCGCGGCCTCACCAAGGCAGAGTAGAGGGGGAGGATGACCTCCCTCCACCTGCTGGCCACACTCTGCTTGATGCACCCCAGGATGCCATTGGCCTTCTTGGCCACAAGGGCACATTGCTGGCTCATGGTCATCCTGTTGTCCACCGGGACTCCCAGGTCCCTTTCCACAGAGAAAAGAGACCTTTTTTACATGCATTAGGCTTTGGCCATTTAAAACTCTGCTGTAGACTCCCTTTGGTCTTCCTTGTTGTAGGGCAGGGGCTGGGGTGAATGAACTTGAACATCAAACAGAAACAGCACAGACAGTGTATGGCTTGCTTGACCCCTTGCATAGTTTGGTTTGAAGGGAATCAGGGAATAGTTGGACAGCAATTATCAAACTCTGGCAACTTCTGTGGTTTGTTTTCCTCAACTCCCGAAATGTAACTTTTCAGACAAGTAATTAGCTGAGAGCTTTGCATCTGTAGGGCGCTTTCCCTCCAAACACAAATCCCAGAATTTAATAGATTGGGTGGGGGCTGATCTGTAGAGAACTAATTGAAGGAGCTGCAAATATAGACATTCAACCCTGATTAATTAGAAGAGCAAAAAAGAACACTCTAATTCCATTTCCAAATCGAGCCAATTGTACCACAATTATCTTGAGTACCTCAGAGATGTTGAGTTCACAGTTAGTCCCTCCCTTTCCTCAGGGGAGAATGAAAAGCCTTGTGCACAAGGAGAATCAAAAACCCTTGAGCTCAGTATTCACTGAGTTACTTGTCTCTCCCAGTAATACAGTATTTTAAAAAGATGTAGTTTGTATTTGGGACCAGTTTTCAAAGGTGCTCAGTGTGCATGTTCAATGGTGTTCAGCTCCCGGGGAGGTACAACTCCCCTAGAAATCTTTACACTGATTGAAATAGCTAAAAAGGACCTCTTCTGGAAATCTAGCTTTGATAGGCTTTGTTTTGAAGATAGGATATCTCAGAAGTCCATATAATGAGGCTTGCCTTCCTCAACATTCCAAATTATCTGGATAATAGGATGTATGTTATTACCAAAGCTAGCAAATCTAGTTTTTCTTTGAAACTAGAAAAAATGTCCTCTCCTGGAGATCCATCTTTTCCCTTGAACAACTCCCCTGTCTGCCTCATTTCTCCAGCTGGAAGATTTTGGTATCAGCCTTAGCTGTTCTAACATACGGTAAAACGATGACACCGCAGTCCCTTTCTGACAGCATTGCCTTTCTACATTTTCTCATTCCAGGCTCATCTCCATCCACCATCAAAATGCAGTTGCCTTTGCAGCAGACAGCAGCTGTTTTAACAAGGCTACAAATAGTACACAAAAGCTCTGGAAAAGAAGCAAAGAACTTTCCCAGTTTGAATCTGCAACAGGAATTTCAGGCCAAAGGCAAGCAAATGGACCATTGTTTTCTCAGGTAGCTCTGAGAGCCAGTATCCAACAACCACAACTGGTCAGAGCCTCTCATTTTGTATCTCAACGGAAAGACAGCTGTTCTATTTTCTAAATGGGAATATAGTTCACCTTGAGCCTGGCTTCAGCTGCTGCAGCTTTTTTACCATTAAATATAACTCAGAATAGATTATCAGCATGGGGAGAAGACAGAGAGTGTTTGAACAAAACAAGCCATTAATTTTCTACATAGAAGAGAACAACTCTCATCCTGGAGACACTGCTGTGCTATTGTCTGGAATTCAATTTTCATCTGAAATTGGGCAAACTGTTGGAAAGTAGTTCAAGTTTCTCTAAAGGGAGGATGCATTACATGCTAACGGTGATGGAGGGATTCAGTACCCACAACTATGTAAACTGTATGTGATGAGTTGGAAGCATCTTCTTTTAATAGTTCCTAATTGCAAAACTCTGTCACCAACAACTTATTTGCAAATACCCCAGAACATTCCACCTCTTTAACTCACCATCATCAAGATTCACTTTGTTAATTCTGCGCCAGTGTTATCACTACCAACTCCTCCCTTTTGACTTGCAGCTTACTCTGAGTGGTGATCTAAGTCAGGGAAATGTTTGCCAGGCCAACGTCAAAAGGAAAAAAAAAAAAAACTGTCTCTGCACACACCACCACCAAAAAATGAGGAGGGTCACATTTTTGATGTGGTCTCTGTGCATCTCATTGCATGGCCACCATTTTAGCATAGACTACTTACCCGGCTAAAGGCCAAGTGGGGGAATGCATCGCTCCATGCACAGATCAAGTATTTTTTCAAGACATAGACACACACAGAGCTTTCCACCCTCTGTACTTAGCAGCAAAGGAAAAAACAGTCTGGTTACTGGAAGCCTTGGGTTGTCCCCTGTGAACAGAGGGGAAGGTTTGCCCAGTGTTTGACCTCTCCAATGCCTCTTACTCTGGATCACAGCAGCATCCTGCCTCACGCAAGGCAGGACGAACACTCCACCTCCTCTACGCTCTCAGATAGTGCAGTCACAGGCTGATGCAGGCTCAGTGACAACACGCTGGTAGATAACATGCAAAGATGATTCAGAAACTCCTCCCAGCCAGATGCAGATTGTGAAGTACCATTCTTTGGCATTTCTTTTCAAGTTCAGTTTGGGAAAGGCATCCAGACCTGTCCAGCAAGTGCCACAGGAGTGAAGGGCACAACCCAGATTATTGTGTAAACAGAAATAGCATGTCAAGTAAAAATACATTTTTATTTTGCTTTACCTGAGAGTCTCCAATCAATGGAAGTTAAATCTGAGCATCACTTTTGTGGATGCATATGATCAAAACTTTCATATTTCATGCTATGCTGACAGAAAACTGATTTTGAGAGATAAGAATACAGTACATACAGAGTGATAGATGATCTTCTACAATATTATTTGTGATTTGCTCCTAAACAAATTTCCAGGGTTATTCCACCCTCTGAATAACAATCAAGCCCAGGAGAAGAAAAAGAAGAGGATGAATGAGGAAGTGATTGGAGTAACGAGCTTTTCTACTGTAATCTCAGTAACAGATGAGATTGCATCTGCTCCTTCGCTGGACCCTGAGTAACTGTCGGGAAAAGAAGTATCTTATAGAGTCAGGTATAAACACTGGGTTTGTGCACATGAAGACAGCAGTAGGACAGAAGAAAGCATGCTGAAGACAAATTTTAACAGTTAGCTTTGGACTTGTCTTAGATTTCAGAAGCTAGTTAAATATCAACTTATTAAATTGCCTTCAGCACAGCCCTGACGAGTATTCAACTATGCTTTCCATTAACTGGTTTCGTTGCAAGTAATTTTTTTTCCAAACCATCATAACAATTTTTAATTTGAGAAGAGTTATCTTTAGGGAAGTTAACTATAAAGTAGTGTTTCCAGGGATGGGGCATCTACCACCTCTCTGGGCAATCTGTACCAATGTTTCACTGCCCTCAGCATAGAAAATTTCTTCCTTATATCTAATCTAAATCTACCCTCTTTCAGTTCAAAGCCATTGCCCCTTGTCCTGTATCTATATTTTGGTTCAGGTTAAGTCAGCAAGGAACGGGTGAAAGCTATACTGAAATAAGACATTCTTCAATCAGAATAAACCAGTGCAGTGGAGTTCATACAGCCACAATTAAAAAGACCTATACATGAGTACAGCCTCAGATGGTCCAGTCATCCATGTTGGATTGTTTTAACAACAGCAGCATAAAATTATACAGCCTGAAATGTGGAGAGGCATAATGCCTTGTAAGAGGCTAATTAAAGCAGTGGGTCTCATTTTCTGGAAGGAAATTTGTCTATATTTCTTAAAAATTACCCCTTATCTCCAAAATTGTTATGAACACAAAATATAGGTGAAGTAAAACTGTAGTTGGCCACTCCTCATGGATTACAGCCAAATGACAGACAGCACAGACGACAGAAGGACATCACAGTGCCATGGAAGTGGTGGTGTCCACCATCATCACTCAGCCAAACACATGATATCGTGAAAAGGCTCTCCTTCCTCCACTCACCCCACTTCCCATGGCTTAGTTTTATTGAGTTATATTTTTCTTTGCCTCCCAGACACCTGGACAAGAATTAGCGCTGCCTCATTGCACTTACGTGCTTAGCCAAGCCATCCCGGTATTTTCAAGGTCACCATCTCTAGTCTCCTGGGGTTGTTGATCCTTTGGTTTGCCTTTAGAGAAGCAGGGGAGGTAAACTTCTAAAATGGATATAAAGGACAAAAGAGAAAAAAATCAAAATATATGTCATTTTTACGTAATACAAAAGATGGAGATCAATTAACCTTGGCTGAAATGTACTGCCACGGTTCACACAAAAAGAATCACTTATGTTTGTTGGTAGTGGATTAGTTGTGTTTTTTTCTTTTATCCACAATGCAAGCGAGGACAACTCCTAAAGAAACTTTCTCTTCCCAAAGGCAGTGACTTCATAATTTTAGCTTGCATAAGTTCCTGCTGTCTCACCCCATTCATGTGTGCAACCACCTCTATCCTTATAGCAATAATGAACTGCAACTTACCTGCTGATAGGTGAGAAAACTACTTGCATTTGTGCATTGAGCAGAAACTGATTTTCTTTTGTCTGGTCCTTTTTCCTAAGCCATCCTATGCAGACAAAACTGCTCTCTGGTTCACCAATGAATTGCTCGTCATGGCTGGTGTCCCAAATCATAGGGTTAGCCCTGTTGTTCTTACTACCTTCTGCTTTTAGCCTGGTAAACATCCACAGGAGCTGCATCATCTTCAGCCAAAGTATGAGGGCCATGAAGTTGATCAAAGGGCTGGAGCACCTCTGCTATGAGGGAAGGCTGAGACAGATGTTCAGCCTGGTGAAGAGAAGGCTCCGGGGAGACCTTATAGCAGCCTCCCAGTACCTGAAGGGGGCCTACAGGAAGGATGGGGAGGGACTCTTCATCAGGGAGTGTAGCGATAGGATGAGGGGTAATGGTTTTAAACTGAAAAAGGGGAGATGTAGATTAGTTATTAGGAAGAAATTCTTTACTGTGAGAGTGGTGAGGCACTGGAACAGCCCAGAGAAGCTGTGGCTGCCCCATCCCTGGAGGTGCTCAAGGTCAGGCTGGATGGGGCTTTGAGCAACCTGGTCTAGTGGGAGGTGTCCCTGCCCAGGGCAGGGGGATTGGAACTACATGATCTTTAGGGTCCCTTCAACCCAAATCATTCTATGATTCTATAAGAGACATGGCTGGCCATTGAATGATGGTGGAAAACTTTTGCTGTGAGGTCTTTCAAACTTTTGACAGTTGTTAACTGGTTGGATGCCTGTGGTGAGTTGACCCTAGCCAGCAGCCAAACGCTCACCCAGTCATTCACTCACTTCCCCTCCAGCGGGACCTGAGGGAGAGAATCTGCAGAGTAAAAGCTGAAAACTCATGGGCTGAGATACAGACTGTTTGATAAGTGGAGGAATGCTGTGTGCAAGCAAAGAAAAATAAGTAATACGTTCATTACTTCCCATCAACTGGCAGATGTTCAACCACTTTCTAGAAAGCAAGGCTTCATCACATGTAATGGTTACAAATACCATAACCACAAAAATTCCCCCTTTCTTCCTTAATTCCCCCAGCTTTTATTGCTGAGCATGATGTCAGATAGTACGGAATATCCCTTTGGTCAGTTGGGGTCAGCTGTCCCAGCTGTGTCCGCTTCCAGCTTCTTGTACACCCTCAGCCTACTCGCTGGTGGGGCAGTGGGAGAAGCAGAAGAGCCCTTGGCACTGTGTAAGCACTGCTCAGCAATAACTAAAACACTGTTTTGTTATGTGTTCTGCGTTATGAACATCGTTTTGGTCACAAATCCAAAACACAGCACCATAGAGGCTGCTGTGAAGAAAGTTAACTCCATCCCAGCCAGACCCAGTACAACCACTGTGTGCCTTTCTGCATTTTTACTTTCTGCCAGTTCCCATCTTATGTTAGCATCTCAGCTGGTTTGGACAAGCTGTGCCTTTATCAGATACCTTCCTACAGACAAGGTACACAGTACGAACAGCTAACAGTGGCAAAAAAAATATAAACAAAGAGTTAAGAAAGTCATGATTTACCATCTTGTATTTATTTGATTATTTAATTTGATTTTATTTTTAGTGCATGCAGAAGTGTCTGTTAAGACTGGGGACAATGTTGTACTAGGTGATATAAAAATGCTTACTAAGAAAAATTCCATGCCTCGATGCAATTTTAATCTAAGTCCAAAACAGAAGAAAGGTGAGCACAGCAAGTCAGCCAGCAGGATCTCCACCGTCTCAGTTCAATGCCTTATCCAGCGAACCATGCTACCACTGCTTTAAGCAACGAGGTAAACTTCACCTTTCACAAAAGATGCCAGTTTTCACACTTCTTCCCCAAAGGTCTTTGGTGCCTGGAGATGGGATTCAAAGCTGTTTCTATGTAAGTCATCAGAATGGAGAACTCTGCTTGAGAGGCATTTCACTTTCAGGTACATCTCCCTGGTAAAAAATAAGACAGTATGTTTGAAAGAATCTTTGAGGAGTTTTGTTTGTTGCCAGCCTTCCTAAATAAAATGAAGACCTATTTACAGATATTTCAAAAAAGTCCCAAGCATACTATTAGCAGATACCAAATGCTATCTTTTTCTTCCCATGGATTTATAATTCTTTTTTTTTTTTTTCCCCTGAAGCAGAAAAAAGACTTTGCATTTGAGAAAAAGTTGGTTCATAAAAATGAATTTGGAAAAACAGTGTGTGTATATTCTAATCAGTGACAGAAGCATAACACAGAGTGCTGAGTTTCTCAGTGGATGCTGATTTCTACTGCAGATTTACCTGAAAACAAGAGGACTCTAAGCCAACAAAATGCTTAAAACTACATTTGGAGATTTAATCATGCGGATAGTCTTATCTAAGCCTTGGAGTCCTCATCCTGAACCTCTGAAGATAATTAGAGTTTTATTATGCTGAAGGAAATTGCAAATACTTAAACAACATGATTTAGGGAAGCTGCCTGGGACTTGGAGTTAGATGTATTTCTTCCTCCTGACTCTGTGACCTCAGGCAACTCACTGCATCTCTTGACTTTACATCTCTAAAAATGGAATCATTGGCTGCTTCCTTCCATCTTTGGAAAGAGTCTTTCTAGAGGAAAAATGGTGTGTCAATCTTCATAGCCACTCAGGCCCGAACTTCTGTTATGAAACTACCTGTGATAAAGACAGTAACTACCAGTAGCTGTAATGCAGAATTTAGTCCATTAGTACTTAAGCTGAGACCATCAGTTCCTTTTCTGTAAGTTGTCACAGAGCTGTCAAAGTGACCTACTGCAGAGAAAAACTCTCTGCCAGTGCTGGTTTCCTGGGTCATGCCACCTGTCTGACCCCCGCCACCACCCAGGTTTCACTCCTGCTGCTATATTTCTGGGTTTTATTTAGCAGCTAGACAAGAAATGGTACTGTGCTTCTGGGCAATTTCAAAGTAGAGGAAATAATACCAAGGGGAGACACAATAACTGTCTGCAGATAAAGAAAAGAATGTTGCACCAGAGGACAGGAAGCAATTATTATCATTAGTCAGCAATGATAGAGAAAGAAGTAATTAAACTTCAGCTGCATCAGGGAAATTTTTAGACTGAATATTAAGAAAATGACTGGAAAAAAAAAAATACTAGGCCGAGCTGCCAAGGACAGTTGTAGTGTAACTGTGGTATTCAAAGTCACACCTCATGAATGTCTTTCTGTGAGTAGGCTAAGAACACACCAGTCCTATCTCAGCATTCTTGGAGTCTGAGTCGGGAAAGCATTTCTATTCATGGCAATACCTAAACGTGCTCAAACCCCATTCATATAATCTGAACAGCCAAGGAATTTGGAGCAATAGAGCTACTGAAGGGCACTGGCTGACAAGGGAGTAGACGTGAATCCTCCCCAAACACCAACGGTGTTCCCGATGCGAGACATCTGTTGAGAATGTGCTATGACAAGTCTTCACCTCAAATGGATTCTTGTAGAGCCAGAGAACCTGTTTTTACCCAGACTGTGGCCAGACAGCTGAAACTTTTATAGTCTTATGACAACTAGGTGACAGTGCAAAGGGAATCAAGCCCCTGTTGTTGTGCAATGGAAGCACAACGGGGAGGGAGAAGATGCTCCCCGTGTCCGTGACAGCAGGGAAGAGCCTGATCACAAGAGCTATAGGGGACAGTTTTTCCTTCCACCACTCAGCTTTAACCTCGTAGGAGGAATTATACCTGAGGGTGACTCCGAGCAAAAAACAAATATATTCTGAATCTGATCTGGAGGAGCCTCTGTCCCCAGGGGAAATGCATGAAAGAGAAGGGGAAGTCCTCCTCTCCTTCCTACCCCTGCGCTTGAAGCCCAGCGAAGGCAAGGTCACAGATTTTTTTTGGGTGCTGAGCTCCTTTCCCATTTCTGGCACAGAGCAGAATACAAAGAAAAATTACAAGGAACTACAACTAGTGTTTAGAGCAAAATCAGAAAGAAGTGGGGAAAGAGAGAGAGCATGTATGCCTAATGACACAGTTTTTACTACCTTCCCGTCTCCATATTTCATTCATTTTGCTAATCCGCTGAAGAAATGGCTCACTGGCAGGCAGAATCTTGAAGTAGCCATTTAAATTTGCTTGATGGCCCCCAAGGCAAGTAAATTTTCAGTCTGACTGGCTTTAATCCCAGCAGAGAGCCCCGCCATGCCATTACATGGGACAGCAGGAGGAAGAGTAGGGAGGTAATCACATTACAGCGCTGTTCCATTTAGGCATAATCTGTAAGGATCTCATGAAAGCATCAACCATTATTATGACTCCTGATGTCCTTCAGGCAAAGTCTTTGTGGGGAAAAGGAGAAGGAAAAAAAAAAAATCTCCACCTGTCAAAAGGAGACAGGCACTTTCATTCAAAGGAAAAGGAGATGAGATGTAAAAGTGACACAATATTATTTAAACACCCTATTACTAAAATTACAGTTCATCTATATAAAACTGAGCTATAAGACCTTAGTCTGTCAGCTAGATCAATGTACCTGCCATGGTCGCAGAGATGCAATGAGCTGAGGAAGCATTTGGGACACAGAATTTGCTGTAAAGGCTTCCAGCTTCAGTCCATCATGCCTGGTGTCCTTCCCACGGCACTAAATAGCTGCTGCAGAAGGCAGTGCTGGGGAGGGCGAGGATGGATCTTCCTCAGCCCATTGTTGCTATGTTCGCATCCAGAGGCTTGAGGCAACTTTAGCATAACCACAGCTGGTTTCGAGCTGGCAGCTTTATTAAGAATCGTATTTAAAATCCAGCTCTGGTGTGTGACTCTTTGACCTCTTGTGGCAGATGCAGGCTGATTACATGCTATGTGAGGAAACAGTTGTCATCAGTGGCGGCAAATCTACATAGATATTAATTAAAGAGGTCAGCTCCAGGATAGAGTTTGTATGAACTGTACAGGATATTTGGAGAATTGCTCCTATTTCCACACATGCTTTTGGCTTTATGACAAATCAAGCCAGCTTTTCAACCTCAGTTTCTTTGTTTGTAAATGAGAACTCCTGATAATGTGCGTAAATGGATGAGCAAGGCACCATGGATACAAGTAGTCATTGTACCCTGAGCCAAGGGAAAACAGTCAGTTTCCATGGGCTTTTTCTCCCCATCTTCATTCCCAGTAATCTATGAACTGACTCACGGAGTACCAGGGAGATGGGTGGGACCAAGGAATCTCAATCTGGGATGGCTGTAAACAGAAGGAAATGAGCAGGATCCAAAAAAGAGCAAATGGAGCGCATCCATGCAGATGACCATTTTCTGGAGATGCAGGGCAGGGCCAGGGAGAAGCAAGGATGACATAGTGGCAGGACTGAGAGCGTTACAGCCTGGCATCCAGCCTGTGAGAGTCAGTGCCAAGAACGGCTGTATTTCTTAGGAGGGCATCGATCCAGGAGGTGATGTGTAGTAACAGCGAAGCCGCTGACAGCAGGCCAGGGCATCCGAATTGTGCTGGGACTCCTGATTCTCAGGGCAGGATGCAGACGGAAAACCACAGCAAGTTAGGTATATCACAGAAGGTAATGCTGGGGATGCTGAGATACAGCCGTGATGGCTGATGTTAACGACCTAGAGTTGAGAGGAGCTCCGTCAGAGCACTGAGCTGCGCATGAAGGACAGGGCTTCAGTCCCACAGTACCGTACCCAGCAACCCCGGCTGCTACAACAAAAGATGTCTCTGGCAAGAATAAGACAACCAAGGAAGGAAAAGCTTGGATTTGGAAGAGCTGGCGCCCAGATCAGTCTCAGAAAGGAATGGGGTTAAGGCCTCCAGAACAGACCAGGGAAAAATCACACAAGGGTCTTCTCCTAAACCGCAGATGTGGCTTCTGTAGTGGACTCACGAGTGGGGCAGAAAAACAATATGTAGGTGAGGAGGTGTTGTTCTCTTGCAGAAAGACAGAAAGCAGAAGTCATAAACAGAGGGATGGATTTGTGTGAGACAAAGCTCATAAGAGGGAGGAGATCACAGAAAAAAGCAAGCCAGCCATTGTAAAGGAAAATATTTTAACTTACTATCCAGGATTTGAAAACATTTTACACTACTCTAACATCTAAAAATTGCTCACTGTGATATCATTTACATCTCACACAACTGTAAAGTTAGAATTCTGTAGCGATACTTTTTCAACCTATTTACACCAAAAACAAGTAGGAGGCTCTTCAAACTTTATGAAAAATCAATAAAAATTTTATACTAAACTTAGAAGAATGGTCAACAAATTTCATTTTACATACTTATTGTATCATTTCCATAAGGCACTGAGCAGTGACCCTTGAATTTCCAAGTACTAGGATCAGAAAAACAGATCCTGAAATTTCCATTGTGACATGAAGTCAGACTCCCTTCAAACATCACTCCTTGAAATAATGTGTTTGATCTACCTAGACACTGAAGGGACCCACGGTCCCCACTCTACAGAACAGTGTGGATTTTGTTTCCTGCTACAAATGGGTCATGATGTGCCGGAGCTGATCAAGGGACTCAGAAATGGGATGTCCACTCTCCTGTGAAAACATCAGGCATCCAGTCACAGGGAAAAAGCAAAATAAGGACCTGGCCAGATTCAATCCAGCTCTGGCAGCTCACTGAGAAGAAGCCGCCTCAGAACATGAAGGATTTTTTTGTTTACAAAAATATACATATATATAGTCATAGATTTGTGGGAAGAAGGGGCATGGGAAGTTTCACCCCTCCTGCTGGATTTTAATGTGGTACTCAATGACTTGTAATGGAAAAAGATCTATTATGTCTCCAGTAGCAATAAAGTAAGGTTAAAACTAACTCAAACATAAATTTTACAAACAGCCCAATATAAACACAGCTGTTCAATGAACTGATAGGATGGGTTGCTAGCTGAGTACTGCCCTCTAATGTTGTCATCTAATGGAAATGTCCTTTACAATGTCTTTTATTAATGAAACACCATTTCCCTGTAGGATGACGGAGGAAAAATAACCGCTCTTGAGATTAGGCTAAAGTTAACCTAAATGTAACCTTGACTTTAGCAGATGTGGTTTTGGCTTGGTTGCCTACAGAGTCTGTTATTTTCTACATCATCAAATAGACAGCTGATGTTTAATGAACGCTGTTTAGAAACCTTGGTTCTGGAGAAAAAGCCTGTTGTGGTTAGATGAAGTTGCTTGGAAAGCAGAGCTGGGAATTAGTTTGGAACCATCTTTTTTTCTGTACAAGTTCAGTGCAAATGTACACTCTCTGGAAGAAATAGATTCTGCTCACTGGGATCCAAAGGTTCTGGTGCTTCACAGAGCCTCTGAGAAACTGGAAATGGAAATACAAAATGTAAAGGAACTCCCATGGGTTTCTAATGCTTTCAGCCTCTTAGTAATGGGAGTCTTCCTTACTCCAAGGCTTTTCATATCAGCTCCATACATAAAATTCACCTTTCATACTAATTTAGAATGTAGGTTTATGTAGCCATCCAGGCACATTCATCCCTGTGTGGGTCCTAGAAATGTCGTGTCACCGTGGAAATAACTCCTAAAGTTAAAGGTTGACTTTTGCCCTGATGGGGAAGATTGATAGCCTTTTCAGTCTTTTGTTTTAGGATTAACCATTCAGCTCCTTGCCTCCATGGTGCCTGGTGTCAGTAAATCCAACCGGAGAAGAACCCAGGTGTCCTGAGGCCAGTGCAGTGCTCTAAAACATACAGGGAGGCGCATTTCTTATCACTCTCCACATCATTCCTTGCTTTCCAGGCTTCTTCAAACTCTTCATTTTTTTCCACCAATGGCATCAGCTTTAATCTTTTTTCCTGGTCCTACTAGTGACTCTCACCCAGGCCCTCTCCATTCCTCTTGACAGGGAGTTCCCCACCTGGCAGAGCATCCTGTCCCGGTTGGTGCAGGACATGACACGCACGGATAGCCGTGCTTTGCCCTCAGGCTGCCTCCAAGCAGGTACCACGTGAAGGATCTCGCTCACAGGTCGGGCACTTATTTTCCCAGTGGCATCTGGCTCTGACTCACCTTTCCTGAGTCACTCTCCCTGTCACTGTCATACCTACCTGACAGCATTAAATCCCCCACTGTCACTTTACCAAAGGATTAGAAATCCTTCCACCGTCATTTGCCTGGGACAGAACAATTTTCTTCCGGGGGCTATTTTTCATTCTTCCTCCTCTTATTGCTGCTTGACAGGAAACCATCTCATGTTGTTCTGCTCCAAAATGTCACCTCTCTGTGGAGCAGCAGTCCCCATTTCCCTCCCTTCTTCCCACACCCTGCTGTTTTACCTGACTTTGAAATGGCAGCTCAGCAGACTTTATAGAATCCTCTTTTCAGTTTTATTTTATTTTTTGCACAGCAAACTACAATATATATATCTGCTGAACATGGGTATCTAATCTGGGAAAAGCAAGAAGTTTCAGGGCAGACCCCCATGGTTTGAATTAAGTATAAAAACTGAAGGAAAGTTTGAGGTGATAACTAGGTAGACAAATAGATAAATAGCTTTTTGTTTAAGTATACTCTGCCTATTACAATGTAAAGGCAAATGCCTTTATGCAGATGTCTGCTGCCGTTTCAGAATGGATAAGGCGATGTGCTCTCAATTATTGCAGGAAACAGAAACACAAATAGTGCTGTCTCCTGTATCTGGACAGATTTCCTTTTTATTGTCACCTGCCTGACAGCCAGGCTGTTGCTGCTTACTAAAACCTGTCAGTAACTGAAATCCCTGGGGTAATAAGTTGCCTGTGAAACAGGTTCCTGACTGGAAAAATCTGCACATCTCCAGATTAAATCAATAACAATTAAGAATACTTTGAAATCTAATTGGAAAAGCAGCTATTTTGATCAGCACCATGATGTTATCTGGAAATTGTATTTTGTTTATCTACAGCAGAAGGTTTTCTTCTATGTGGGATGGGTTTGCCAGCTTCAGACACATCCTTTGATCTCTCAGATGATACAGTGAACTGAAACATGGGGGCAATCAGAGGGATTATCATGGGATGGGGAAATCATTTGATCTATTTTTAAAAGGTGGTTGTTTTTTTTATGAATAACTTTGTGGGCTGGTTATCATTAAGAAAGGAAGAGTCTGCTCTGCCATCTTTAACAGTGTTAGATTTCTCTGAAAATGACTGATTTATGTAGTTAATAATACTTAGCATTTATATAGTGCCTCCTAACTTCAAAGCACTGTACAAATATTTCTCACTAATACCGCACACTAAAATTCTGCATTATTACTTTCAGGGAGGGATGAGGCTATTTGATGTCTCTCAAACAATTCTCTGTTCAGGCCCCTCTTTAGTTGTCTCAGGTTAACTGGGACAGAAAGTCCCAGTAAGAGAAAAAGAAAGATTAAAGAATCAAGAATACAGTGAGACTCTTTCAAGCACATCATCTGAAAACTCTCCTACTCATGTTGAGAAGGTCTTCTACAGCTTGTACAGGCTATCTTCCCAAGTTAACGGAGTTTCTAGTGCATCCTGTAAGGACAATACTCTTGTTTGAAGATGTCCAGCAATATCAAAAAAAAAAAAAAAAAGGAAAAAAAAAAAAGGAAAGAAGATAACATAAGCACAGAAGACATATTGTGCTTTGTGTGAGAGTATCTGATGTTTAAAACAAAACAAAAACCAAACACTAGAATGAACTTGAAACTCTAAAAGGTTGTTGAGGCCCCTTTTTCCCCTTGAACCTAGCTTTCTTCTAGTACACATTCATGCCAACAAATAGCAGATGGTGATGGCAGATATGTACTAAAACAGCTAAAATTGTATTCCTTGCAGGAGTATCTATCATGCTGATCAGGCTGAACAGTCTGTGCTAGCAGCAACGTCTGGTCCACGCTTGGAAGGAAAGATCAAAACCTTTCTTGAGATCTCTTTGGATTGTATTTCAAGTGTTTTGCTTTACGAAAAAAGGCAGATCTGCTCCTGTGGTTCCTAGGAGCCACTCCGGACAGGAATGTTGCTGTATTAGCCATGTGTCTGCCCTGACAGCGTGGCTTGAAGCAAGCCAGCATCGGGGATGGAAAGGAAGGACCTCAGGTGTATGGTGCTCCCCTGCTCCAGAAAGGTGCCCTTTCTCATCCGTGGACACAAAAGCGGCTCGCAGCTCTGACAGCCGGCATCTACAGATGGGCCAGGCAGACTCCGCGTTTCTACTTGGGCTGACTGCAGTGTAACTTCTTCTCCTTTCCAGGAAGATTTCCTAAGAGATTTCTGAGTCTCCAGGTCTTTGGCTTCTGCCTGGCTTACAGCAGTCAGCTGTGACAATGCTTCTTGCAGTACAGAAATTTGTTCACCAGGAGCTGGTATAAGACTCATTTTGGAAAGGGCATTAAGGCCATCATGGATAAGAACAAGAATTAAGGGAAGCTTCACACATACAAGGAGCTCATCAAAGATCATGGTTCCCCTGGCCTCCAGGAGATCACACCATCTGTGCTAACGTATTAAAGAGGGACCTTTGAGGGGCTAAAATTTTTTCAGACACTAATATTTTTCATCCCAATCCTCTAAAACTTCAAGTGGCATCCTTTGATCTTTAATTTAGGAAATTCATAGACTACGAACACAGACCTTACCCTTCCGGTCATTTTGCTTCTCCAAACACTTTGGCATAAGACTATAGGGTAGGATTAACTTAGAGGAAGAGCAGGTGGCCTGAGAGTCACAAGTTCTGAGCTCTGAACACATCTGTCACTGGTTTGCGGTGTGATCTCAGGCCAGTAACTGAGGGCCTGGTATTGCACCAAGCTGGACACCCACATCTCCCACTGACTCCAAAGGCAGCATCATATGTTCAGTATGTTGGAACCAAAGAACCATGACCTTCTGGATTCTTTGATTTTTAAGGCAAAGATGTGATCTCATACCTACCTCCACAGGGTATTGCGCTACTTTGCTAACATTCATATGGCACTGTCAGATGTGCACACTGTGAGAGAAACCACAGTAGCTCTGCTCTGCTTCCCACAGTGCTGGTGCAGCACAATGCCTAGGCTTTGAGGAATTGCCCAGATTTTTCTCTGCAATCCTCCAGGCACCTCAGCAAGCTGATCTATTTGACAGAGCTGGCTTTCTCCAGGCATTCTGGCTGGTAATCCTGCATGGTCTTTTTGTAGTGATACTAATTTTCCCCTATTCACAGTGCTTACTGATGAGCTGATTTGAAGTTACCTCTTCCTTGTAGGTTCAGAGTCTTTTTCAGTCGCTTTGCACTCTTTTATCTGATCGCTGAAGAGGAAACTGGGCTTTGCTCTTAGGCAGAAGCAAAGCCACAACAGCAGCACCAAAACATGGCATGCATGTCCAAGCTTTGAAAAATGCCAGTGCATTAGGCTCTAATAGAAGAGAAAGCAGACCTTGTGCCTGCAGGGAGCTCAGCCAGATCCAGCATTTTTCATAGATGCCCCATGTCTTCATCAGTATGCAGATCCATCTGCGCTGCTGAGATATCTGCATGGCACAGACAGGGAGTAAGGGAATACGTTTATAAATAGGAACACTTCATTTTCCCCTCTCCTGCTGTCCCCTCTCTCCCGTAATCCCCACCGATGGAGGTCCTTCACTGCTGAGAGCTGCCAGTTCCACCCTACCTTCATACCTGCTCTCATGTCACCTAGCGTTCCTTCTTTGCATTGCAAATGAAGTAAGGAAGCAGCAGATGAGGGGTATGGATGGGGAAGGAGGAATAGACTCCAGCAGCTGTTAGGGCTCTCATAATACCTTTTGCCACTTGATTAACAGAGACGGGTGCTAGAAATGACGAGCCTGACAGCACAGTGCCTGCGTGCTATTTCTAATAGCGTGTCTTTTAAAATCCAACAGGTAAATAACGGTTTCTTCTTAGAAAAGGTGCACACTATAAACCTATCCTCTGCTGTGAGCACAGCAGCCAGCACCAGGGGATCTCAGACCACGGAGTGAAGCTAACTCTTCCTGCTCACTGCGCTGGAAGGTTGTTAAATGTTGCATGGTCAGAGAGAAATTAAACATAGCTCCTACTCATGCTTACTCACATGAGAAGCTGTTGAAGCTGTAGTCATACTGAATGCAGGAATCATGTTAGTACATCACAGCAACAGTCCCTCTGAAGAAAAACACAGCAAATAACTATATGAGACACAGCTTTTTTGCAATTGGGTTGAAGTTTTTCTCCTGGCGTCTCACTGTGATTTTCTGTGAGAGCAGAGCTCCAGAATCCAAATTTTCTTTTCCTGTGCCACAACAGATGACAAAGCTCTGGTGAAACTGTCCCATGCACACAGTCCTGGCTCTGTTCTGGTTTGGCTGCCTGGCCTTTGTGAGTGTTTTCTTCCTTCCCCCAGTCCACACTGCCTGTTTGTAAGCTGATTTATCCTCATTTGTCTGATGGCAGATATAGAAACTGAGCTTGGCTTTCTGGCAGCAGAGAAACCGCCCCAAATGCCTTGGGAGAGACCAACATCCTTCACAAAGCCTAAAAAGTCACATCTTCTATCTCAAAAATTTTCATGTCTTATTAAGGATGTAATAAAGGCAGTTCTGGAAATTCCGTCATCTGGCACTGAGGATGTAAATGTTCAGAAACAGACAATGCAGTAACATTTTGAGTAAAAGAGTTACTTTTAACAAAAGATGAAAAAGATGCTGGATCAATTTACCCTCTAGACAGATGACTCACATATTTGTCAGAAGCCAAAAGGTTACAGTAAACACTTTGGGCAGCTCTGCTGTTTCCCCTGAAAAATAGATACTCTTGCAATTGCCAAGTGACGCCTCTTGAAAAAGGTGATTTGAAGAAAAGTGTGTACATCAACCTCCACCACCATGAAAGTAAGGGAGAAAAGCAAGTTACATGGACACAAGTGTGGAGAAACTCCATGGACTGGTTGTACAGCGCTGAGCAAAGTGACCAAAACAGTTCAGCGGCAGATCTGTCCCTTGTTCATGCTAAAATTCAATGGTAAAACCTGCTTCTGCAGGGCTGTGAGAACAACTTTATAATAAATGAGGCCTCCTCCACTGGGAGATAAGTCCATCTTACATGACTTCCACAAATGTCTAATGGAACAGATCAGCAAACCTGGTTTCCAAACCACAGCCTCCCAAAATGTCCATGAAGAAACTGTTTCTTCTTAGTCTTCACATTACCAAATGGCTGCTAACCTCACCGAGGAGCCTGGGACAGCAAGAAGAGTTTGCTCTAAGCAGGGAAGCAAGCCCGTGCCCAGAGTGGTTCCCTCAACACAGAGGGACACCCTCGTAGACGGTCTGACTCCAATGTATTGTTACATGCCATCATTTCCTAAGCAGCAAGGCACATCCCTTTATTGAGACAAAGCTCAGTGAGCAAATGACCTCAAGGCAAGAAGCTCTAAGGGGTCATCACAGACTTTGGGAACCTCCAGTGGCTTTACAACACATCCCAGGATTTGGAATGCCCAAATCTGTTCTAGATGGAGTCCTCCAGGGGAAACAAGACATGTTGCCTGGTTCCCAGCCCAGGAGAGAAAGAGATAACAGGGCCAGGAGATGTAGTAAGGGAGAAGCAAAGGCACACATGAAGGGAAGGGAAAGTGGGAAATAGAAGCAATTTGAGGGAAGAGGATGGATAGACAAGAGGGAAAAGGAGTGGGCAGCAATCAGAGAAACAGGACATAAAGGCAAAGATGCAATACTAGGGGTCTCAGAGCAGAACCTGACAAGAGTGAACAAGGGGTTTAGTAGAAGCACGGAGGGAACTCACTGTTTTATTGTACTCAGGAGAGCTCATCGAACCCTCCTAACAGTCCTGTGTCTCTGCACAGCTTCTCACGTCATCCCTGTTTATTAGACTTTTTCCAACACTTGTGCTAATGGAAGTCATCTCAACAGCCCAGATGACCTGGAGCAAGCTGAGAAGATATCTGTGATGCTCTGTATCCAGTCACTGTATCAGGTAGGGTGTTGCTGTCTGTGTAGACATAGGGCAGATCCTGGGTATGATCACCACATATGTGTTGAACATCATCGCTACAGTGTGCGCACAGCATGACTCATGCTTCCTAGAGGTGCTAACTTTCACTCCATATGTGTTTGCAGGGCACCCACTGTGTTTGCACAGATTTCCACCCAGGAAAACCCAAGAATAAGTATGTCAGCCTTCACTCTGCTCGGGCACTAGCACTACAAGACTAACACATCCAGGATGCAACAGATGAGCTGACTGCACATACACTACACAACCTGTGTACGCTCATTTCTCCCTGAGAAACCCTGATGGAGAAAATGGCAACCCTACGTGAAGACTAACTTCAAGAACACAAAGAGCTATTGCACCATTTGCTAATCCTTTGCATTAAAACATGCTTGTGGACATATGAAGTAATAGAAAACCAAAGCTTCAAGCTTTCAAGTTTGCAAACTGGGGCTTCTGCGGTGCCCTGACTTTTCTAATTTACACTCGACTGTGGAACAGCAACTCATTCCACTACCACAGTCGCTATCCCAGCAGTTCTCCCCACGTACTTTCTCAAGCATAAACAGCACAAACATACCCTAAGACAGGGGCAGCCCCCTGGATTCTGAGGTGTCTCACCTCAATCCTTGCAAAGCAAAGCAGCAATGGTACGAAGATGCAGTTGACAACAGGCTCCCAGGTCTAAGTAGAACTTTAGGACTTGCTGAAACATTGCTTTAAGTCTACCGGTACATTTTTCGGTTGGTAGCCAGATCTCACAACTTTGTGCTTGTCACTGTAAGATAGACCCTACAGATCAATCACCTTGCTTGGCAATGTCATGTCAGACTGGGATGACAGTAGATTTCATCAGAACCTGGCGTGGGTGCTTTTATCACTTACTTCACATATGGAAAATCTCATCTATTTTTGCCAAAATTTCATGTGGAAGAACTGGGAAGGGGTGAGGAGGAGTAGAAGGGGAGAGGTGTGACAGCAGTGTCAGTCTGCCCCATTCCTGGCATTTGAAAAAAAGGGATTTTCATTTCTCATTCTGCGCTTAGTTCTGCTTAGCCCAGCAGAAAAAGACCTTAACATGAGCCAGCATTGTGTGCCCTGGTGGCCAAGAAGGCCAAGGGCATTCTGGCTTGTATCAGGAATAGCGTGGCCAGCAGGAGAAGGGAAGTGATGGNGGGTTTTTTCTGTGTATATGGTTGGACTTGATGATCTCAAGGGTCCTTTCCAACCATGAGGATTCTATGATTCTATGATTCTGACCAAAAGTAAAAAAAATATAACAAACCACATGTTGCAGTGTATTAAAAAAGGGAATTCCAAACAAAGCTGTTTTGATCTCAAAAAGCATTTCATTTCTCCCTGAATTTTTCATTTATGGGGATTATCAATATTTTTGTTGGGTTTCCTTCTTTCTTGGAACAAAACTGGACTTCAAAATCATATTTCCTCCCGGAACAAAGTTCTTGTGATCCCCTCCTGCAGTGCCAAACCAGCGTGGGCTCGGGAGGGTGGCACTGCCAAGAGCACAGTTGCTGACTCCACATTTATGTCTGGGTCTCGACATCTGAGCCAGAACGTTAATTTTTATACTTGTATGACCCCTAAGTATTTCTTGGTCTAAACTAAGGGCACCTATGTATAGATGTGACATTTCTGTTATGCCAAAAATCAGGTAAGATTGAGGGTGTCAGAAGTCTGGATAACCGGAAACACCATCCCTACTGCTAACTCTCCCCCTTGCCTTGGTGAAACCTGGGGTAAGCAATGGAATGAGGGGCACGTTAATGTACAGGAAAGTGAATAAGGCAGAGTTTAAGGCACAAGTAATGGGAGAAGCAGGCAGGCAGCCAAGAGGAATAACCTTGACTGATGAACAGCAGGATGTGTGATGTCCTTTCATGTGGAACAAAAGGCAAACATGAGACTTTACCCGTGTTCTTTCTGCCTGAAAAACACCACTGATTACATACAGCAGAGGTGAAGTTAGAAGTCAAACACAAGCCCTCAGTCTTCTCTTTTACAACCACAACCAGGCAACAGACAGAAGAAGATGAAAAATGTAAAATATCGCAGTTGCAATGTAAAAACTTGCTAGAGGGATCCTAAATACAAAGAAGGGACTACAGGCACTTAGCAGTTTTCATGTCCTCTTGGGTGTTTGGGAAGGAATCGCCAGAGGGAGAAACTATAAATCTGTAAATTACTGAGTCTGTGAGTTGACCTAGAGTACGCCCAGCCACCCCCCCCCCCTTTTTTTTTTTTTTTTTTTTTTGCAGAGGGGTGCTGAGTGGCATCATGGCAGATTTGTTTGAAGTCAAACCCTGACTAAAAATGATATAACGGATTCCAGCTGAGAACTGGCTAGGAATGACTCTCCAAAAAAGTGATGGGTTACAATACTGCGAGTCCTTCAGAGCCCTTCTCAACTGATCAGCAGCAGTCATCTGCCCACGCTGACACTCATAACACAATAGTGCACTAACCAGAATAAACAATAAGCCAAACTGGGCATAGAAGGGATCTTGGTTCAGTTTTTCACTCGCCAGCTTACAGCACTGGACTGCGAGGTACCTTTAAACTTAGTTTCCAGATGATGTCATTACTCTCTTGTCTATTCTGGATGGTTCTCTGTTTCTCTGGCTTTGCTCAGAAAACAAATCCTCAGTTATCTGAGGATCTGCTCCACTGAATCATCTACATTCAGGGTGGGTAAGGAAAGCATTTCTGATGAATTTTTGTTTCTGAATGGAAAGCTAAAAAAAATTCCCAACTAGCTGTAATCAGAGCACAAGTATAAATCACACGTGATTCGTGGTACCAGCATCCAGAGGGAGTTCCTAGGGAGGGATTGCTTCCCCAGGGCCCTGGTTTCAATGTGACACTGATGTGTTTGGCTTCTCTCCTGTTTCTGTAGAGCATGAGTAAGACTTCAGCCCCAAGACTATAAATTCGCCTGGGATGTCGAGATCTGCAATCAAACTGAATTGTTTAAAATGGTTCCCTTCGTCCCAGTAGGAGTTTGTTTATTCTGATCTGTGGTAGGAAAGATACCTTTCCCTGTTTTGGCTAATACACAAAAATAATAATAAAGCTTTTGCTTTTATTTCTCTTTCCCCTTAAATCCACTACGTGCCTTGAGCTGTTATGGACTGGAGAAATCTCTGCTAATGCAGGCCCAGGAACAACTTTGTATCTGCACCGTTACCCAGCGATTTATTTCCCTTTCCCTTCACACTTCACTATGTGTCTGGGGTATTGTTCTCTTTCTCAGTTACCAATGACTAATTTAAATCGTCCCAATTTTCAATTCCCTTCTGCTAGCCTCCCCCACTGACCCCAGAGGAATTGCCCGACACGTTTCCCCTCCTTTCTTTCTCTCACTCTGTCTCCCCACTCAATATCTAGTAATTTATGTAAATGAATTCGTCAGTATCAAAATAATATGGGGGGGAGAGAAGGAGGGTCTGATTATGAAGAATGTGTGAAGAGCTCCAGGAAAACATTGTTTTCCTTTAAATCTCTATACACTGCAATGTAAAAATGCCTTAATCAAGACTCTGTTCACATTAGCCAGTGATACTTAAGCAAACTTAAGATAATAATTTTCAGGTCAACTACATTTTCCAGGCAGTAACCATAAGTCTCTGCTTGCCGTTCAAGCATAGCAGATCATTTCTAATCCTAAAACCTAAAATTATCTCTGCTTATAAAAGCTGCCCCTTTAAATGGACACATTCCTTAAAATGACATCTTCCACAAGAGTCCTATGTGCTTTATGTAGTAGTGTGGAAAAAAAAGATTGTTTGCTGATGCGTCTTTGGTATTTGCCAACTTAGAAGGCGTGTAATTGCCAGAAAAGGGTTTTGCTGAGGGACCTGGGAGGCCACAATCCCTTTTGCCCACTGACATCACTGAGAATTCGTTCATTCAATTACACAAAGATTGATCTATTTCACTGTCTCCTACGGTAGTTCTACGTCGTTCTGTATTCAATTTGTATGCTGCAGACATATTTGGCTTGATGAATGCAGGCAAGAATTTTATTTCATTATCTTAAAACCTTCAAATTACACATGCACAATAAATATTGACAGGGAGGTGAAATAAAGACTTTTCTGCAACTCACGGTAAGAGTTACAAATGGCAGAAAGGAGCATGTAGGGGAGGTGTGACAAGCACATGTGCACTAAATGGGGACCGATACCTGCTAACACCCCAAGGGTCATGACCCGCATATAAGGCACGTTCTCCTTAGATCTGTCTCCTAGATCCTCTAGGAGGTGGGGAGGATCTTTTATATTTCTGCACTTATTAGCAATACCAAGGGACCAGTAAGTAATTGCATAAATTCTCTTGTTCATAATTTGGCGTTGTTTTGCTTTAATTGGTACTGAAAAAATAAAAATAAGATCATAAGATAATTCAGCCTAGAAAAGACTTCAGGAGCTCTGTAACCCAACTGCCTACTCAGAGCAGGGTCAGCTATGGGATCAGAGGAAATTCCTCAGGGCTTTATTGAGTCAAGCCTCAAAAACCTCCAAAGATGTAGAATGCACAACCTCTCTGGAAAAACTCTGCTTCCAAAAATTCACCTGCTCCTGCATCTGGTGTAGCTGAAGAAATTCAATTTTTTTTGTAGCACCCAGAAGGTACAAAGAATAGTATATATTTGTCAACTGACATTTTCTAGGTGAGGACTTTAAGCAAGTTGCAGCCTACAAACTGACATTTTTTTCCAGTGTTGGGTTTCCAAAAGATGTGCTACTACAAACCCCGGTAAACCCACACTGCCCGATGTCTGCAATGTGTCTCGGAGGTCCTGCCATGGTGCTGCAGCCACGCTTGGCTCAGTTTTACTGCGGGAAAACCAATGCGTAGAGAAGTTTGTGACTTGCATGTAGTCAGTGTCAAGTCACTAAAAAACAGATGGGAACTTCCATTCACTGCCTTCAGTGCCATTCTCTACATTTTCTCTGTGGCTGTCTAAGCAGACTTCAGTCCTAGTCTGCTCCTAATGGAGAGGACATATGCCATATGGGATGCACAGTTAACTCCTTAACTCACTCGCTTTTATTGCCTCATCTTTTCTATTGTAGCTATTGAAATGTACAGTTAATTTATAAATCTTATTCCTAAATCCTACCTGTTTTGATCCTGTTCCCTACAAGACCATCATTCTCTGCTCTTCAAAGCTTTTCTTCAGTGTGTTGTAGGCTGGCGTGAATCAGACCAACTCCAAGAAGCTGCCAGGGGCAGCATCAGGGTTTGCATTTTTATGTGCAGTTCTGAAATCTGGCAATTAAAATGCCAATAGACAAAGTCCTGCCTCTGGCAGCGCCTTCTACCCTTCACAGCAAGACATCTGAGCTGCTCATCCATTAGGCTTGCTCATCACTGCAGTCATCAGCACTACATTTTATGGAAACTCATCGCCAATTTCACTTTCCTTAAAATTCTGCTCTCTGCTCCTGGAGCTGTTTGAAAAGTGGTTTAGGTATTGATGAGTGGGATGAGGGTAAAGTAGTGCAGAGTTGGGAGGGAGGAAGCCGTCAGAGAACTGGCAGCGATAACCTCATCAGCTTTTCAAGATAAGTCACCTCCACTCATCGCTCAGGGTCCCTAATCGCAGAGGAGCACCAAAGAAACTGCAGAACTTATCCGTCAGAAATAACCCTTCCTTTGCAGCTGTCACAGGACCACTACCCATGTCCATGTAACACAGGTCTGTGTTTAGGGAATATTTCTTGTCTGTGAGCAATTTCAATAATAAAAATTATTTCAGATTGATGCAAAATAAAGAAGTAGATATTCTCATTGAAAACAAATTTCCCTCTTCCCCAAAAAATAGCTTGCTTTAGGATGATCCAGAAAATATAAATGTTTTTATTTCAACGGCTTTATTATATGTAATACATTATTTTAATTCACTTTTTTTTTCTTTCAAAAATATTTCCTTTTGGAAATTTTGATTCCAAAAAAGAGAGGAAATTGTGCCCTGATATCATTGGCATTTTATGAGTTTTCTCCAAAACGAACTTCTCATTAACTCGTCTAATTTCTATAAATATTTTATTTTATCTTAATGGAATCATATATTTCAAAGGAACACGATTCTATTCCATGTCTTCTGATTTTCACTGTACTAATTATAAAGATGTTTATTCTAGGCTATTATAAAAAGAACTTTGTGGGGTTTTACTGTAACATTTTCACGGACCACTTAATGCCAGAAGCAGGTAATGATGACGGGGAAGGTCTTACCGACCACGTTTGCCGCTCCAGCCTCCTTATTATATTATTTGCATAAGAAAGGGGATACGAGCTGCTTTGATTTTGTCGCAGGTATTCCAACCTTGCCTGAAGTAGGAAGTCTTAATTTGTGTGAAATCTTAGAGCCTTTTTTCCCCATACAGAGACACACACAGCTCTGGCCACGTAGCCGTCGCCAGTGCCGACGGGGGCTCCGTGAATCACACAGGCCCCCACAGTGAGCTGAGAACGAGTTTCCCCCCAGCTGCCTCTTTGAAGAGCTGCTCGAGAGCAGCCTGCACAGGCCACAAGTGAGCTGATATTTTGTGCAGCTCCTGTTTTGCAAACGGGCTCAAAATAACAGCAAAGGAAGACCTTTGACCCTGACTGATATTGTGTATAGATATAGTCCTGAAAATGCAGAGCTTTTACTGGCACGGTCTGGGAGAAGGAGAGGGAAGGCAGAATTATTTAATTAAGAAAAGCACAGGTATTTGTTTAATACGTGACTTGCCATGTGAAAGAACATTTCTTGATTGGCTGAGCTCTAGTCTTGAATCTGTTTGCTATAACATTTACTGTTAAATCACTACCGGATTATCTCCTCTGTTTAAAGAAAAGTTAAAATCCACTTGCTTTATCTCAGGGTAATTAGTTTGAGGTCTGTGAGGTTGAAGTCAGTGCATTCATCTCATAAAACTAATGTCCTTTTCCAAATTTTCTCTCCTGTATGTTGAAGCTCTTACTGTTTGTAGCCAAAAATTACTTCCTCTCCTCCTCCGTTTCAGCACTGTTAATATCCTCTTCAACCAAAACTAGCTAAATTAACTCTAATCACCTATTTTCACTTTTTGAGTGAGGGAGGGTTCACAGGACTCATTTTGCTGGGAGAGCTGAAGGCTTTGCAGAAAGGGAAAAGAGAGTTACAAATTCAGAGGGCAAAATAGCAGCTGACCATGATAATGTCATCAGCTGGGGGAGGTGTTTGCAGACTGAGCATCTATGGCCCAAAATTACTGTTTTGTTTGGGCTTTTTTTGTTGTTGTTTTGGGGGGTTTGTTTGTGTTTTTACTGCAGGATTGCTCCTAATTGTTAATACAATTGAGAAAGAAACTTAAGAACGAAAAGTAAGTCCTTTTTTTTTTTTTAATTCTCTATTGGCCTTCTGGAAGAAGCAGTTTGTGTCAAACAAGGAAGACAAAGCTGGAACCTCTGCTGCATCCTGCCTCCTATTTAAGAAGATTTGTGATTCTACATATAAAGAGAAATCCAGCCACTTGCCATGTGGCCCTGGTAAGTTATATAAGCTAAACTTTTCACAATTTAATGTCTAAAACTAATCCTTTAATCCATATTTAGGTTCCTGTAATGAACTCATCTTAAACGTTATCTGCAGGTACTCAGACATACTAAAAAATTGATAAAGTATATACTTATTCTTACTTAAGGCATGCAAATTTGAATTTTTTGGCCGTAATGACTTCTCCTTGGTGTTAGTGAAGACTTTCATATGTCGAAGGGCTCTTCTGATGTTTGCATAGAAATTTTAAATCATACTTCTCTGTACCTGCTGAACTTTATGCTTTGAGCACCAAAAGAAGTCCAAGGTAAGAGGAAGGAAATTCTAGCATTTTTTTTTCTTATTCCATGATAGGCATTTTGGGTCTTTTCTTATATTTTTTTTTTTCCAATGTTTGGAGGAACTTCCCTCCTCCATTAATTCTATATGGGCCTAGGTGACACTTAGGTTTGACATAGTAAGAGGCTTGCTGATGGCCCTGGTACTGGGGGTGGGGGCACAAGCCTTGTTTATATACAGATTCTGGCTGAAAAAAAAAGATCATCCCAACAATTAAAGTGAATGAGAAGCAAAAGTGGAAACGGGACTGTGAAGCAGGAAACAGGGAGTAAAAGTGTGCTGATTTCTTTCATCAGACCTTTGCTCAATGTTTCTTCCTTCTATTTCTATTACAGAGGCACTGTCCTGACTAGCCCCATCAGGTAACGTAGGATGAATAATACGGGATTTGGCTACTAATTTTCTGTGGAATATTGCACAGAATTTGTCAGGAGGGTGGATTTTGGGGTAGGAAGGGCCAGGTAAAATTTCGGAGGCTGCATGCCCAAGTGCTGCCCGTTATCTCTTTCCCCAGGGTGGGGCCACAGCACCGGCAGCTGAAGGACTGGCATGTCACAAGCTGTTGTCTCTGGAACAGCATTTCCCCGAGTGGCTGATAACAGGCTCAGTCTATTCCGCGGAGGATGTATTCACAGCCTGCCCTGATACATTTATTATAAACAAAAGCCAAAGAATGTTAAATTTTGTCCCTAACAAAATGCTATTCTGGCTATTCAGATAAAACAGGTTTGACTGGGGGTTTTTTAGATGCAGAGCTGCCTTTGCTGTAGGAAATCTCACGTATTAAGGAAAGATCAATACCACAGCTAATGGCCTAAGGTATCAAAAAACCTCACTGGAGGAAATGAGAATGTTGTCTGGAAACCAGATGATGATAATCCTCAGGATAAATGGATTTAGAGATTTCCGAAGCCGTTTTAGTAAACAGAGGGCAGACTTAGGCAGTTATTTCAACAAGTTCCTTTACTAAAGAGAAAGAGATTGCCATTTTCCTGTTTGGTTTTAGTCTTGACATTGATGAGTCTCAGTGAATATTTATTAACCTCTTAGATGCAGAACAGACCTTTTAATAAAGCACCTTCTTCTTTTTGGAGAAATCTTACATCGGTCATTTTGTTTTGCACATGTTGTCCTTGCACATGCTGTTGACAGCGGCTGGCAGAGAGCCATCGGTTTCCCTGGGGTCGAGCAAAGGCAAGTGGAAAACTTGTAAAGGATGCAAAGCAGAGCTCAGACAAGTACCATATAGCAGAGATCTGATTCCGCTCCCAGTTTCATGGCTGTGAGCCAGAAGGGATCTGGAGAAGAGTGTTGTTCAATGTGGCCGATAAGGCCAGATAAACAGCTCCCCCGCCTAAGGTTGGAGGTCCATCTTGCCCACCCAGCCTCATTCACCATGTGTCTTACCACCCCTGCAAACACCTCCTTTCCAAGCTGGTGATTGATAATCTAGGTTGTTGCTTCTCCTGAGGAAGCTATTTCATTACTTAGTTCACATATGTTAAATTTTCTAATTCTACTGCTTCCTCTGTGAGGATGAAAAACAGTGTCCAAGATCTGGGAGACTGCAGTATTTATGCAGATGCTTAGAAACACGCTCTGCGTTGCTCCCTATTCTTCCCTATATCTTTTTGACTGCTGCAGAGCACTGAGCTTTCATGTTTTATTTTCTCCCTCTTTGGATAGAAGCATATGATCTACTTTACAGGACTTAAATGGATTGTGGAGTGTCAGCTAAACTCCCATAACTGACCTTGTGCTGACCCAAACCAACAAAAAGGTGAAACGCGTAAGTCTAAAGCACCAGAAGTGTCAAAGCAGTTTACCTTGCAGCCAGAGCAGGGTCAGCTACTCCCATTCAGCTGACTTGCAGTAACTCACTGAGTCATTGCAATACAAACACATTTGAGGGGGTCTGCTTAAAAAATAGAAGGTCTTGTTTTGCCTGGGGTACACTGTGGTGACTCTTTGACTCATTTCAGTTTCAGATATGTGGTAATTCCCACCAGGATTCCAGCTCTGAACTGAACAACTCATAGTTCAACCAGCTCCATGTTATGACTCCCTCCTAGCTGCCAGCTTTCACCAGCTCTCCCTAGACTTGCACAAGGACCAAGCTGCGGATACGAGACTTATTTCTGGAAGCACACCCTGCCCTGTGTCCACCATTCTTTCTTCTCATACACAGCAAAAACACTGACATCCAGTGAAAACTGCAGGTAGGGAGAAGTCCACATCTGGATCTTCAGCAGTGGTAGCAGGTGCTTGAGAAAGGGCTGTACCACAGGACTGCAGAAAAATTCAGTTTGGAAGAGACCTCTGGAGGTTTCTAGTCCAACTTGCTGCTGAAAGAAAGACCAGGAAGAGCAGGTTACTCCAGGCCTTGTGCAGTCGAGTTTTAAACATCTCAAAGGATGGAGATCCCATTGTATTTTTGGGATCCTATTTGACCACTCCCATAGTGATCTTTATTCTTTTCCCCTTGCATTGAAACAGCATTTTCTGTGTTGCAAGTAGAATTTGTTTCCTTGTTCTTCCATTGCTCTGCATCTTTAAGAAGAGTCTGGCTGTGTCTTTACACACCCTTCCCTTACCTAGTTAGACAGCTTTCCCTTCCTCAGGCTCAACAAACTCCCTTCTCTCAGCCTGTCCTGCCATATCCTCTGCCCCAGCCACTGACCCACATGGTACCCCTCTGCTAGACTCACTCCAGTATGTCAATGCCTTTTTTGTGCCGGTGCCCATACTGGAATCTCAATGCTGTCTCTCAAGTGCAAAATAGAAGAGAATAACCCTTTCCCTTTCCAGGGAAAGAGCTACGTTCTTGCTCCCTGTGCAGATGGCTTTTGCTGCAAGGACACATTGCAGATTCACACTGCACTGGTTATCCACCCCACCTGCAGTCATTTTCTGCCTGTCCTATTCTGTACAGACAGCTTCTTCTTCACACACAGACATGCACACACACACACAAACACACACACATCCTGTAATCCCCTGAGTCTTGGTCAGGGAACGTGCAAGAATGTGCCCAACTGCTGTCTAGCCATGTGCATCCAAAAAATGACACAACTACTACTCACACCTTGAGGATGCACTGGATTCTCTGCGGACCACAGGCACTCTGTGGCACCCACCCAGCCATGAAGCAGAGGAGGAGACATCAAACTGGTCCCCCCTCCACTTCCATAAGAGGACACTGGCCGACACAGCAGGAAATGGGTGTCAGAGCATGTCTTTCAGAAAGACAACCAGCCTTGGGTGAGTGTCTACTGAAGACTGGGGAAAAGAATCCACCTCTGAGAGGACCATAAGCACTTAATCTGAAGTCTGATACATAAAACTTTGATGGTTTTTGTTCCATGTCACATTCAAAACACTTTGTGTTTGTTTTCTTGTTTTTAAAGAAGAAATAAATTTAAAAGGAAAAAAGGGGTCTATTGAATACCAGCAGTTTGCTCTGATTATAGCTCCACAAAGGCATGCTAATATTGACTAACTCAGATATATGAAAAAAAATAAATAAAATTTCCCTGGGAAGTGGGCTTCTCAGACCTTTCCATTTTATTAAATCTTTTCTGACCCTTGTCACCACTTTCCAATGAATTTTCAGTTTTTAGTATGACAGAATGTTAAGAAAAATTTCCCTGCAGCTTTCTCTGCCCATTCTAAATATTTATCACTCAAAAACATGTGTCATTTTTAAGGAATGTTTGCCAGTCTTGATTAAGGAGAGAGGGCAAATAATCTTGGAATGGTCCATTTAAGTTTATCCTTACAATCTTTCTTTTTTTATTCATTTTGTTTGAAAGAGTTGAGCCTCAGTACAATTGATTTCCCAGCTCCCTCGAGTGGGTTCCAATGTTGCTGACAACAGAAAAACTGAATGATTTGTTGACTGTATCCATAGATGCAGCAATTCTCACTCCATGCAGAAGATTCACAATATCTTGCAACTTAAAGTTGGTGTTTTCTGGTTTCTTCTCATGAAGTAAAAGGCTGAAAAGTTCAGTATTTAAAATAAGTAGATGAAAGAAGGAACAGCATGTCCCCCGGAAGGGCTGTATCTGTGGTAATGAAGGGACACAGAGTTAGGAAAGAGCAATTGGGGCAAGGTATTGCAGAAATCTCAAGTTGCCCCCTCGTATTGACCTGCTGGATGTGGTTCAGCACCATTTTCCACATGCAGTGCAACCCGCTGCCCACCCGGCAGTAACAACCCATCCCTCTCTGTCCCACAGGAGGTCTCTTTCATCAGCCACCTTTTCTCTCAAATAATTAATGTGATAATGTTAAACTCAGAGCAATTACACCTTGCCCTACTTAGCTTCTTAACTATTTTCTCTGTTTGAGAGTTGCAGAAAAGCCTCTGTGCCTGAAAGCTTGTCTGCTTTTTTCCAGGTGTCTCCATTGGTTTAATACCTGGGTTTACCTCTCTACATTACCTTTTCCTTTTGTACATCCTTAAAACTTTGTAGGTGTAAGACTACTATATTGAGAGATGTGAAAGAATATATTATTACGGCTATCGTATTTCTGATTGAGCTGTAAATTCAAGGATTTTAAAGTCATTAAAAATCCTCCAACACTTCCCACAAAAATAGCAGTGTTAGTCCAGATTGCCTGGCCCAGTGAGCACAATCTTTACATGATGTTTCGGCTGAACTGTAGCTTCTATTTTCTGTTGTAACTGTCGGTTGTTAAACAGCTGTGATGATTCCCCCCGATCCCCCAAGAGATCGAGCTGCAAATGAATTATAGATACAATACAAGCATTCTTAGACATGTACTACCCAAAGCCTTTTACATGGGTCAGAATCATACGGTTATTGTCCTGTCAGATCTTTGGAATAAAAATCCATGGACTTTGTGAGATGACCCCCATGTATTGATTGCTATAAAGGAGACTGAGAATCTTTGACACGAGCTAAAAAGATATCAGACGTCTGTGATTAACGATCAGCAAAACTTGAGTGTTGCAGAGAGAGCTTTTAATTGATTCTACCAATGTGTCTCTGTGTGTGTGTGTGTTTGTATACTTATGCTCCAGATGTGTTTTGCTGTATAGATTGTACATACCTGTGTGTCCATATCTGTGTGATGAATATATGACACACACTCTGCGGGGTCTGGCTGATGGATCTGGGGGCCAGCTCAGCGCCAGCCCATGGCCCTGCACAGCCATCCTGGGCTGTGTCCCATTCTGGATCCCCTCACTGTACCTGACCATGACCCACCACCCACAGGCTGATGTCCCAGCCTGGACTCGGCCCGTTCCCATCCCCAGAGAGGTGTTTGATGCTTGGGGCTGGGGCTTCCCCCAGCTGCTCCCCAGGACTGCCTTGCTCCTGGCTGAGGAGTGGTGGTGAGATTGGCCCTGGCTGTGAAGTCCTGCTCTGCTGCCCCAGGAGAGCACCCATGGCCCCAGCCCCAGAGAGCAGCTAACCTACTCTGCACCCTGACACTGGGACTATCCTGAAAACAGTAGAAACAGAAGATGGGATGGGATGGAATGGAATGGAGTGGAATGGAATGGAATGGAATGGAATGGAATGGAATGGAATGGAATGGAATGGAGTGGAATGGGATGGGATGGGATGGGGTGGGATGGAATGGAATGGAATAGAATAAAATAGGATAGGATAGGATAGGATAGGATAGGATAGGATAGGATAGGATAGGATAGGATAGGATAAAATTCTAATTTCTCACATGGAAGAAAAAAAAAGCAAGAGAAAGGAAGGGAGAGAGAGAGAAGTGGGGAGGGAGGAAGAAGAGGAAACAGAAGAAGAGGGAAAGAAGGAGAGAAGGAGAAAAGGAGAGAAAGAACTACAGAAATGTGAGGTGCGAGTGTCTTCTTACAACTACACATAAGGGTAGACTCCTCCAAAAGAAGAAACGAGGAGATGACAATTAGGACTGAACTTTGGACTCCCTCCAGAAAGTGGATTGACTTTGTCAGTCCTGTCCTGTTTTGACCTTTCCATTTTTCAAGGGTAATTAAACACACCCGCTTCAGTTTGGATCTTCCTTCAACTAGTGATTCACCTCCTCTGGCAAGGTACGGAGCTACACAGGAGAGGTCCAAACTCGCTGCCCAAAAAGCCATGTCCATATTGTTCTTATTTTATGCGAATATAATACCACGAAGTAATTAGCAATAAAAAATACTGTGCAAGAACTGTGTATGCCATTAAAATTGAGTAATTTGGTCTTTAACCCATCTAGCAGCTACCGCAAGGTGCACTAGGTGACTAAAACCCATATATCTCATTATAATAAATATTTTATAGACCACATCTCAGCCCAAATCACCTTCTATGACATTGTTTTTAAAGCCACTGACAGGTGACAGGGTGATTTCGGTGAATGGTAATTGGAAAGGAAATCTTCCATTGCCGTGTTAAAATGAACCCATATCGATAACAATTGAGTGTTTTCATTTGATCCGTGTCAAATGTCAACAGTGCAATAACTGGTGACCCTCCTTCAATTTATGTAGGTCGGAGGATGGAAGACCACTTCTTCCCCACTTTGGGTGCCTTTTCACCTTTTTTCACACTCGGGCTGACGCCTCCCTGTGAGAAAACTCTCACAGTGGACATCCTGCTATATTTGTTTTGTGGAGAGGCAGAAGACTATGCTATTTAAGGCTGTAAATCTGGTATTTTCATAAGTGCTGAAATTCACACCTTCGCATTTCTTGCTAGATCCCTGCTATATAAGGTGAGCAAAGGTAACCATGCTGCTGATATTTGCAGTAGTCCTTCATCTCACTCCTTTCGGGACTGTTCCCATGTACATAAGTACCCTTCATCTCTGATGTCTGAAGCCAGCTCCTTATCCATTCTTATGTGGCTGTGAGTGACAAAGCATCAAAGAAAGCTTCCTAACTGTGAAATTTATTAGACAGGCGAGCAGAGTCCTCTGGGGGAAGTGTCGGAACAAAACTCCATCGGAGGAGGGTTTAGAGCTAAAGGGGATAAAACGTTGTAGGGGGAGATATAGTGTTGAATTACAGTCCTGCAGTGACAGGAATTGAGTGGGTACTTAAAACTATTTTTTCACTCCCCAGAATGGGGCAGGGAATGGGAAGAGCCTTCCCAACTGATCAAGAGGTATCCTCTGACACCACGCTGTATGACTTTTTTTCATTAATGAACTGTATGGTCATCTTTAAATCATTCAAGATTCCCTCCAGCCCCGCCAAGGACGGGGATGTCTGAGTGATTAAAGCATCTGGGTCATTCATTCAAGTACTTCTGCAAACATGAGTAGAAGGCCATGCCAGATCCTCTTATAAGTGGGTCACAACTATTCAGACAAGAGACTCAAAGGCGACTTGAAGTGGTACTAGCTAAGCCGTTTTCATTTGTGCAAATTTAACACACCTGATGTAATTGATCCCCTAGGCACCTAGGGAAATGTGAGACTGTTTTCTTCAAAAGTGATAAGATCTATTTGTACATTTATAGCTCAGTCAAAGCCACCCCATGACCAGAAGGCTATGCCAGAGTTTCACTGTCCTCAAGGCTAAAACCTTTCTTCTACTTTCCAACTTAAATTTATTCATTCTCAATATCCTTTTGTTCCTGGACCAAATTTTTCTTTAGCTGAAACCACTCTTGCTCTTCACAGATGTGTAGCCCAGTGCCCATTTATAGATCACGGTCATGTTCTCTCATCCTTAATTGTGTTAAAATTAACAAGCCAAGCTGTCTTGGTGTAAGACAGACACTTCTATTTCCCAGATCACTGTTAGGGAGAAAGTAATGAACAGGGAACGATTGTTCATTGTCTTCTTCAAAACATGAATTAGTGGCATTAGAGGAAATAACAAGGATCAATTTCTAAAGAAGCAAAAGGTGATGGGTTTCCCAGATCTTGTGACTGCAGCAGTCCCTGCTTCCACAGAGATGCTGAAAGTTCACATTGGTTCAAAAGGCAAACTGCAAGCAAAGTGAGCAAAAGAAGGTATGGGAGGAAACCCAGTAGAAGCAAAGTAATCTGAAGATATTAAATGCAAAGATAATGCCTCTTGCTCAGGAACCCTTTAAACTGACATTTGCTGAAGACTGACAGTGTTTTGGGGAACTTCTCGGTGTGCTTATACTATCTTACATTCTTTGTTAAGTTTTACTCTTGCTCACCACCAGAGACAAGCTGTTGTGCTGCATATGCCTTTAGTCCAAATCTTTGTGACTTTTCTTATCACAACTAATAGCTTTTCACTGAATCTGACCCAGTTTGAGCCCATGAATCTGCAGAAGCATAGCTAGCATGGCAGGCAGTATTCCAAAGGAGTTTTCACAGTCTCATGCAGGGCTATTAAATTCTTTGTTCTTCCCCAGTGAAAACGTCTTCTGTGATACAATACAGGCTTCTGTTTCGACTCATAGTTTTCCTGTGATCAATACCTACCTCTTTCTCCTGTCGAATCCTGTCCCCAGCCACTGCAGAACTCCTTATCGCCCCAAAGCATGTGACTCTGCATTTTCAACTGCTGAATTTCATCCCTCTGCTGCTTCTCCAGCACTTGTGATCGTTTCAGTTTCCCTGTATGATACTTCAGCCTTCTTTGAACTGATCATACCCGTCACTTCTGTGTGATCAGCGGACATTAGTTAATTTGTATGACACTCTGGCAGCACCCTCATGAGGGCTACTGTGGTGATGGCATGTCACCTTTACTCACGTCCCCTGTCACCCTGCTCAGACTCAACACAAGCAATGGGAAAAACTCTATTTCAATTGAAAAATATAATTAGTCAAAAGCAAAAGCCTGTGATGGCAACAATCAATTTCCCTTGATGAATATAGTTGGAGAAATTGCTCTGAAGTTAAAGCTGGTATTTGTAACCTGGGCTTCCTGTTTCAGAGAGAAATCCTATTTTTGCCTGGGTTTCCCTCTGTATTTTTGGTGTGAAATTTTGCACGTTGTTAATTTTGTCTTAACAAAGGTCAATTGTTGGAACCTCAGGTTCCAACACAATCCCAAACAGAACACAAAGCCCATTTTACACCTGATTTTACTGCTTCCTAAGCAAGTCAAAAAACTCTAAGCAGGATTTTTCATTACTGTACCTATAAAAATGCTTTGTAAAAAGCAAAACAACTGTGGCTTATTTTAGAGCATTTGTATTATTTTTAAAGCACCCTCTAGCCATGCTTCCAGGTGATTTTCAGATTCCTATTTTTGAATCTATAACCCTAATAAAATTCTAACTTTCCCCTTACGTTCCCATTGTATCCTAGAAATCCATCATCAACGACACACCTGAATTACTTTTTGTTCAAGGGAATTAATCAGAAAATTACAAGTTAAGCCTAATCAGTTAGCCTTTGTTCCCCCAAAGGCCTCTGGCTGTTGTTAAGTAGCAACCCTTGTCGCACTTTAGATAGCCCAACAGGCTGGGAAAAAAAAGAAAAGAATAAAATACTTTTTATAACTACAAAGATAAACAAAGTCTGATCTAATGCTACTCTAATTGACTTCAGAGTCTAACACAAACCTCGTATTGACCTCTTTCTGGGCAAACATAACAACCAAAGCAATTATTAGAGTACCAGCCCAGGCTTAAATCCACACACAGGTTTCCGGCTGAACATTAAATAACATTTGGTCTGTGAAAAACTAGGCGCTACAATCTTCAATCAGCTTCTGTCCCTCATCAGCTTTACAGCATCAGGGAAATGAACTGGCTGGACACACGAAGTGGAAAGCTGACCTATGCTTTCAAGGGCTGCTGCTCTTTTAGTCAGGGTATCATCATTAAGACTTTAAAACCCAGTATCACTCACAGGAGTTCAAAGACTTCTTTTATTCCCACAACATATTTTTAGCGTGCTTTGCTTGCCATTTAAATGTTTTTACTCGGGATTTATTGCTTATTTTATCCGGTGTGCAGCGCTAGCTGCTGATTTTTGCAATTTGAGTTTCTTAGATTGTTAAAGCAGACACAAGTTGTTGCACTGTATGTTATCCTAGAGACTGTAAAATGTGTGATATTTCATTTACGGTAGTATTGGTAGTAATGAGACCATACATTCAAAAGAGTAGAATTAACTTCTAATCCTCATATAACCCTTTGAGGAAGATTCACTAAACTGAAAAGCATCGCCTTGTTTCAATAAGGCATCTTAAATATTCGTTCTTTTATGAAATCAGTTTAAGAATTAAGTATGTTAAAGGACCAAACTGTGAGTTCCAGTTTGTCATAACCAATTTCTGCCTGGGCCTCGTCTATCCAAAATAGTTCTTGCCAGATTATGACAAGGTATACTTACACATATCCTCATAATAAAAACACTTTTTCGAAATAGATCAAAGATCATAGAAAAGTATAGCTTTGAAGGGACCTCTCGATTTTATTTAGTCCTGCTTAAAGCTCAGTTCTTCAGACTGGAGTATTTATTTTTTTATCCCCCAGAGATGAAAAAAAAAAAAAAAGTGGGGGAGAAATACCTTTTTCTCCTGTTCTTTGCTTCCCTTGAAATTTGAGTGAGCATCCAGAACTCATTCATCAAGAAACTTAGACTTCATGAACTATGGCTTGGGCTCAACACCTAAACCCTCAGAAAAGAATATCCACAGGCCCAGAAATCATAGACAGTAACCCTAAGATCTTTTTTACTAAAAGCTCCTGGCCAAAATACTCTTCATGAAAAGAGTTCCTTAGAAAATGCCACACTCCATCCTCAAGGAAAGGATTCAGCTAGTGGTGTCCTCACTTTTATGTGAACATTTATACGCAGTTCCTGTTGAATAGACCTGATAAACATAGGCTAAATAACAACCTTAAATCCAGGAGAACAACTATTTCCATTAATCACTGTAATAAAAAAAATGCAACTGGGCAATACAGTTTCACTCAAATGCCTCCTCAACACACGCTGTCATCTCCACCCCCAGTATTTCTCAACACTATTATTTTCACCATTGCAGTGTCTCTTAAACAGGTATCTTCTATATTGCCTCACAAAGGATATTAATGCATCAAAGCAGTTCTTAAAATAGGTCTTTTAAATGAAACATTAGCTCAGAGATGGCATGGAGGGTACTGTTGGACTGCTTTGGGCTAGAACTTAACCTCCTGTTTGGAAAAATATAGGAATTGAATATCATAAATAAGCCTTTAATTTGGGTTTAATGGAGGCCATCATTGTTGGCTGCCGCATTCATCTGTTAAAGAGAAACTTAAGGAGATTTGAAACAGGATCAATTCTGCTGTCATATAGTTAATAAAAGTGAATAATTGTTTACTTATAAATTAAGTTCCACGTGGAATTGGCATCTAACATGGAACACTCAGCAAGGTGATTAGATATTGGCTTCAAAGATGAATTGGCATTTTAATAAATATTTTAATTGATGCACCTCCAGTGGTGGGTGGTTATCCAAAAATGCAAAATCTTGGTAATGTTACATGAAGAAAGTAAATGCACATCTGAAGGTAGACACTGAAATCTGCTTCCTCACCACTTTCTTTGCAACTCCTATTGCCTAACATATAAAAACAAATCACGCTACATAAAATCCACCTCTTTGAAAGACTAAGCACATTCAGTTCCTTGTAATTTAAGCTACCTCTAACAGCAATCAGTCTTCTGGAAGGAGACTTACTAGCTTTGGAGGAACCATCATCATTTTTGCTATTCATTGAAGGACTGTTCTGGTTCAAGGAAAATTTCATAGATTTCAATAGCAATGCCACTAGAGCTGCTATTATCTCTCTGAGCAGTAATACAGGCAAATACAACCACTGCAAAAATAGAAAAATAATTTCTACATGCATCCCTTGCTTATCCAATCTCATCATGGAATACTGTGATTAATCTCTTGCAGACAGTTTCTTTAATTCTTGTTTAAGGATAAATATCTGTATTTCTTCATACTAAATAAATAAGCCCTTGCACCATCTCACTTGTGACACAAATGAAAAAAGATAAGCCATGAATTGATAACATTTTGTTTTGTTTCTCTCCAGATCAGACATTTCAGAAATCCTGAGCCAAATGAACTAAGCATTCTCACTCTGTACTTTAGCGGTTAGAGCTTATGCACAAATTAATTTGCAATGTCTTTTGATCACATTTTAAGGACTAGGTCTAAAGCTGTTTCTGGACATACAGGTCTTGATGTCTAAGGTGTTGTTTTTAATACATTTCATTCTGCAATTAGCCTGTCATCCTCATCTATTACTACCCATGAGTAGAAAGCCTGAAACGTGCCAGAGTTCCTATACGCTTCCATGTTTGCAATCCCCTCACATGAGCATTTCAAGTAAAATGAGGAAAGGTGGGGGGGCACAGTTACAGACCGAATCTCATTCCCACAGTTGCTTTTGTTATTCAGAAAATTGCGCTGGGCTGATCTTCTAGGGACAATGGTTAATGTTGTTGCCCATGTCTTATTCCTAACCATGGTCTCTTTCTTCAGGAAGTTGAAATTAAAAATTCCTTTAGCTCCTCCCTACTTACTTATTATATTTCATTCATAAAGCATTCTATTGCATAGTATTACTCCAGGACTAAAACTCACTTCTCTCTTTTCCTACCCTTGTTTTATCACAGCTATGCTGACTTTCCAAATGAACGCGCCAGATCTATGGGATCCTCTCTGCTGTCTCTAACTCCTGATTGCTTGACCTCAGAGCCAAGCGATGAATGTAAGTATCCTGACACCAGCTTACAGCAAGTTCTTCCAAAGAAGCTCTTTAAGCCACTGACAAAATGAGTCACTACACCATCATCAGGACAACAGCTGCAGGGAATGAACAAAACAAACCGCTTCTGCTAGATAGTGTTTTAGTTCAGGTCAGGACCATGGGTGAAGCCTGAGATGAAACAGTGAAGAGGAGTAACTGAGCATCCTATATGATGTACCTGGGTGCAAAGGTGACTGAGAGAAGGAACCTCCCTACAGTCACTCCGAGACACGCAGCACAGCACACAGACCGGGGTGATCTGGAGGAGGGAAGTCTAAGAATCTCTGCCCCACCTCTGACTATGGTTCAATGATGACCTTATCCTTGAAGTCACCGAACCAGTGACTACCTTACTGAGGAGACATTAAGGGCTATTCTGATGGTTGCACAGTGATGCAATACAGGCGGTCACATGGCAGCTGGTTTCCTTGACACCTTCAAATCCGTGGTGCAAAATATGGCACTGAGTCTTCCTGTAAAACTCAAAGAGGAAGAGAAATGAAGTTGGGAGCTTCTACCCTCAGTTCTTTTCCCTACCTCTCCTTACCCCGAGAACGACTCTCTGAGCTGAGGATGAGGCATCCTTGGAGCTATGAAAAAAGATTTGCTTAATGAAGGGCCTTAATGCAGAACTTCCTCAGGTAGTCACACCAAGTACAAAATGCCACAAAAACTGCCCAACCGATGAGCAAGTTGCCTGCACAGAGGACCAGCCTGGGGCCCTGCTCCGAGCTTTTGCCCTGGCTGCCAGCCCAGGTGAGGTCCTGGGTGTTGAATGATTCTGCTGACACCACCCGTAACACCAGGAAGCAATTGCTGGTTTTGCATGCTTTCTGCCCAATGTTAGTTAAGGCATTATCCATTATCCATTGCCCAGCCTATGGAAATGTCTTCTCTGCATCATAGTTTCATGTATCTTTTATTAAATTTTTCCAGATGATAAAATAAAGGTATTGTCGTTTGCTGTGAAAAAAATATGGATAAGAAATGCATATCAGGGTTTGGTTTTTATTTCACTTTATTTTTCTTTCCTTTTAACAAGCAGGAGGAGCAGTAGCCACGGAAGTTCAGCTCCTCTGCTCTCCTGTAATCTACCCTTTGATGTAACTAACCGACAAAACCATATTTCTAATCAAATATAGTCTCCCATCCTTAATCAGCTCAGCTTTAAAATGCAGATCAATGAGATAAGAAAGAGCTGATTTAATTAGCCCAACCTCAGCAATGCTACACCATATTCTCATTTGCAGAAATAATGGGGAGCAAGAGGAAAGAGATTCATCATCATGAAAAGACTGGGGAAGGCAGAGGAAAGCAGGATATTTCCCGTGTTAGCAAAGGGTGATTTTTGCTCTGGCCAAAGAGCCAGCACATGCTTTATGAGCCATTTAAATAACACTTAGGCCTTGTGCTTTGTCCTTTAGCCTAAGGATGAATTTCTTTCGCTAAGTAGCAGTACCTCTGGATATAATCACTCTTGGGTTTGATTGATGAGCAAGAGACAGCTCCCACCAGTTGGTGAATAAAGAAGAGGAAATATGGCAGGCAGGAGTGCAGCAATAATGCACATTCATATAGCCGCTTGGGAAAACTCACCTACATGCTCTTTACACATCATATACCTGGTCAGGCACTCTTAAAGGAGACCTTTAATGGTAACTGGAAAGGGCGTGCTTTCTCACCCTGCGACTGCCTTGCTGTATGACCACAGGCAACTCACTTCACCCCTTGCATTTTAGGGGGTGTGAGTGTATATGTTTTGTTTTGCTTTCTCCCTCTATCTCATTAGGATTTGGAATTTTCTATGGGGTAAACCTCTTACTTCCCCCACACTGTAGGTACCCTCCAGATTGGGGTATCCCCCTGGCACAACTGGAGCTCCAAGGTATTGCTGTACATCTACTCAAAGAGCAAAACCAGTGCAAGTTCTCAGCTTGTTCTTTCTAAGGAGCAGACCACTCTCTTACCTCCACCAGCCACATGTAACTTAACTCCAGGTGCTCCTTCTTCTCCTTGGAGCATGGGACTCACTGAATCAGATTAGCCCAGATTTGGTCGATGAGAGTGAAGAAATGCTGCCACCTCCACACAGAGCACCCAGAATACTTCCATGGCCACTGCAATTTTGTACAGGCCTCAACAAGAGGAAAATCAGACCTGTAAGTGTCCAACAAAAGTTTTCAGACTCCACTTTCAGAAGCGGAGCTGGGCTCACGACCTAACCTCTGGTGTGAGAGGTTTCAACATTCACACTGTTGTAAAGTAAGGCCTAATCCACACAGATCAGAGGATATCAACTCTTAATTTGAGTGCTAATTCCAGGGATGAAGTTCAACTTCATGCTTATCCATCATTACGAATAGAGCTTGTGACACCCACGCTTGGCAGCCACTGTCTGGGAGATAATTGCTCATCATTGACAGGAACTAGCACAGGCTGAGATAATCCTCAGGGGCCTTTCTCCTCAGGGGCGGGAGCACCAGAGGCAAAGCAATTAACAGAGCAATTAACCCCTCAGCCAATCATCTCTATCTTTTTCTTTTTTCTTCTTTTTTTTTGGTGTCTTTATTTTCTGCATGTTCTCAGACTTGTGCTACTCTCCAGTGCTTCTAAAAACAGCAAGAAAAGGCACTATCCCTCTCTAGAGGGGTAGTCCCCTTAGGTGAGTGAGATCAGGCTCTAATCCCCATTCCTGCCCCTTACAGGACCCCAATGGGGCATCCCTGTGTTGCACATTACCCTGGGGAGTGCTGACATACAGTGCTCTGTGCTGCTTCTCTTGCTGGGCATCATGACCTTTGGTGTCAAGAACAGTCTTCAAGGTTGTAGACACACGTCTTCTTGGGGCTGGGCAGGTGGAAGGGATGGTTGTTTGCAACCCAGCCCCATCTGGATAGACACCAACCTCCACATACCTCTCCTCCATGATAAACAGTTTAAGTGATTGTTCCTTGCCATGCTTCACTAGCAATGGCTAGAAAAAGGCCAAAGCTTTGGGTCTAGTGCCCAAAACTCGTCATCAGTCTGGGCTCCATGGATATGGCTTGGCTACTTTAAACAGAACTAGTGTCATTTCAGTTCCTGAGAGCCAAGAAACGACAGCGGTAGCTTAGAGCTCTTCTCTTCCCTGCATTCTTCTCCTCCCCTCCAACAGGTTTGTCTCCCAGATCAGTCTTTTTATGAAGATTAGACCAGCTATACCAACTCTGTGGTTTCATGGTAGGGGTTTGCACAATAACTATTTGAGATATGCACAAAGGTTTATTAGCAGGGTCCATAGCTGATGGCTTTCATCAAGCCTAAAGGTGCAAAGCCAGTTTGGGGGGAATATAAAAACACAGGATGCCAAGACCCTGACACTGCCAACCCGTACACCCATCCCTTTGGCTGCTCCTGCACCTCGGAAAGTGTTCATGCTGCGAGTGGGTCAGTGTGTCCCTGAACACAAACCAGGACCTGCAACCATGAGGTGAGAAAAGGTGGAGGGGGGGGAAGCGGTGAGTCTCACACTGGGGGTGATCGTCTTCCCATGAGAAATCACCACAAAATCACCGTTGGGGAATGTGGGGCCAAGGCCATGAGAGTAACAGCAGGGAAACAATAATGTGAGAATAACAAGGGGGTAAAATGAGAAACGCTGCTCCGTCAGCCAGGGGAAGGGTGCAGAGACTGAAGACCTTCAGTGATGCACGAGGCCAAGGCACCTCGCCATTCTGGAGTTCAGCAATGGCACGGGCTCAGAGTGGCTCCCCCCAGCCTCATCCAGCAGCTTTCCTCCATTATACAAGCCTGAAGTACACGGGGCCAGGCTGCAAACCCTACCAGGAGGCACTGCGTTTGTTCCTCCAGATAGCCCCCTTTAGTGCCAGATCTTAGATATAAGTCACCAAATAGCATTTTCGACACCCAAAGAGAATCAGCTTCTCCTTTCAAAGCCTTGAAATGATGCTCTCCATCAGTCACTCCTCATCATCGAGAAATCTGCAGGAAAACACTCACCCCATCCCTAGCACCTGAAGCGTGCACGTCCCTCCATTTAGAGGATGCACAATGCTTTTGTTAATTAGAGCCTTAGTTTAATATGAGCTGTCAAAGTTCACTTAACTTCAATTAATTGTTTCTCCTGAGCTTAATTTCTTTAGTTAAGTATTGATTAATCATTGCTTAATTATGCTGGAGTCTCACTGGGTGATATTTCAGTCGCACACTGCAGCAATGCCTTGCTTTCTAAAAATACTCTGGGAATCATCAGATATCTTATGCATTGCTATTATTGGGATGACTTTTAATATTTATCTTTTCATCCCTTATGTTCCAAAATGTATATTTAACACGTTGTGTTTAATTCCATTGGTTTACAACTCATTTTTCTGTATGATGGTAGGTTTTAGACTAGACTTTTGCATTGCATAGTGTGGGGAGAAAAGGCTTAGTGTCTGGAATCCTCCATGCCAGGAGAAGTGGGTTATGAACAAGTGAATGATCTTACTGTGGCACACTTTGTGTATTGTGTCCAGTTTTGGGCACCCCAATACAAGAGAGATATCGAGGTGCTGGAGCAAGTGCAGAGGAGGGCAACAAAGCTCGTGATGGGCCCGGAGAATAAATCTTGTGAAGAGCGATTGAAGGAGCTGGGACTGTTTAGTTTGAGGAATAAGAGGCTGAGGGGAGACCTCATCACTCTCTACAACTACTTAAAAGGACATTGTACAGGGGGTGGTGCTGGTCTCTTCTCACAGATAATTAGCAATAGAACAAGAGGGAATGGCTTCAAGCTGCAACACGGTAGGTTTAGACTGGACATTAGAAAAAAATTCTTGACAGAACGAGTGGTCAGACACTGGAATAGGCTGCCCAGGGGCGTGGTGGAGTCACCATCCCTGCAGAGTCATTTAGATGTGGTGTTAGGGGATATGGTGTAGGGAAGAAGGGAAGAACTTATTAGAGTGGGGTTAACGGTTGGACTTGATAATCCCAAGGGTCTTTTCCAACCTGAATTATTCTATGATTCTATGTTCTAATACTAACACATTTAAACAACCAAAAATATTGATGGTAAGTTTGTTTTTTTAATTCGTACCTTTTAAGTGGCATACAACAATGTTGACTCAAATACCATCTATATTTCCTCAAAACCACAATGTTAGACCTTGTCTTACAAATATGGCCTTCAGACCAAGGCACCTCTGGTCTGAAAGCTCAGTCTGTTATGAAATCCTCCAACTCTTTGTAGTATCTCAACAGTAATGTCAGGTTGGGTTGCAAGTGTCTCAATTCTCACAGATAAGTAAAATAACTATTAATTTTTACTAAGGTCTCTCTTGAACTTAGATATTTACCCAAATCTGATGTTAAGTTTTATCTTTAGTGAGAAATTTCTTCAAATTCAATTACTTTTTCCCCAGCGATAATTTCCCTGGAGTCCATTTTGACATGTAATTTTATTGACTCATAGAAGCATTTTCTTATTATTTTTCTGAACAAGAAAGAGTCACTCCCCAGAGAACATTTCTGTGCTTGCTATGGTTTTATCACAGTCAAGGGTTAACTTTCTCCCTTTGGTACATGTTCACTTTTTCAGGGATCTCTAAAACTACTACTACTAAAATTTCATTTTAAACATGTACTATTCTATAGGAGTACTAAGCATTATTTACTACTGTCATCCCAGATGCTCGAATGAGCCCTGGTAGGAATACACTATAAAAAGAGTCATCAAAGTGACATCCTTTTCTACTACATTTCACCTGCTTGGGTGTCTAAACATCTGGCACCTTGGGAATGCACATCTTTCCTATGCAAAAGACAAGATGAACTGGTAAAAACGCTGATTATTATAGAGATTACGAAAAACACGACTCTGCTCTGATACTGAATGACATAATACAATAAGTTTTCCAGAAAGTGATGGATGAATGAGTCCATGTGAAAAAAGTACTGACAAAACCATTGCCGAGAACTTGAACAAGTGCTAGTCAAAACAGTTCCAGAGTTCAATCAACCTGGTCTTTGTTATTAACTTCTTAGCGCAACTCTGCATTTCTGGATTCTGACCTACACCAGAAACCAGAAGCCCCACCTCCATAGCGTAGCTTGCTTGTATCAAATTCATAGCAGTACATAATCAGGAAGCTGGAAAGCAAACCTGTTGTCATGCCTCTCATTGAAACTTCATCTAAACACTGTATCTGAGTCCAGGTCACTACCATTGTAGGTGCTGAACAAACACGGTCCTGCCCTGACACGCTTCCTGGAGAAGAAGAAAGAATTGGAAAAAAAAGGGAGTTTTATCTTCACTTCTTTCTGTAAAGGAACCCAAAGCACTGAGACTCAATGTGCAAAATTTCCCGGTGTGATTTGGAGCCATATTCATTAAAATGATTAGTCATTGATCTTAATTACAGTCCCCAGGATCCTGCAACATGGAACCCAAGTCCTGTTTTTGAGAGTTAATGACAGCAACTGGATGCACATCCCCAAATTTGGCATGCTAATGCCTAAACACAAAAAACCTTCCTATTTCATCAGCTTTCTTGGCTTCAGTTACATCCTCATTGCTCACTATTATTTAATTATATTGTAACCAGGCTTAGCAGACACGGTCATCAACCACAGCTGTATCAGAGACTTTAGTAGCATAAAACAAATTTCTAAACCTAAGACCAGTGAGAAGAACAGGCAGTTAAGGGGGAAGTACGAGTTTATCAGCCTGGTCAGAGGGCTCAGAGCTCCTCCAGTCCCCTCTTGTAGACCAAACCCAGCCTGATTCAGGTTAAGAGACCTGGATAAATGTTAATATATCTCTGAGTATTTAGAACATTCCTGTTCACTCTACCGAGGGAGTACACACAAGGTCTGCAGTAGCTTTTCCATCTGTCACATCCATATCGTAAAACAGAGCACAGTACCATGCAACTCTGTACCCAATTATCTGCTGGGGTTTGGAAGTTTTATCTCCCACTGCGTTAATAATATGACGTGTCCACATTAAAATAAGAAATAAATAAATAAATTAATAAAAAATAAGAGAGCTGAGACTTTTTTCTTTCAGTGTGTCTTCAAGTGAACAGAATTGCAGGGCTCCCCAGACTAGGCTGTCTTATCTCCTCTCTGCTCAGGTCTCTGAACCACTTTCTTCACCCTTCCGGNTAAGGGAATTAGGTCTCTTTAGCCTGGAAAAGAGGCGTCTGAGAGGGGACCTAATTAACACTTATAAATACTTGAAGGGTGGGTGTCAGGAGGATGGGGCCAGGCTCTTTTCAGTAGTGCCCAGTGATAGGACAAGGGGTAACGGGCACAAACTTGAGCATAGGAAGTTCCACCTAAACATGAGGAGGAACTTCTTTACCTTGAGGGTGGCAGAGCACTGGAACAGGCTGCCCAGGGAGGTGGTGGAGTCTCCGTCTCTGGAGACATTCAAAACCCGCCTGGACGTGTTCCTGTGTAACCTGCTCTAAGGTGGCCCTGCTCTGGCAGGGGGGTTGGACTAGATGATCTACTAAGGTCCCTTCCAACCCTAGGATTCTATGATTCTATGATTCTATGATTCTAAGTGAACAGAATTGCAGGGCTCCCCAGACTAGGCTGTCTTATCTCCTCTCTGCTCAGGTCTCTGAACCACTTTCTTCACCCTTCCGGCTCACCTGAGAAAAGGGCAGAAGGGTAAAAACTCCCTGCAATTGCCTGTGAACACATGCACTGAGTGGCACATGGGAAGTCCGCAGTTCTGCTGTGGGTTTCTGCTCTCTTGGGGCCTCGGGTCTGCAAGGTTGTCTGGATTCACAGTACGACGTCTTGTAGAGGAAGCACTGTGATTTGTTGGAGAAAATATTTCAGGCATGAGAGCAGAGAAAGAAGTTGTAAAAGTCAAAGAACGATCCTTGAGGGACACAAGCAGGGCCAGTATATATGGGTTGTAATCTTTTCTTGGCACATTTGCTTTGGACAAAACCATATTAGCCGCTTCTCGGCTTAGAGAGGTAAATGTGCCTATTAGAATATTTATCCTAAGATGCTTCTGGTATTAATAAAGATTTAAATAAAAGCTGCAGGTCACCATAACTTTGTCAGACTTCCCACCCTAAGAATTTCTTTCCATTTTGAATGACACTGTGGAAATGACAGCAGTGCAATTTTTCCTTCCTTGCTTTTCAACAAAATAATTGCTTCATATGGATCTTGCAGCTTGTTGACAACTAAATTAGTGGCTCCTTTGTAATTGTTTCCCTTTCTATTTCTCCATCTTTTACTTTAGAGGTGCTACAGTTTTGTTTTGAATACCACTTTCTTGGTAACAGCACCATTTTCGTGTGGTCTGGAGCACAGTGCTGGTCTAATAAAGCCTGGTCTAGCAGACTAAAAGGGAAAGGAATGCAGATAAATTCAGAGGAATCGGATTCTGCCCACCTTAAACATATTATGTAACTTTTCATCCTTTGAGTAGTCTTACTGATTTCAGTGGAAGAAGAAGTTATTGCAGGAGGTGAATGTCAGAATTTTATCCTAAATATTTCACTTAGCAAAGAAATCAATGCTCCAAAAGAGAACGAACCCCAGGCTGCAGCAGGATGCAAAATTTGCAGTGGAAATAAGAACTGGGCAGCCTTTTTCTTCTTTGTGATGACATCTTATTAAACACATTTAATAAACAGCAGTAGCTGTGTCTGAATTAAATGAAAGACCGTGTTGTACTGACTGAGAGCCTTCTAATCCTTACAGCACCACAAATAATTCAAAGAAGTCTTGAAGTACCATGATAATGGCACAAGAAGATGGGTATCTCTGTATTATTGTTTTTGTGTGCCTCAAAGAATGCTCCACAGGAAAAATGATGTTGCATAAAAAAACCCAAACACATCTCTTTCAAAAGAGCAGACAATTAAAAATTTCCATAAATTGATAAAAATATGAGTAAAAGATAGTTTGCTGTATGTTTGCCTTTGAAAGTCTACATTGCCCTTAAAACGATTTTATGGTGGATATTGTGGGCTCCGGATTAACATAAATGACTGATTGAAAATCTTTATAAGGATATTAAGATTAAGGACAGAGCTCTTAAGTTCTACAAACGCAAAACTGATTTCAAAGAAATAAAGTAATGAGAATGAATGTACATGAAACAAAAATAATATATTCATAAAGCCCTTTTTCAACAGTCAAGACATAAAGTGACGACCACTGAACACGTCATCTGGTTTTAAAATTGTATTTAAATTGTTTAAACTAAAGATTATGGGGAAAAATGAAAAAGGAAAGAAAGAAATACAAGCCAGTTGTACCTGTGGTGTGATTACACTGTCTTCAGCACAGATAAGGCAATGGTTGGTTGACTTTTATGATGTAATTTTGGATGTGCATAAAGTAAAGAGGATGTGGTGCTAAATGGAGGACTGGAGAGCGTACAGGGCAAAATCTACTTGATTCAGTGCTAGTAAAGCTTGGGGGAGAAAAATAGGGAAGAAGAGCACATTATTCTATATGACCTTATAAAAGAAAGAATCAAAAATGGGTATGCTCCAAACCAGTGGAAGCACAAAACACTGGGCAGAAGAACCGTCCCCGAGACACTCTCATCTATCCCAGAATAATTCTGCTCCTTTTCTAGGTGTAGAAATTCAAGTTCAAGGGCCTCCTGATGCCTTACAGCACCAGCAGCACTCAGGGGTGGAGGTGGGAACTGCCTGACCCTCATTTCTCCAAAAACCAACCCGCTGGACATGGAGCGGGTAACATCCCCAATGTTTTGTGCCTGCTCAGGCACAGATCTGTGTGCCTTTGTCCCTTACACACATGGAGTCATATCTCCATACGTGTACTAGGGCAGAAACATCAGGAACAATGTATGACATGCTGTACTCCACAGGAGAGACACTGAAGTATAGCATCCCCTTATTTTCTGTCATGCCTTTAAATCAAGGCTAAACGACATGAAAAGCAAATAGACTTTAAGCCCTTGTAAACTCATAGGGCAAGCTGAATGGATAAACTAAGATGATTCACCACCATATATTATCCTGCTGTGTTAGAGCTGGCTGTATAATAAGTTCATGGCCATCTTGAAATGAGTGGAAAGGTGAATGCTTCCATTGTGATTACTTTGCTAAAAAAAAAAAAAAAATACATGCCAGTAATCCTTATTCTGGCCTTCTTCACCATTTAATTGCAATATTTTAAAGTTAACAATGGGGAAAATGCTGTGTACTTTTCAGGGAAAACTGACCAGGGTTTTTTCAGAGATGAAGTACTTAGAGGGAAAATAATATTTGTATTGAAAATGACTCCTCGATGTAGGTGTCCCAGGTTAAAGGATGGCGAGGCAGAATTGCACGTAGAGCTGCAGCTCCTGCAGCCCTGTGACTGGAGGAGAATCTCAGCCTCTCTCTAACAAGTTGAAGGGAAAGATTCAGTAGGAAATCTCAGTAATCTTTAGTACCAAATTACAATGTGTTGGGCCTTTTGGTTTTGCCTGTCATGTTTTGAGCAGCTTCTGATGAGATAGATTAAAATCATTTTACTTATTTATAGCAGTTGCAGTAAATTTTAGGGTAAATCAGGAGGCTTTGGAAAGGAGCATGCTCTTTGAGTTAGGGCTGTGGAACATGGGGAACTGATATTAGGTTCTGGCAATTTAAATCTGTTTAGCAAGGTTCTTAAAAATCTCTGCATGTATATCACAGAGAACCTTTCACATATTGCTTTAAATAATTCAGATCTGCTCCAATATTGTATTAAATAAATCAAGAATAGGACAGGCTTTGTGATTAATGATGTGTACCTGGCATTTCTGCAAATACAGCAAGGAGTCAAAGTATGCTCTGGATACAAGTGTCCTGGCACCAGGTCCCATTTACTCTTTGCCAAGGCAATAGTATGTATTAGAAAATTGGAAAAGCGCCTGCTACTCAATGGAAAACTGACTTAGGCCAATGGTTAATGTGGCGGCTGCTGAACGAGTCTGTTCTTTCTGACAGACAACACTAATTTGGCTGAGAACCTCTATTGTCTTCTGACTCCTATTTTTAATCTTCATGAATAGCATTTGTGCCTGATGTGAAAATTAAATGGAGGTATAAATATTTCGTCAGGAGCTAAGGGTTTGTCCTGGTATTTTTCCAGCCCTGATCTGAGAGCACAGAAACGGTGCACTTTGTAAAGCAAAGCACAAAAGCTTACTTTGCATGTTAACTTAATCGTAAAGGTTTCAGAGGTTGTTCTTCCTAGCTGTGCTGCAGTCATGAAAGTGCCTGGAGAGCTTGTTGTCCTTCTCCATTTGTTTGTTTTATTTTGTAGGGCGATGGGAGTCAAGCAGCATTATTAAGGTAAAACCGTAAATATTAGAATTTCCAAGACTTCACCCTGTTGACACAGAAACCATTTTCCCTTAAAGTTGAAACAAACCGTGTTTTAGAAAGCACTATCAACATTTTTGCCTAGGAAGTTAATAGATTTCTGTAAGCTGAAAGTATTTTTTTTTTTTTGGTTAAGGGATTTCTCTAAGACATAGGTAAATCAATGCTACATTGAAGTAGGAATAAAAAACCAAACTCTCCTAAATATCCTTTTTTAATTTTTTTTTTAAGTAAAGAATGTGCCAGTGAGCAGAATGGGATATCTAGCAAGGAGATTACAGACATCAGCACTATTGGAAATGCTCTGTAGATATCTTTATAGGAGTCTGAAGCTGTACTCCCAGACCAGCTGCCTCAGTGAGCAGCCACTTTACAAACATCAAAAGGACCGGCTAATTTTATTGGATTTGGGATGTTTTCAATAGAAAGACTCCACAGGGGATAGACTGAAATGTGCCCAGGTTTAATATTTAAACACATTCAAGATTCCTAGAGGAAGAGGCAGGGGAAAAATAGAGGGCTGCTACTGTGGCAACTGTATTTGCTATGCCATGGCCAGTATATTCCCCTATACATGCCTCTCTGCCCCAGCAGCAGCTGGTGGCCTCAGGGCCATATGGATAAGGTGTGGGACCAGCTTGGATGAAACACATTTGTAGAGATGCTGAGCTGCACAGGTGATCTTTACTTTCGATGTACAGGCTGTGGGGTGTTACTGTGGGTTTTTTTTAAAGGAAGCTGCATCTCAGAAGGAAACTCAGGCATTTAAAGGCAGGGACAAAAGTCAAGGCGTATCAAATGACTGGTATCTAGAAAAAGCTCTGTATACACATTTGCATTTAAATAGCAGCAGCCGCTGCAAATCGCCTGCACAAGTCTTTATTTCAGTGGTTTTGAGATCCATGCTACAATAAACTTCAACATCTTTTTTCTTAGGCTGGCTGCAAAATGCTGCTCACTGTTTCTTGTTAAAACCGAAGTTCTGAAAGATGACCAATTAGAGTGTTTCTGGGAAAGTCTCAGGGGTGAAGTGGCTTCCTTAAATAGAAAGGGGAAGATGTTAATTAAAGCCTCTTCCTTAAATAAAAGGGGAAGATGTTAATTGTCCATCCCTGCAGATTACCTGCAGGAACCATAAGATTCCTTTTGTGTTTTAGGGCACCAAAGGTGGGAAGGGAAGAGAGAGGATATTGTATGTCAGCCACTTTTGTGTTTCGATGGAGAGTTTGCCTTCTGTAAGGAATGAATAATTCAGCCACCCACACCCCATAACCATCTAAATTACAGTCTTCCTGTTATTATAAAGTGATCTCTCAAAGGAATAAAGAAAGTTGACAAAAATAATCTTCATCGGCGTTGACACTGATCACTCCAGACTGAACTCCCTCACTCATGGGGCTCGTCCACCTTTAAATGTCATCATGAGATGACACCTGTCTATCCCGCTGTCAGTCTGAACAGAGAATAAGCCTCTGTTCCCAGTGGCTTTTCCTAGCAAGACCTATTCTAAGTCACAAAGCACAGGATGACAAGTCTTAAACCACCAAATACTGAATCGTTTCTTGTTATTCACTCTACCTCATAGTAGAAGGCGGGGAAACCACTGAAGAAGGGAAGTGAGGGGGAACTTCATGGGATTCGTGGCAGATAAATTTAGAACAAATAATAAGTTCTGGATTTTGGTTCTGTAAAATTAATTTCTGCAAAAGACCATGTAGAACAATGATGTGACAGAAAATATTTTCACCAGCAATGCCTTAGATTAATCAGCAGTGGAAATTCACTAGCCAGCTACTCCGGCTGTATATCAAGGACAACTGGCCATGTGGCTCTGTGCCTCACAAGACTGGTCTGCTGGCACATATTGTCTCATTTTTATTGTTGGTTGTCCATCTTTCAGAATAACAGGCTCAGAAGACCATAGGTACTGCCATATCGAGTGAAATCAAAGGCCTAACTAGCCCTGAAGCCCCTGTTGTTATCAAAAGAAAGTCTGAAAAAAGGAATCAGCCTGTTGAGAAACCAAATCATGTCTGGTGTCTGTGACAAGGCTCGTCTGAAACAGAGATGAGAATGATATTCAGATTTTCTGAAGTAGCCAAAAAAACTTCTTCTTTAGTCAGAAAATACTTTATTATTTCCTGATGACTTCCAGTTGTTTTATTAAATTTCCACCAGCGGGAAAAAAATATTTCAAAATGTGATTATTTACTGAAACTGATTTTTTTTTTTTCTATTTTTGCTGCGGTTCATATTTCATTGCATTACAATAAATTGATATAGTGCCCTCATGCCTCTTTCTATTAAAGGGTGCCTCGGATATTAACAGTTCATCTGCCACAGAGCAGCTTAACTGGCCTCCCCTGCCCAACAGCACAAAAGTGAATGGTTATGGATACTCTGTGATACAAACTGACATACCCTCAGGGCAGCATATACATTTATAATTTAGTTCCCTGTGAGTTATTTCTTCGTATTAGAACAGTTTTCTGTGCTGGTAAGAAACCCTATTTCTGCTCCCAGATGGATAGCTCGGATAAAGTGCCTGCCTGACTCTATACCTTTTGCCCTTTGTGCAGCAAGTCGGGTAGGACAGCCTCCTGCCGCTCCATAGGCTCCCTCCCTTGGACAAGACGTTGAGAAGTGAGGAAATTCAGGAGTCCCACTTTACCAGTGATGACACACACCTGGCAGACAGTGAGGTCATGATGCAGTAAATAATCATATATACATATA
>VXBO01009075.1:738027-757610 GCA_013400135.1 Rhinoptilus africanus
ATATATATGCCTATACATAGAATATTGCATTAATTAGCTTATAGGAGACTTCAGATATATATAGTGGGGCTTTCTGCCATTATCCAGTCCCTTTTCCTGTCTGCCATTTCACTTCTTTGAAGCACTGAAGGTGCACTGCAGTTCAGACAGGCCTGTTCAGGTACTGTATATGTATAAATGAAAGAAAGAACTGAGCTACCTCTAAATGTAAATTAAGCTGCACTTACTGAAGAACACATTCAACAGCAGCAGGAGTACCATGTTCATATTTTGCATGTATATTTTGCATCCCCATTTTGTTCTAATACCTGCTAGTCAAGAGCTTCAGGCAAGAACTGCCAAGGATTTAAATGGTTTTACCTCTCTCCCAGCTCCTCAAGCAGCAGTGCTATGCCGTAGCTGCACACATTGCTCAGATAAGATACAGCAGCAGGTAACTCCGCATTTATTGGAAAGTGGCAAACCACAGCATCCAGAAATACCCTTGTTAGTTTGGTTTTTAGAGGAGAGGCTAAGTCCTCTGAAGAAAAATTAAAATTAATAAACAAATAAATAGGATTATCTGAGCTTCCTGGGTTAGCATCTTGCCTCTCTCAGAAAGGCACTAAGCATACTTTTGATACCTAATTAACACTATCAAAGAAACTAAGCATATTGGTGTGGTACTAAGATTTTCTTTATGCTAGTTGCATTGACACGATTAAATAAAAAGGACTGATGTCTGGCTTTAAAAAAGGAGGTGGGAGTTATGGTGAGAGAAAGGAATTACCCACTGATTTATTCTTTTACTTAACAGCAAAGGGGAATGAGCAATTTAAGGTCAGCTGTATATTGCTCAGCTGGCCTCAGATCCTGCAAAATTACCAGCATTGTATGTTACAATAAATTGCATACTTTTGTCATCGCTGTTTGTTTGAAATATGTGTGAAATGAGGAGGGAAATAGCTAAGGCCAGCACTAAGGACTGCACTGATCTGCCTAGAAGGTGAACGTGAGGCACAGCAGGCTGTTTTGTCTTGCCTAGTGATATGAGTGCCCCTCGGATGCAGCAGCAGTCCCACTGCTGTCGTAACTGCTTCCTCTGGCAGCCCTGGTACCAGTGACAGAAGCAGCCAGGTTGGTCAGGAGGGATGCTCACAATCCCAGCAAAGCTATTCCTCCCAATTCTCTCCCTCTGTAACCCACTGACTCACCCCAAAGGGCTCAATTTCGAATCTGTGCAGAGTTTGCGTGTTGCCGTTGAACAGCTTCATCCCTCAGGCTGCTCAGTCATCATGCTTGCAGGCACATTTATGCTAACGGTCCCTAAAGAACTCACCCTATGCAAAAAGTATAAATTAAACACTGAGATGTGGCTCAGCCAAGGCAGTGCATCACACAGTGAGCAGGTTACTGACAGTCCAAGTAACTTTCCAGGCTAATGACTCTCTCATCAGTCCAGGAAAACAGATCCTGTTGCTCCAGAAGGTCAAACTGGCCTTTATTTTCCTCCTGGCAATGCAAGTGCTGATTATAGTGCAGTATCCAAGACAGGTAATTCATGTCAAAAGGTGGAGAAAGTGGCTTTGCTTATTGATGCGTTGTCATCGCAACGTTCAGCCTTTCTGTTCATAGCTATTCATGTGAGTTACAGCAAACAATGCTCGCTCCTGGCATTAACTTGCTCCCCAGGTAGCTATTACTCAAAATGCACAATGGCCTACAGGACACCAAAAGATTTGCCATTGGTCTATTGACCAGGGGCAGCCTTGTATTGCACCATGTAATGAAGTAGCATCAAAAGACATTTTTCCAGAGAAATTCACCAGGTTGGCAGCCCACAAGGATAAAATCTTCCAGTTACTCACCAGTTAGGCTGCTTTCGACATCAGCCGGTGCCGCACTGACCCCAGGAACAAGGGAGCAAACTGGGGTATTGCCAACATCTAAGGCACTGGGGCAGAAGCATTTGGAGGAGCATGTCCTCATAGGCAAGAAGGACTATTTCACCATAAGTCCGTTTTGTTAGAGGGTTGTCACTAAGAATAATGTAACAGGTTGCCAGGACCTTTCTTCAAAGCGTAAGGCAAATAGCTTTCTGCCCACCTCTAAAACAGCCGAAAGAAAAAGTTACTAAAGAATTGGGGAGTGTCACTATGAATCCTGCAGTTCTAAAACGTTTCCTCAAATCCCAGCCCAAGAAAGGCAGATCAAGTCCCTGTCCAGCTTGACAAAAGTGATCTACTTGAGGTGATTAATTACATCCTTAGTGAAATCTCCATACTCTCTGACTGACCTAATCACAGAATCACAGAATGGTAGGGTTGGAAGGGACCTCTGGAGATCATCTAGTCCAACCCCCTGCCAGAGCAGGGCCACCTTAGAGCAGGTTTCACAGGAACCCATCCAGGCGAGTTTGGGATGTCTCCAGAGACGGAGACTCCACCACCTCCCTGGGCAGCCTGTGCCAGGGCTCTGCCACCCTCAAGGGAAAGAAGTTCCTCCTCATGTTTAGGTGGAACTTCCTGTGCTCAAGTTTGTGCCCGTTACCTCTTGTCCTATCACTGGGCACCACCGAAAAGAGCCTGGCCCCATCCTCCTGACACCCACCCTTCAAGTATTTATAAGTGTTGATTAGGTCCCCCCTCAGTCGCCTCTTTTCCAGGCTAAAGAGACCCAATTCCCTCAGCCTTTCTTCATAGGAGAAGTCCAGTCCCCTAATCATCTTTGTAGCCCTTTGCTGCTTGACCTTTGAGAGAAGGGGCAGGAAACTCAGAAGGACTACAATGATGTCATGAGGTTATGCAGGGAGAAAGTTATGGCTGCTCATGGCCTGGACGGGTGTACTCTTCACTGGGTAAAAACTGGCTGGACGGCTGCCCAGGAAAGGGCTCAGTCACCATCCCCGGAGGTTTTGACAAGACGTGTAGACACGGCACTTTGGGACATGGTTTTGTAGTGGACTTGGCAGTTTCAGGTTAAGGGTTGTATTCGATGATCTTAAGGGTCTTTTCCAACCCAAATGATTCTATGATTCTGTGATTCTACGTACATGTTTGCCCTTTCCTTGTGTATCCTTCCATTATGGACACCGTTGCACATAACAAAGCAAGTACCATGAAGCTCCCCACTCTCTCATTTTAGGCTCCACTGGGTAGGAAGACCAAGCTACCCTGATGCTACAGCTCAATGAGCTGCGCAGCAGTGTGAGCCACAAGGTGTCATGGGAGGACTGAAAATTTGATGTTTGCTGCCCCTGGTCCTCTGTCAGCATTGACTTCAGTCTCACAGCCTTTCTGTGAATAAGAGCACTTTTCCCCAGTGCAGCCATGGGAAAAGAAGTGAAGATCCTGCATGTCATCTACCCTTGTTTTGAAGAAAAAAAAAAAACACTGGGTCCATATAGATACACTTTTAAACGTATTTTTTTTCTCTCTCTGGCTTTGATTTGGTGTGTAAAAGAGAAGCCTTTTTATCCAGTTACATTGGATACAGCAATACATTGACCATGTGGAGGACAGAGCAAGACTCATCACTCTTAGGTGAAGCTTTTTGATGGTTCTACTGAGGCACCAGGATCTCCAAATGCCATCTCAACTCTGCACTGCGGGTTCCTGCACTGAGGCTGGTGGAGGTGGGAATCCCCCGACTGGGGTTGCCACATCCTTTGAAACAATCCTGGCTGCTCTCATGGAGGTGAGGGAGCCTTTTGGATCAAGAAGGTGCATCAGGCAATGAAAGGTCAGTAAGATGCACACAATTAAATCTTCTTTCCACCCATGGGAATAGTCAGCAGACACATGCAGGCCTGGTGACCAAGAGACGTGCTGTCCGAAAGTCAGCGGCATCATTTCTTTACCCTTTTCTACTTTGCTGTGATGCCTCTTTGGTGAATCTGCTGGGGCTGAGGGTGGTCTGGGCACAAGCACATGGTCTGAAGTTCTCAGTCACTTACCATGAGCCACTGGGCAGGCACATGGGTTTTGGTCATTACAAAAAGCCATTCACAGAATCACAGAATGGTAGGGGTCAGAAGCGACCTCAGGAGATCATCTAGTCCAACCCCCCTGCCAGAGCAGGGCCACCTTAGAGCAGGTTGCACAGGAACCCATCCAGGTGGGTTTTGAATGTCTCCAGAGACGGAGACTCCACCACCTCCCTGGGCAGCCTGTGCCAGGGCTCTGCCACCCTCAGAGTAAAGAAGTTAAATTCACTGCAAACCACATTTCCCAGTCCGCTCCTCCAGTCCTTGCCTTGGTCTTTGTGCACACACACATCTACCTCTCATTGTGTAACGGGTAGGGACTATGCTCCATTGCCACTGCAATTATACTTCTGTGTTGCTTGTTGTAGGACAGGAATGAGATGATCAGTGCTTGGGTGGAGCCTGTGTTGTGCCTTTTTTATCTTTGACATCATCCTTCCATGGCTTGTCCAGGCAAAAAACAGTATTCTGAAAGCCCACAAGACACCAGGAGCAGTTGTTGCAACCCTGCAACTGATTCTGGTGGGCTGCTGCTCCCTTCTCCAAGTTCCTGCAGGTACGAGGTGCAGCCAGCCTCTACCAGGACTCACACGGAGCTGATGGTTGCCTGGATCTTGCTTATGGCCTACGCAAACTCCAAATTCAGAGGGACTCAAGATCTCCAGCCTTGCCCAGAGCAAGGGGCAGTCACCTCACATGGAAACCAGGGGCTGCCCATCAGCTGCATCTGGAACCATACTTCCAGCTTCCACACTTGCGCCCAGTCAAGCGCAGGTTTTAATGATCCGTTGAACTTGCACAAGCAATGTAAATTGCCCTGGACATGCCTATCGTATATGATGCTATGCATGGAGCTCTCACCCAGGCCTCATCTTCCAGGAGAGCCTCCTGTAAAGAAGAACTCCTCAGTATCAACCACAGTCCTGAAGATCTGGAGGAAGCTCTTCTAGAGCTACGCAAAATATTTAGCACAGCCACACACACTCAAAATGCCACACATGTAACTGACAGACCTCTGGAAGTGGCTTTTAATTTGTTGCAACAATACAATTTTTCAACGTTTCCAAGATTTTTGTGCATTTTAGAATGAAAGAACATTTATTGACACTTTTGTGTGTAAGCTGCCTACAGCTCCGTATTACTTGGGGTATAAAGNCTGGGAATAAGAGCCCTTTTCCCCAGGGCAGCCATGGGAAAGGAAGTGAAGATCCTGCATGTCATCTACCCTTGTTTTGAAAAAAAAAAAAAAACACTGGGTCCATATAGATACACTTTTAAACGTATTTTTTTTCTCTCTCTGGCTTTGATTTGGTGTGTAAAAGAGAAGCCTTTTTATCCAGTTACATTGGATACAGCAATACATTGACCATGTGGAGGACAGAGCAAGACTCATCACTCTTAGGTGAAGCTTTTTGATGGTTCTTCTGAGGCACCAGGATCTCCAAATGCCATCTCAACTCTGCACTGCGGGTTCCTGCACTGAGGCTGGTGGAGGTGGGAATCCCCCGACTGGGGTTGCCACATCCTTTGAAACAATCCTGGCTGCTCTCATGGAGGTGAGGGAGCCTTTTGGATCAAGAAGGTGCATCAGGCAATGAAAGGTCAGTAAGATGCACACAATTAAATCTTCTTTCCACCCATGGGAATAGTCAGCAGACACATGCAGGCCTGGTGACCAAGAGACGTGCTGTCCGAAAGTCAGCGGCATCATTTCTTTACCCTTTTCTACTTTGCTGTGATGCCTCTTTGGTGAATCTGCTGGGGCTGAGGGTGGTCTGGGCACAAGCACATGGTCTGAAGTTCTCAGTCACTTACCATGAGCCACTGGGCAGGCACATGGGTTTTGGTCATTACAAAAAGCCATTCACAGAATCACAGAATGGTAGGGGTCAGAAGCGACCTCAGGAGATCATCTAGTCCAACCCCCCTGCCAGAGCAGGGCCACCTTAGAGCAGGTTGCACAGGAACCCATCCAGGTGGGTTTTGAATGTCTCCAGAGACGGAGACTCCACCACCTCCCTGGGCAGCCTGTGCCAGGGCTCTGCCACCCTCAGAGTAAAGAAGTTAAATTCACTGCAAACCACATTTCCCAGTCCGCTCCTCCAGTCCTTGCCTTGGTCTTTGTGCACACACACATCTACCTCTCATTGTGTAACGGGTAGGGACTATGCTCCATTGCCACTGCAATTATACTTCTGTGTTGCTTGTTGTAGGACAGGAATGAGATGATCAGTGCTTGGGTGGAGCCTGTGTTGTGCCTTTTTTATCTTTGACATCATCCTTCCATGGCTTGTCCAGGCAAAAAACAGTATTCTGAAAGCCCACAAGACACCAGGAGCAGTTGTTGCAACCCTGCAACTGATTCTGGTGGGCTGCTGCTCCCTTCTCCAAGTTCCTGCAGGTACGAGGTGCAGCCAGCCTCTACCAGGACTCACACGGAGCTGATGGTTGCCTGGATCTTGCTTATGGCCTACGCAAACTCCAAATTCAGAGGGACTCAAGATCTCCAGCCTTGCCCAGAGCAAGGGGCAGTCACCTCACATGGAAACCAGGGGCTGCCCATCAGCTGCATCTGGAACCATACTTCCAGCTTCCACACTTGCGCCCAGTCAAGCGCAGGTTTTAATGATCCGTTGAACTTGCACAAGCAATGTAAATTGCCCTGGACATGCCTATCGTATATGATGCTATGCATGGAGCTCTCACCCAGGCCTCATCTTCCAGGAGAGCCTCCTGTAAAGAAGAACTCCTCAGTATCAACCACAGTCCTGAAGATCTGGAGGAAGCTCTTCTAGAGCTACGCAAAATATTTAGCACAGCCACACACACTCAAAATGCCACACATGTAACTGACAGACCTCTGGAAGTGGCTTTTAATTTGTTGCAACAATACAATTTTTCAACGTTTCCAAGATTTTTGTGCATTTTAGAATGAAAGAACATTTATTGACACTTTTGTGTGTAAGCTGCCTACAGCTCCGTATTACTTGGGGTATAAAGCAGATGAGCAAAAGGCCTTTAAACTAGTGTTGTTGCACCTCTGATCTTGATTGATGTTGACACCAATTAGCAGAAAAAGAATCTTCCAGATAAAGGAAAAGAAGATTTTATTAAGCCCTAAATGCCAAGAGTCAGAATTCAATGCAAAATTCATTAGTGCTTATGGCAGAAGTCCTACCAGTGATTGCCAAGGGGTTAAAGGGAAATAAAAAAAACATAAATAAGATTCTCAGGACTTTTAAATCCTAGCTTAAACAGTAAATGCATTTGGGTGATTTTAACTTGCTGTTCTATACCCCTTACTTGTAAAAGCTGTTCTGATACTAGTTTTAATCAGAGACAACTAATACTGAAGTCATTGCATTTCTCTGAATTAAAAGCAAAAAGAAAAATAGAAATTATAATTTTTCATTCATTTCTAAATCAATTTTTGTAAGTAAAACATTCACCAGGTAGAGGAAGAGGTCTTTACAAGGTATAAATATAAATTTAAAATTTATAAAAGTATACATGTATAAATACATAAATGCATGTATCTACAGGATCAAAATCTAATTTTAAGTTTCTGGCTCATGTGCAGAGTGTCACAAGGATGATACTTGTCTTTGCAGACTTTTACCCATAAACAATTGCTCAGAAAAATCAAGGAGCTTTGCAATTTTCCTTATGTTGTATCACCAGTAAGTCCTAGATTTAACAAAGCTCTGTAACAATATATTAAAGCTTTGTAAAAACAAAGATTAAATATGCTTTTTATGAACCAGAAATGAGATCATGAGAGGAATCTGGAGAACTTTGAGCCCCTGCTCTGTAAGAGAAGTGCCACAACTGCTTGTTGTTCTAATGTACAGATTTTACAGAACCTGTTCTGGAGCAGGACCAAATATTTGGGCAAGTTGAGGCAGTTCCTGCCTGTGGCTTGTGTTCATAGCATTCAGAAATCTTCTTACATACTCACGTCTTTCCATGTTCACTAGATCACATTTTGCTTCCCAACACTAAGCTCTTCAGCTTTGCAAGGAAAATCATAGGTCCTAGTTCCCAAAGACTGATCTCTTGCCTGCCCAGAGACACACCCATGGATTTTTATTCCTTTCTCCTTACAGGGTGTCTGCTCTTTCAGTTCAAAGGACTGCACACATGAGCGCTAATTTCTTAGACCTCAATTTATCCAATGATAATTCAATTTCAACGTGTCCTAAGACATGTTCTTCCACTGGCAGAGGATCCCTATGACCATCAGTTTACGTCTACTTGTCAGAAGACCCAGAGCAAATGATGAATCTGAATTTACCTTCCAGTCTCATTTACTGCATCAAATGTCATCAGTTTTTGACAGCAGCATCCTAGAATCATACCTAGAAATTTACTGCCATTTCTTGCTTGTTGTGAACGTTAGGGATTTGGTTTATACATCTCTCGTCTTCCGGGGTTAAGCACTGCAGTTCTCAGTTTCACTTTAAAGGTGTAGTGCTATTCTCCAGAAAAGACTTAATCCTGGATTTATTTTAAGAATTAAAGCATCCCATTGTCATCTTTGCATTGCTTGTTTCTGCCCTCCAACCAACCATTCTCCCTTCTTTAATACACACCTGTTGTCTCCCCACTGGTTATGACAGGGATTTATTTTCTTGTTATAGATTTGAACAACTTGCCACACCGTGTGAGCTTTGCTCTCTGATTGGGGCCAAGCTGTGCTTTGATTTTTTAAAAAAAATCCTTGAATGTTGCATATAAAAAAACCCACACTGTGCTCTATTTTTAAATCACATATTGTGAAAATTAGTGGAAACTCTGATTGGAAAAAGGAGAATAATTCTAAAAATGAGGATATGGGATTTCAAGGAATACCTTATGTAGGCTCCTACTCTCATCTGATACTATATTTTCTCAGTTTATGCTCAATTCTTTTCAGCCACGTTATGCTGTCATAGTGTTTCCGTGTTCTGTACATGGAGATGGATGTCTGCTCCTTGAGGGTGGTTATCTAAACTGCTCTGTTTCTCGGGCCTTGATCATACTTCCTAATGTACCATTTTTAGAACAGAATCATAGAATAAATTGGGTTGGAAGGAACGTCTAAAGGTCATATAGTCCAGCCCCCCTGCAATGAGCAGAGACATCTCCAACTAGATCAGGTTGCTCAGACCCCCGTCCAACCTGACCTGGAATGTTTCTAGGGATAAGGCATCTTCTACCTCTTAGACAACCTGGGCCAGTGTTTCACCACCCTCATCATAAAAAAATTCTTTCTTATTTTTATAATAGCAACCCTTTTTCAACTAAACATTTAAATATAAAAAAAATAAAGAGCCTTCTTGTTTTAAGTGTAAAACCCATCTAGCAAAAACCTCAGCTCTGGAGCCAGAGTCACATGTCGCCAACCTTCATTGGTCCTTCAGCAGCAAGTTACATATTGCAGAAAGCTGTTCCCTCCTCTAGATGATCTCAGCAATAAATTATAGAGGAGTCTCTGACCAAGAATTAGAGACTATGATGGCTGTCTGTGCATGTACATAACAACTAAGAAAACATCTCTCCAGACAAGTATTATGCTTGGCTTCAACCTCCACAGCTCTAGAAGGGTCTCTCCTTCTATATTCACAAAGCTATGGGGGAATGTTTGAGAAATAAGTAAATTAAATACATTTTTGTTCTCTTTCTCTTACTTCTTGATGAGGAAAAGATAGGAAAAACTTTGTTGTTGAAGTAGGGCTTGTGAATCTGTCTCTCAGAACTCCTTGGAGGACCAGAATGGGGTATTTACAAATTTGAAATAAAGGGGCATTCACTCAATCACACAATAGATACACTCTCAGTCAGTTAACAAAATAAGAAGAAATTCTTGCTGAAAAATCTATTTGCAGGGAGTGGGATTTATTTTGATATTATGTCTAAATTCCATTAGTTTTTCCTTTATTACAAGCAAAGAAGACAAGACTTTGTAGGATTTCAAATTTATAGTGTATCAACAGGAATATTGTAATGCATTCTGATGCAGAGACAAGGCAAAATTTGTAACTCTGACCCTTTTCTTACTCTGGAGTTACCTGTAAGTGGTCATGCAGAGAATAGAAAATAAAAACTGAGTGTTTTTCATAGATATTCGTATATAACAGCACCCCAGCAGAAATGCTTACCTTGCCATCCCGGTCAAATTCTATGAATCCACAAATCCTGCTAAATACCTAATATCACAACGGAGGGCATACCTAGATGTGCAAGCTGTCAGTTATTTATAAAAGGCCTCTTACCAGGACCAGCACTGACAATAATACCTGCAAATGTCAAAGGGCCCTCAGCTGTCAAACAAGAAATCATCATCCAGCTGTGTGATAATTGTAACTGCCAGGTGCTAAGTCTACAAGCAAAACATAAGGGGATAAACAACAAGTACCACCAGAACACCAAGGATGAACCAGACCAGAGGAAAAAAACATGTGAGCACAATAGTAGGGTCATTGTTAAGCCTGATCCTATCATCGTTGCAGCACACATTGCTGATAGAGAACGTTAGGAGTCTACCTTGAGGTGTTAGTGGCATTTCTGTTACTGCTATCTATACCTCATCAGAAAGAATAGTCAGTTTTAAATGTGATAAAAAGCAAATTGTTGACAGTCATCTTAACAGTTCCCGTTTCAACTGTTGCTTCAACACAGGTCATGACAGGTGGAAACGGTACAAGTATGGACATGTGAATACTTTGAATCTAGTCCATGACTCAAACTGCCTTTAGTCATGACTGACAAAAATAAGTACAATAATATATATCAGCATCTCTCATCAACACCATTGGTAGATGGATAAAAGATATTACAGTAAGTCCCATAAGCTTGTGTAATGCCTTCTATAAACCACGGAAACTTTTATTCTCCACACAATCCTGTGGCAGGGAGCTCCACAGTTTCACCAGAAATTGTGAAAATTGTATGATGTAGGAAATACAAACAGGATTTTCTTGACCTGTAAAGGAACTTATTGAGTCAGGTTTGTTTGGTTTTGGTTTTTTTTTTTCTGATCTGACAGAAGATGGAAGTCATGCTCCATAAAACACGTAGACATAATCCACGGAAGCTGAAAAGCACCATCAATTAGTCAGAACGCCTCTATTGACTGACAAAAAGTAGGGACATACTATCAGTGCAGACCAATCTTTTGAGTACTCAAAGTGTGTAAATTAGACCCAAAGTGTAAATTACACTGTAAGTGACAAGAATTTCAGAACATTGATCATTTTGAGTCAGTGATTTGAGGAATGAATTCTTTAAAGAATAATAAAATTCCTGGCCTTGACGGCATCTGACAGCTGAGTAGATAAAATACTTTGGTTGAATGACAAATATCTGAATTCTCCAACCATTTACTGTGCGTTGCTGTCAGTGTGTTAGTGCATGTATGTCATGGCACTCCAAAAATCAGATAAGGATGCTTCAGAGCCAAGAAACAGTAGGTCTGTGTCCATACGGCATCATCTTCACAAATGGCATTAGCATCTGATCTTAATTAAATTAGTTATCACCATTTGCTAAATGGCTCCTAATACCAGAGCAAGCTGGACTGTTCCCAGAAAGTCCCTGCTGTTTAAGTGCTTAACATCACTGAGCAGTTCCAAGAGAGCCCTGGGAGGGCATGGACAGAGACTCTGTGCCTGTAGATCCACCAGCAGCTGCTCATGACATTGTAAAAGATCCAAAGTATGTAATTATTTGTAATTATTAAATTACACAAATTGATCATCACTCCATAGGGATTGCACACTGAAAAGTTTACATAAAACCATGAGAGAAGTAGAGCCAAGGGTGCAGACAGCAATATGAACTATCAGAAAAGGGTACTTGAACCAATATTTTTACCATCTGTCAAAATATTAGCATCTGTCAAAATAAGCAACCAACCTATGATCATAAAAAAACCTTATTTTTTGCATGTGACTTAGGTATCACAGCCCAAAATTAGGACTTCAGTTGCAAGGACTTCCTGCAAAATCAAATCCATGTTGACCTGAGCAAAATTTCTGGGTATCTGATTAGCACATCCAAAGCCAACTGTGTAGGAATTCAGATGAAACATAAGCAAGTCTCCTCCACCTTTAGACTTAATAAACTACAATAATTTTGCACATCCAAGATCAAGGGTGATTCACCTGCTACCAGTAGCTGCTCTATCTGGGTATCATACTAAATTGCATACTTTTCTAAAGGCCAGAGAAATCAAAATACAAAGTGTAAGAGCTCAGTTTCTGAATGGAGGTGAGGGGGAGATGAGGAGACCGATGACAACCAAATAATGCTGTGAATTGCTGATCTCTCACACTACCACTAAGTACCTGTATGTCTGCTCTGCGTGGGAAAGGTCAGGGTTTGCAGAATTAGATGGGCCACAACGTATCAAAATTGCATTGTCTTACAGGATATTTTGGATAAGCCAAAATCAGTGTGTCTTTCTGGGAACCACCCTACCTGATACCATGAAAGCGCTAGTTATTACCAGAGAACACACGTTGCATGCTTATGATGTTGCTGAAAAGTTTTCTAGCTAAAGCAGAAATACAAAAGTCGTGGCAGCTCCATAATTTGGAATGTACAACATAACCAGTAGGATATTTAAAATTAGAGTNCTCCCTTGCCTACTAACCTGTGAGTGGGTTGGACAACTTGGAGACCTTCTCACACATGAGTCAGATGGAAGAACATGAACATGTAGAAATGTGCTTATTATAAAAAACTAGAAATGTGTGAACATAGAGACTGGTCAAACCGTACAGAACAACATGGTCTATGGCATCACAAAAGAGTTGTAAAATCCTAAGCATTTAGCCCAGGCAACCCATAGGTCCCTCTCTTATGTTCATTTTAGGAAGCAGCATCAGAAAGCAAAGATGTATAACGGGAAAAAAGAAGCACAGAGATAGCTGTGCAGGCATGGAAGGATAAACAACTCTTTTCTTCCCTTTCTGCAAATCAGAACAAAGGCAAAAGACTGCAAATCCTTTTCAAACCCTAATGGTCCTTGACAGGAAACAGGAAATAATGCCCTAATTACCAAAAATGGCAAGGAGAGGAAAGAGGGCAGAATGTCACGGTTAAAATTTTTTTCCAATTCATTCTCTCTCTCCAAGGTTTCTTCTGCCCTTTAAGAAATTTGTACTTAAAAAATAATGGACTAGACAATTTCCAAACCAGGATCCTGGTATAATTCATTTTAATGCCACTCCAGTTGGCTGGGCAATACAATAGATCATCACATTGCGAGAGAACCCTTTGGTCCAGACTATGTATCAGACTGAACTTCTAGATGTATAGCGTATTTATCACGACTCTGCTGTCACACAAGGTTGTCATGCTGGTATGCAATATGTCTCCATCTCTCTTTCTTTGTGAGTGTGGTTCTTTTAGCCAAAATGGAGCTAATCAACATTAAAAAAAACTATGCTGACTTTCTCAGAGTTGGATGCCCAGAGTTAAATATCTACCATGTTGCACTCAGGTAAGGTATCAGCACACAGTATGGTTTCATATAATATTCAAGACTATTTTTAGTAGCATGAGCCAGTGTTTAGTCTTGGAAAGATGAGCTGTATTACACTTAGTTTCAGCTATGCTGGATATCCTTCACTGCTTTTTCTGTTTAGAAAAAGCTCCATGAATAAACAGAGGATTTCTTTTTTCTTAAGGTTATTATCCTCAACATAGAAAAAAGAAGAAAAGCGTGCATCATTTGGGGCCACTTTTATTCCGATCCAGTGACAAAACACTCAGAACATGCCAGACTTGGGGTCACTTATTGTTCCTCTACTACGAAACCAAGCTGAAAGGTCCAAGACATCACAGGAGACGTGTCAAAGACCCTGGGATCAGGAAAAGTGTCACAACTAATTAAAGCTTTGTTTTGGAAGACACTCGGTACTTGGTATTTCCACTGCTTTCATGTGAAGTCAGTACTCTGAACTTCTGACAAATCAGGTCATTTATTCAAGCTCCTTACTGCGAACTAAGGTCTCTGAACTTTGCTCTGACTGTTTCTGTGAACTTTGATCTAAGAGATTTAAAATATACGAAGGTAACAGAAATAAAATCCACTTTCACTCAAAGGTCATTGTCAGTAGTGTTTATTTTTTCTGGTCTTGTTTTCTCTTCCAGCATACATGCGTTTTTGTCTATAAATGACAAGTTTGACCAGACACGCATTGATTAAACCAAACTCACAGACTCGCTCAATATTTCAATGATTGAGGATTGCTGGAGGAAAAGAAATATTTATTTTTGCTTCACCTTCCATTTCCAGCTAGGAACGGGGCCAGTAGTGACAGAAATCTGCTGCACAAAGGTCTTTCTATGCTATTTCCTTCAGGAAAGCCTCGTGAATCCCCCAAGAAAGCCTGTGTTCTCATAAGCCTCCCACCTTGTTCCAATGAGTTTCTGAGGTCTGAAGAGCTGAGGAGAGGTCCCTTCTGGCTAACTAGATTACTCCTAAAAGTTCACAGCACTGCAGCTAAAGCTCCTTATCCGTTGCCATTCAGACTGTGTATCTATTTACTGGCGGTCCTTAACCCTTTTCATCACATCTCTAATTCTGTCCTGCAGGCCTTTTGTTGCTCCTTCCTGCCCATATTTATGCTCTTACCTTTATCCTTTCCCCCTTGTTCTGCCCTCACATTCTTTCCTCAAGCTCGTTCTTTCCTCTGCTCCACCAGGGCTGTATCACCCTCCCGTTCTTGCTTAGAAGACTTGATCCTTCGCTTTCTATCCCTTCGACAGACTTCTGCCTCCACTCTCTGCAAGAACCAGTCCTGCGGCGCAGTGCCCCAGGGCAGTTTCCCTGAGTTATATTTGGGTAGGGCTTCACAGCACATCAGCCGCGCTGTCATGTTGTGGTCGTGTTCACACTCCCAACCCCTAACAGCTGTGAGGTGGTGTGTGCTCCTACGAGGGAGTTGTTACTCCAGCACAAGATCCTGCTGGATCTCTAAGAAAGAAGAGAACAGAACTTAGAAGTACTACAGGAAAAGCAGGAATGAGGCTATGAGAAATGCAAGTTGTGTGGCTGGAACAACCCATGTTTTGTTGCTGCTGCTGGGAAGCAACAGCAACTGTAGTAACGCTACTATGTTCTCACTCCTTTTTAAGAAGAAAAGTGATATTTGCAGCATGGAGGATGGTGTGGCCACCAACATCTGCTAAGTGTCTCTCCAGTGGGCTGTAGCTCCTTCAGTGCGGCTGCTGCTGGGCAATAGGAAAGTGGCATCAAGATGGTCTGCCTTGGCACGGACTTACTGCAAGTGTCGTCCCACGAATGCCTCGTGGCAGCTGGGGACAGAGAGTAAGAGTCAGCAGAGAGACTTTGCAGCACTTTCACCTGTCCATAGCAGGGGTCAGGGCGCTTTCATGCTGAGCCAGCCTCCCAGGTCAGCTTCAAGTCCAGCAAAGGAGAAAGATGGCTTTATTTCACCTAAGACTTTTTCCTGGAATGCAGACTTGAAGAATATACAGTTGGAAAGAGCAAAAACATCGTATCTGGGGAGAGGTGACTGGGAAAGGGTTGTCCCAGTGCATTCAACTACTATATTGTTTATCGTGGCAAATTTCCCATTTAGTTCTGTGAGAACAGCCTTTGGCCAAAACCAAGCAAAGACCTATTTCTCGGGTTGCATTGCTATGTGCAGGACGAAGAGCCTCACCAGGCACATCCCATATGATACTGGCATTAGAAAGGTGCTCCTAAGGCAGCATTCCTCCCACGGAGGTTCCTAATTGAGCAGTGGTCCCAAAGATTTTTCTGGCTCTTGGTTATACCATACCCAGGAAGCCATGGACCAAGTAAACAGGCTGAAGCTCTTTGATCCTAAACGTCTTTTCCAACCTAAATGATTCTGTTCTGTGAAATGATTTGGCTGTGGCAGATCACCCTTCAGGGTGCAGCAATGAGTCAGAGCTCGGGTCAGATGGTCACAGCAGGCAACCCGGACCCGCGAGTTCTTGCATTGGCACGTTGTCCTCAAACACTGGCATAAAAGAGTTGACGCTTCTGTACTTCCCTCAACATGAGCGTAGTTAGCATCACTTGAAATAATAGACAACACGTTACCTGAGAAATGCTTTCAAGTTGTGAAAGCATCAAGTATCATAGCACAGTAGAACAAGATCCCCCTGTCTGTTTGGATTGATAGATATGAAAATCAGGGCTCCTGCCGTCTCACATTTTCAGGGCAATCGCTGAAAGAGAAAATGATCTATTTGTCAAGTCAACTCATTAAACAAATTGAGACTTTGAACTACTTGATTTGGGTGCAAATTTAATCAGAGAGTTGAAGGGGTAAATTGACACAGAACACACTTCCTATCTTGTGCCCTCGGGCCATTTTAGGTATTACAATAACACAATATTCCTATTCCTATTGTTATTTCATAAGCTAGCTGAAAATCAGCATTGCTCTGTGTACTTTTTTTCCACAGCGAACAGAGGAAGTGCTTATTCATACATCTGTAGTTAAGATGCATTTTAAAAAGTAAACAAAGACTGGAGAGGGCTTAAATGTCTCTCACTTGTACTAATTTCAGTAGTAGGTGGACAGGGAACGTGGTGCAGACACGTTGATACGGTCACTTTGGGGACCAGCACCTATGTGCTGTTCAGGACTTTGACATGAGCAGACAGAAGTGTGATGCACCAAGATCTCTCTATCTCCTTCCCATCTCCCTGCTGTCCTGGTTCATGCTCCTGCCCTGCACAAAGTGGCCCTGGGTACTAAAGTGCACCCCAACAAACTTCCCTCAGGCCTCTTGAGTTGAAGCTTGAGCTTTTCCAAGGATTCATTTCAGTATGTGAACAAAGTCAAGCCTACTGATTCCAATTAGGCAGCCAGTAAATAAATCTTGTGTCCTGTCATTGCAGGTTTTTCTGCCTTGTTGCAGTGCTTAGACATTCTCTCGAAGCACTTGCAGGGCCCCACTTGTTTCTTTTCGACAGTTAAAACGTTTTACTTTTGAGTGAGCACAGAGTGTTTGTTCAAGGCATACTTCTGTGCCGAGCAGAATCTGTGCTGTATTTACAAAGTAAAAGCCAATACAAAGAGCGCTCACTGTAATGAACAGTGTTTGGAGCAAAAATTCTAATGAGTATAGATGCTATCAAAGCTGTTCTCTTGCTCAGAAGTGAATGTTAATGCCAATTACTCATGTTTCTTGATTAAACTCTCTCCGAACATTAAGTACCGCAGAAAAAAATCCTCCATCACAAAATATGCACGTTGCAGTTGAGTCAGAAGCTGGTATCAAGAATCCAGGGACAAAGTGTACTTTGTGTTGTGGTCCCTCAATGACTATTAACATGAAAGTGCCTTGGATGTGATTTATAAAAGATATCTGTGTTGAGTATTTCACTGGATCTCAGTCAAGTAAGTAACTTGGCACCAGACTAAGTGTGCTTCCAGGGCAAGGGAAGTACTTGCCTGAGGAACTGACTGAATGAGGGCATTTTACATGAAGAAAGAGGAGGCTCCACTGAAGAGGTGTCAGTTCTCAGTACCTACAGCTGGGCATCACCTAAACCATGAGAGACAGCTAGCGATCTCTCACAGCTGGAGCTGGGGCTACTGCCTCAATTTGACTGGATCCATGTCCACTACTTTATACAATAAACCATTCTGGGGTTCATCAGCAACAATTTTTTCACTGATACAAAAGGGGCAGGTACTCCACTATATAACTCTATACCTGAGCTCTGGAATTAGGGGAGATGCACCAGCCAGGAAGAAAAAATCAACATCAGGTTTCTCTTCCAAGGTGAAAAGTTTTACTTTCAAATCTATAGGACTGTGTGTTAGGTTTCTATTCATCAAATCAGAGTTTATGAGCAGAAGGGACACTTAAATAGCACATTCCCAGCCATCTTCTCTGTCTCAGGCCATTGAACTTCATACAGCTAACGCTGCCTTGAGCCAGAAGTTTCCTCGAGCTGCGACACGGTGACACCCTAAACCAGCCCTGGCATGCCGAGCCACACAGTGGATGTGATACTGGGAACAGACAATAACAGGAAAGTTTAGAGCTGTAATAAAACTGAAGATGGCTGGTGGAAGAGCTGCTCTTCCTTTCCATCCCTGGATTCAGATTGAGCCGAAATCTTCCATCCAAAGCTTTGAGGGCCACATGAGCATCCTGGACCTGCTGAACCTGCCTTTCAGCCAGCACCTCATCAAAGCATTGCTCACCAAAGAGTTCACAGCTAAACAGATGTATCATATAAAAGCCGGGGGGAGAGGAGTGGCAGGAACAGGGAAGCATCTTGTCCAGGGAAAGGCAGGAAGTCATTATCAGAGCTGGAAAAGGCCACAGATGTCCCGATTCTAAAGACTGTGCTTTAATTATTTAACTACCCAATGTTTATCCCATTTTTTATTGATAGATCACAGCACCTGGCATAAATAATGCTTTACACTTTGAAAATATCACTTCATAAATCTTCATGACAGGCGTGTACGGTGGGTGGGTAACCAGCGCTATCCCCGCCTCACCAAACTGGGACGCTCAGGCTCACGGTGGGTAGAGGCAAAACTGCCGAAAGATGAGCCTACAGCAACCAGGTTGAAGAGAGCCCGAAGGCCAACAAATGCCCACAGAAATCTCTCCGTGAACCTTGCAAATAGCAGAACATAGCGATTTAAATCAAAAGCTTCAGCTGCTTGAGGGTAATTTGCAAGAAGCGGTGCCTCCAGCTGAGCAGACAATTCGCTGGGAACAGTTTAGCTAAATGACCTCCAACAGAGGGAGGCGACCAGCGAGGTGGCTGGGCTGGGCCAAGGCTGAGGAGCAAAGTCCCAGCACACCAGGGATGCCCGGATGCCGTGCCAGCCCACGCCGAGCCTCCGATCAGCGCAATTGCGCCCAACAGCACTACAATTCCCACACAAATTTGAGTTAGCAGGAGAAAAAGAAAGAGATTGGAAGTAATAGGGGACATATGAATCACATCTGCAAGTCTCTGTGTAATTTAGTTTTGAAATTTAAGACTTAAACTAATGTATTTCTTGGCCAAAAGTTATTCTAGTTTCTCTAGGCAGGTAGTAATAGAAAGAAATGTGATCTTTTTGATTAAGCCAGAACATTTACTGCCACTGGGAAGTGCTGCACATAATGTACCGTGGGGACATGGTGCTTTCTGCAATTTCTGCTACAACTGCAATATCTTACAGTAAACCTTCAAAAGTACAGTATATAGCAAGTCTCAAATCATCCTCATTAACTGCATTTATACAACAGAGCACCTATCTATTAAGGTGTTAGAGGTGCTTCCAGTAAAATAAATTAAGTCCCGATTCTGCTTCCAAACACCCAATATAAATCTAGACAACTTGCCTTACTCCTGTAGCATTATTCCAGATTTAAATCTATTCAACAAGGCTCTTAAATTTTGGGCATTTGAGTGTTTCTACCAGTGTCATCGGGGATGCTTCAACAAGCTTTAAATTCTCCAGTATCTTTGAGAATTTAAGCATGTGCCAGGGACTAAAAACTGACCTCCAAGGCCAAAACCAACAGCCTGGCAGAAATCTGAAAGCTAATACAAAACCATTAATGAAAAACAAAAGGCACAAGAACTTCATGAGAAAAAAAAAAAAAA
>VXBO01009075.1:757657-789168 GCA_013400135.1 Rhinoptilus africanus
ATGTTTAGAAAAACAGTCAAATCCCAGAAGGAAAAAAGAAAGCTGAAGTCTGTGAATGTGCACCTCCATTTCAAATACTCCAGTATTTAGTGCTGCCTCAGGACCCCATTGTACTGATGCTGCACAGAGAGAGGCTGAGTGGCTGCCTCCCCAAAAGCTTACACCTGAGATTTTCACACTTAAGACTTCCACTAAACACCCTACAAATTCCACCATTATCTGCAATCTGCTATTAGGCAAAGTAATGGGCAGGAAAGAGAAATAACTTACCTAAGGTCTTACCATGCACTCAAACACTAGGAAAAGAGACCTGGTTATCCATCTATTCTACTGCCATAAACAGGGGAAAATCTAGATATATGTGGCAATAAGCTCTTGGGGGTTGGCTTGCCATTTAGGTTCATGAAGGAAATGGGAATTTCCTGTTCCTGTCACCCTGAAATGCCTCCGAGGTCACAACTGCTCAGCTGGAAGGTAGTAAATATCACAGCCTCATCTTCTTAATGCACACAAGAAAGAGATAAACTCAGCCTCGCCTTATAAGTTTACTTCAGGATCATCTTTACGGTCCAGGTAACTCCCAGCTCAGCCAATGCAAGATGCTTAAGTGATACTGTAATAAGAACAATAAATCATTAATTGGGACCAAGCAGCACAAACAGCACTGTAAAAAGCCATTTCAGAGATCTGTGTAAATACAGGGGGAAGGTCTGCCTGGCTGTGGGCATGTCAAGTTGCCCAGAGAGGGCACATGGATACTTGCCTCGCTGTCTGCAGGCGGGTCTTTGCCCACCTTCTCCCACGCCCCACTTCAAACCGTGTACCTGATGTACCCGTTGATTTCTTCCCTGAATAACCATCCCCCTAATTAAGCTCAATGCTGCTCAATTCAGACAGCTTCTAAACGCCGTGTTCATTATTCAGAGTTCTCCAAATCTGAGGGAACTGAAGGGAAACGAAAGAAAAGCTCCTCACAGAATTTAACACCCACCCCACTGGTCTGCAGAGACCCAACTTGAGGGTCAGCCCAGCTCCCCTCCATCATTCCTGAAAATAGAAGTGGGAAGAGACGGCAGCTGATCACCCACCAGGAGGACCAGCGGCTCTTCCTTTAGAGTGGCCAAAGCCAAGGGACATGGGGACAACACTTGAACAGGACCGGGGGAAGAAGAAACCTTCCAGGTGGTTGGTGCTGATTCTCCCACCTCCTTTCCCGAAGCACGGCAGATGCTGCCCCCAGAGCAGCTGCCAGTCCCCCAGCTGTTGTGCCGCTGAGCTCCAGCATGCCTGCGGGGATCGTACACTGGAGAACAAGGCTCAGCTTTCCGGCTCCCAGCTGTTTGATGGCTTGGAGAATTGGAAGGAAACGTTATACTCTCTCTCCCACCTGCTTGTGTGTGAGTCACAAGCCAGAGCAGCATCCAAGCCTTTGTGTATGCATCGTCCTACCCCCTCGGTATGGATGGGATCCGGTTGAGGCTCACAAAAAAAACAGCAATCCAGCCATTTGGCCAGGCAACAGACAAAGAGCCCTGACTTAGCGATGGATTAGAGTGGGCGCCTCAAAAGGGCTCCATCGTTATTTTCTTTTTCTATAGAGGTTGCTGAAAAGAACACCAAAAGATCACAGCAAGAATGGAAGATGGAAACAGCCAAACGTAATCCCATAATGGAGCAAGAGGGATCAGGAGTAGAAAAGTAGAAAAGGTAATGGGCACAAACTTGAGCACAGGAAGTTCCACCTAAACATGAGGAGGAACTTCTTTACCTTGAGAGTGGCAGAGCCCTGGCACAGGCTGCCCAGGGAGGTGGTGGAGTCTCCGTCTCTGGAGACATTCAAAACCCGCCTGGATGGGTTCCTGTGCAACCTGCTCTAAGGTGGCCCTGCTCTGGCAGGGGGTTGGACTAGATGATCTCCAGAGGGCCCTTCCAACCCCTACCATTCTGTGACCCATTTGCAGCTGGACATGTGCTTTCGGAGACAGTTCCAATTTGATGCAAAAGCATTTAGAAATTTGAGTTGAATACAGTGAGTCGGAACAAGCCAAAACCTGAACTATTTTTACCTGGAGCGGAGATATTTGATTTCAGATTTCCCAAGTATTTTGACTCTCCCTGCACTGGTCCGTGCAGAATAAATGGAAGCTGCCATGGAAGCGCTTACACTCTTTCCCTTCCTCCAGCTGGACTTCTCACCTCGGTCAAACCAGGGCTCTGTGCTGGCATTTTCCTGCTGTCAGAGGGCTCCCTCCCACCCAACTGCAGCCTCTTCTCCTGTGCGGCACTCAGCATCTCAGCCCTCAGCAGCAGCAGTCCATGGAAGAAAGCCAGGAAGATAACTAAGATAACTTTCACCCGGTGATGAGTGAACTTACAGTGAACTGAACTGTTAAAAGTGAACTGACTTCCATCATTTCCTCCATAACCCACACTTTGGGCTTGTTTTAAATTTCTCTGATCAAGTAGAGAAGAGATCGGGAGGCAGCTGTCTCAGATCACCTCCAGCTTGGTTTGTTTCTACCTCCTTACTTTTATGGACCTAGGTTTCCTTTATTTTTCCTTTTTTTTTTCTTTTTTTTTTAAAAAAAGACCTCCAAGCCAAACAATCTCTTTCAGGTTGAACAAAACACCTATTTAAATCTAAACAAAATATTTTGAGCATGCAGAAAAAATAAAACAGCTTATTTCAGGTTGACACCCCAAAAAGTATTATACTGCCCGTATGAGATCAGTGTGAAGACAGTCAAGACTTCCCCACAGCACCTAAGCACTATAACCAGACAGCACAATTTCTGATTGTACAAACATGACTTTCCCCGTGACTTCACAAATTTTTACTCAATTAATCATTTATTTTTCCTCTCCACAGGCATGCATAGGGAGGGGTTTTCAGGAGGATTATTCACTCATTTTTTTTTTTAATATGTGTGACTTCAGAAATTTCCACATTCCTGAACACATGCACTTTCACACGCATGTGTGCTCATCTAACTTAATGGTTTTTAAAAGAACTTACTAAATGGTTATGGACAAAATCCAAAATTCAGGGCTGTTTGGGAACTGCTCATATTTGCTTTATATGACAGAGCTATTTGATGCTGTTATCAGTCTGTGATTGGACTGTTGGAAAATCTTTTTTTCACCCAGAGAAACAGCAAATATTAAATACCCCAAAATTCAAGTATCACCATTCAGCCAACTATTCATCTGGATTGAGTGGAGCTCTGGTTTTCATGAATAACTGGCATTAGTTTGTGTGTTTGTAAGCCATGTAATAAGATCCCATAAATAATATTAAATAGAATTTGGACTTCAGAGGCTGAAATTCAGAATTAGGTTTTCTAATAGTGTGACTCTCTCCTCGGGAGTCTGGCTTCACCTGCCGTCCAGGAGACAGGATATCAGCAGTGGGATTATCAGCCATCCCGTTTCCATTATTCACACACGTAAAAATACATGTTCTTTTATATGAGATTTGTCAAACTTAACATTATGACTATCAGCTTCATTTGTCTTTTTAGAGAAAAACCCTTGCAAAGTGATGGCAGATCTAAGCAAAGCCCTAGTTTACAGAGACTGAGAAATTTTTGGAGGGTCTCAGGTACTATGAGAATAGTAGTAGCTTGATATTGCAGACATAGCATGTTGTAAAGATGGTATAAACAGATGAGCGGCTTGAAGTAATAAGAGGAAATCAGACTGTAAAGTGTGTTTACATGGAGGGAAATAAACTGATACAAAGGAGAGCACAGCTCTCAGCACAGATAGATAAACAGAGATGCCAAAGCTGGCCAGGCACAGTAAGGCAGGGAAAACCGACAGCAAGTGTGAAGAAGAAAGTCCTTCAGGCTACAAGATAAACTGTCAAAAAAAACACACCAAATTCACATTTCAGAAGTACATAAGCTGCTTAGTCTGTGTCCTTTGCAAAAGCAAGAGAAGGAGCCGGCGAGGTTTGTGGAGGCGCAGAGGACAATAGGAAAGGACTGAAATAGTGCATGGAACAGTGATGGCGGCACCTACCTCCTGTGCCATGTGCCAGCACTCCTCGTATGCAACGTTATGGACAAATAATGTTTCTCCCTTCCAACAGCACTGGAGAATTAAATTTGCAGAAATTTTAGATTTGGCTTTTTCACCCTTAAGTTTCCAGAATTGGAAACACCAAGGTTTTCATAGAGTGAAACACTCTCAAATGCCTCAGTGGGTGAAGAACAAGATTTCATGGGGATACCAGATGGGCAGGACTGGGGAAAGCTGTCTCCTCTATAAGTGACATGATTTAGTTATCTCCCCTCTCTCATTCTTGTATTTCCAGAGGGCTCCTACCTCACCACCCCGGGTTTTCCTACAAATTATCCTCCTGCATTAACACCCAAAGAAAAAAAATGACGGAATGCAAATATTCAACTGCAAAAATGCAAACAGCAGAATTCTTTTTTTTTTTTTTTCCCCCCCAAGCTGGTCACTAAACACAGGAACTTATTACAAGCTGGTCCCCACTTCATCCATGACCCTCTGGGTCCCCTTTCATGAGGGCAGGGCCTTCAGGAGGAAGGCTGATGCAGGCTGGCGTGGAGACAGAGAGGATAAGCTTCTCTTTAGGGAAATGACAGAAGAGACGACTGCGTGTGGCAGAAATCCGCAGCGCCGCTCACAGCGGGAAGGCTGCAAGGCCAAATTGACGGATGAGCAGCAGCGCCCAGAAGCGTTGGAGATGTTCAGTCCTTTGGGCCACCTCCGCCCCGAGGGCATGCAGGGCTGGCAGGAGCAGCCCCGGTGAACCCAACCAGATGCCCGTCGCCTCTCCCACAGCCACGAAACGCAGTCGGTGGGCGCTCACTGCTGAGCTGCTGCCTGCGAATAACACGAGCCTGCAGCCCCGTGGGGACTTCACAGCCCTCGGTGCCGTGTCACACGCAGTGAACCAAATCGGTTCCACGGGAAAACTGTTTCAAAGATGCCTAAAGTAGAACTTGTCTTTTGGATTGCAAATTCTTTATGGGGAAAAAAAAAAAAACAAAAACAAAGAAAACAAACAAGCAACTAAACCGTCATGCTTTTTAAGGGCTTGGAAAGCATCTTGTGCGTGGCAGGTGCTGCTGTGAATAAATGACAGGCTCCATCAGAGCGAGCGACTTGCGGGTTCCTCCCGCCCGGCTGGCACCCGAGCTAACGATGCTGAGCTGCAGGCCCCTGTACCCCGTTACCGTCCCCGCAGCCGGCTGCTCCCCACACCTGCAAATTCTGGGCAGAAAGCATTTCCCTTACAGATTTCATCTCTGACGGGGACAGGATGACTCCTGCTTCTGCTTCCCTAAAGGAAATTACACCTGACAGGAGCTGAGCGTTTTTCCAACACGGTGTAATTGCTTTTTCCCCCCCCCCCCCCTCAAAGGTAAACTTTGCACAGTTTGAAAACAATTCTGTGAGAAGATGGCAACAGCTGAAGGAGTTTGGCTAGAGATCGCGTTCCCTCTTGATCCATCACCGCTGTGTAGCAGCTCTGTGTGCAGACTCACGGCGTGTTTGAAGGTGGTTGGGATGGCTTCGGGCTTTTGGCTTTTTTATGCAGGCAGATTTTCATGCTTTGATATCTTCTCTGACACGACTTTTGATCCAGGGGAGGTGATGCTGACACTTTATTCACTGGGAATATTTTATTTGTGTACAGCGCTGCTAGAGCATTGCAGTCGCCTGAGTTGTTTCGGAGGAACTCTTTCACAAAAATACAGCCTAATAAATGTGATGAAAAGTGAGAGTTCTGCTAACTGCAGTCAGGGTGTCTGTCCTGGTCTGGATGAAGGCATCGCGGGACCATCACACGTGATCCAGGAAGGCCAGGAGAGAAAGGTCAGCACAGCACGGACTGGTCTAGGGATCTGTGCAGTGAGAAGGGCACTTTGGAATATCCAGTTTACTCCCCCCCAGAAAGGGAATGATGTTTCAAGCTGGCAGACTGGCAAATTTTGGGGAAAAGCAAAGAATCCCTGGTGGAAAGTCTGCAGTTTGCTGTCCCTGCCAGGGTAAATCGGCACAGGGAATGAGGGTCACCAGCCAAGGAACGCGATGTGCCTCAGGGAACCCCCTGCTGAAGGACATTCAGCTAATTGAGAAAGTCAAACATCCATATTCCTGCTGAAAAAGAGGCTGCACTACCTTCATCAAGCATTTTTAGCTACAAAGGGAATTGTTCATAAAGGCAGAAGGAATTAAAGGACGTGCTATTTAATGGGCCAGATTGATGTGCACACTGATGAGAAATACTTCAAATTGACTAAATGTCTGTTTTGGCTGAAATAGACTTTTTTTTTTTCCCTTGGCCAATGTTATCTGTGATTTTTTGTTTGTAAGCCATGTCCTTTGCTGTTACCCCAGCCAGAACTGACACTAGCCAAATATAATGTGTACGTAAAAAAAAAAAGAAAGGAAAAGAAAGAAAAAAGACAAAATCACTATATGCCCTAATTTATACCATTCTGAGAGCCATTGAAGCAAATTAATTTTGTGCTAATGTAAGTCTCAGACTACCTAAAATAAATCCCAGCCTGATTGCAGGCTGCCTGCATACAGTGTAAGGGCTCACTAGGGCACAATGCAAATCATACCAACGACTTCACCAACACAGCTGACCTCTGTGCTGACTGAAGGGGAGAAATGGGACTGGGCACCATCGTTTTCTCTTTCCTAAACTGATGACGTAGTCTTTTTCTTTTTTTTTCATGTGTATGTGTGTGTAACGGCACGAAAGCACAGTAGCTTGGAGCTGGTAGGCATCACAAAGAGCTAAGCTAGCCTTGATTTATATTCCCGTAACTTTTCCAGCTGATGTCGTTACCCAAGCGCAAGCCCTTTAGTGGGACTTCCACCAGAGTAAGTCTTACGCAGATTTGCCTGACGAAGGAAAACTATCCAACCAAGCTAAATCACTTCAGTGCAGAGCACTTGTAAGAGCTTGTTTACATGAAGCTGCTCAGAAAAGTTGATCTGAATTTTTAAGTGGATTAGTTAAACTGCATTAATTAAAGCCCTTTGTGGGAACTGTCAGAATTAAAGTGGCTTTGATTTGATTTGGTTTACTTCTTTTCCAAGGCTAAGTCATATTAAGGCCACTTTAATTGTGAAATAGGAGGTTTAATGCAATTTAGTTAATTCACTTTAAACTCCTGCCTTTAGTTCATTTAAATCAACTTTCCTGATTGTCCCTGTATAGACAAGACCAAGAAATAACAAGGACCACTTAAATAGAAACACCTAAGAGTAACTGTGAAAAAAAATCCAAATATTTCAGTAGCACATCCAGGACGTTACTATCTTTGTCACCAACGAGCTTTGGGAATTGCAGGTAACAATGCCAAGGTCCATGGAGGCTCATTGAGAAGCAGATCCTCGGTGCTGAGCTACAGTTACTTCTGAGAGACAGGATGCCCGGCCCTGCACAAGAGCTTTACTCCAGCCTAAAAATAAAAGATGACAAGTTAAGAAAATGCCTCTCAGCCATCAGAAAAAAAGCAAGGCTTGGGCCATGAGCTGTGAGGGGGGAAGAAGAAAGCTGCCTGAATGTGTGAAAGAGGAAGGAAATTTTATTTAAGGCTCTGGCGACTATTTTCTCAACTTTTCTCCCTCTTGAGCCAGAAGGTACAAACACAGAACCATAGAATGGTTCAGGTTGGAAGGGACCTTAAAGATCCTCTAGTTCCAACCCCCTGCCATGGGCAGGGACCCTCCCACTAGACCAGGCTGCTCAAAGCCCCATCCAGCCTGGCCTTGAACACTTCCAGGGACGGGGCATCCACAGCTTCTCTGGTCAACCTGTGCCAGCGTCTCACCACCCTCACAGTAAAGGCTTCCTTCCTAATATCCAATCTAAATCTACCCTCTTTCAGTTTGAAACCATTACCCCTCGTCCTATCATTACACTCCATGATAAAGGGTCCCTCCCCATCCTTTCTGCAGCCCCCTTTAGGTACTGGAAGGGGCTGTAAGTTCTCCCCGGAGCCTTCTCTTCTCCCTGCTGAACAACCCCAACTCTCTCAGCCTCTCCTCACAGCAGAGGGGCTCCAGCCCTCTCATCATTTTTGTGGCTGTCCAACAATATTGGTAAAATGCTGTTGGAGGAGACCTGGCCGTCTTTGCCCTGGAAGCATCGTGCAGACCTGTTTCAGGCACTGAAAGGTACCAGGTAATAGCTGTGCAGCAGCATGAAGCTCAGAGATTTGGGACGTGAGGGCATGCGTGACTTTGCATGCCCTCAGCCCCGGCTCTGCAGGACCAGCGCCGAGCCAAGAGCCGATCTGCCAGACCATCCCAAAGCATCACCTATGAACTTCAGAATTCAAGATGTATTTCTGAAAAACTGTCTATTTCTACAGGTGTGAGTTGCTTTCATAAAACACTTCCACGCCTGCGAAAATCTACACCCTTTTTGTAACGCATTTTTAGAGCTTATAGACTGGCCTCATGCGATAGCGCAGCAGACAGTTAACATCACTGCGAGCGGTGTTTGCCGTGACAGGGTTACTCTCCGCGCCAGATGAATGATTAGAACAGGGAGCTGCCACATTAATTGAGAGGGAGTAGAAGACAGCCTTCTTGTGCTGCCGAGACTCATCTGAGTATCGAATCATACCCCAAACGGCAGCCTGTGTGAGGGGAGGGGTGGTGATGAGCAGGACGGTGTCCGCTCGGAGCCAGCTGTGCATGACTGAGCGCAAAAGCCTGGTTGTGGGGGATGTAACTCCACTCTGAGGGGCTGAGGTAGCGATGATGAGCTGCCACCCAAGGTGAGTTATTGTCTCCTGAGATGCTAAAGATATACTGTACTTAATAGTCCATTGGCTAAATGCTTTCGAAGGGTTGATATCGCCGCAGCCGGGAACATCCATTCACGTAATTAGTTTACCTTCCTAATTTAAGCCAAACGGAAAATCCCCCTGTAAAGCACTCTTAAGCCGGCTGTTGTGCTGGTGTTGATCAGCAGAGTCCTTTTGACTTTGCAAAGTTGCCTGGTTTTCCCCAGGAGGACGCGAGGTCCTTTAATCCCCTACTTTATCACAACGCCTTATCACAGCCATTATAGGGATGTTCTGGAAACTTCTCTGGATAATCTAACCCCAAGATTTTTAAGTGCAGCCGCTGAAATCAATGGAAAATGAGCCGTCATGTGACAGGGTTGTTACCCGACAGTGATCTTAATTCCAAGTGTGTGACAGAGAGGACGGGATGACTCTTCCCTTGTCAGAAATCCTCCGTGTCACAGATTTGCAGTTTTACCTTTTTCCAGAGGAACCTCAGCTACTTGCCCATAATAAATGATTTTTAGGTGACTTCCTCTCCCTTCTCTGGGAGTCATGAATGTTTGACTTATCAAAATTATTCTTTTCACTCCCTTCATAAGAAGACAGATACCTTTATATATAGAGTGTATGAGACAGAAAATTTAAAAAATAGACCATAAAGGCAAGTGTCTGATTTTCAAGTGACTCTGTTCATCAGAGGGGTTAGGCCAGACCCTCAACTGCAGCAGAGCAATATTATTTAAATCAGAAATTGTACAGCTCCCTCTCTTTCTAACTCACTGTCCTGATTTTGCAGGCAACAACATTCAGAGCCAAGACCTGGGTCTAAAGTCAGCACAGCCCCAAGCTGTTTCAGCATAAGGGACCCTGTCATCATTCTCCAGTGGTGTTTAGGAAGGAAGTTGGACTTTTTATCCCATGAAGCCGAAGAATTCAAACTGGATTTCTCTCTCTTCATAACGCTCCTGAAATGCCAGGTCTGGGATGGTGGGAGTCCTCCGAGGTCTTCAATGTCAGCATAACCACATCATCAAACTTAGCATAGTTTACTGTTTTGCACAGTACCCAGCAAGGCATGTTGCCTTCTTGTGTCTCTTGTTTCAGAGAGGCAGAGCTTGGATTTGGATTAACTCTCTTAATGCACAGGTCAATGATTTTGCGGGGTGAACACCCGTGTATGGACGTTTGGTGCTAACATCCTGCTCCATCACCTGCAAGGCAAGGAAATATAACAGCAGGCAGGGGTGGTACCAGCATTTTTTTTATCATTGCTGTGTTATTGTATCAGTTCTTTTGTTTGAGCCCTTTTCTTAAGCCTTCAGCAGCAGAGCTGGGTTGTGGAAAGGGCTGCTTGGATGCTCATAGTCCTCCTTGTGCGGTATTACATCCCATGAAGAGCTCACTGAGTACAGGCAGTACTTAAATTTCCACACACCACTTGCAGCTATCCCCAGAAGGCTAATTCTGCTGTGGTCCACAGCAGGATATCCGGGTCTCAAGTCTCATCCATCTGTTTTCTTGTATTTGCTTCTGCACTCTTTGCTTTTGCCCTATCAGATGTGCTGTTGAGCCTTGCAATTATTTTTCTATTAATCTTCTTTTTCCTGACTCATTTAGCAAATACTTCTTGACCTCCTGCGCGTTGAGATGCGCCATCCAGCTCAGTGTGGTGGAAAGTGTGAATCTGCTGCCTTTGGAAACCCTGCAAGCCGATAGCAGGCAACAGTTATCCCCCGGAGGTTTTGTCCCAGTTCCACTCCAGTGCTTGCTCATGTAAGAAAGTAAGGTTTTGGTCTGGATTCGTGCGAGAAAAAAAAAATAAGTCTGCTCATTTCCTATCTTCAGGCAGACTTCCCCAAGATTATAGGAAGAGGATTGGTGGGGAGCCTAGCGTCTTCCTGGCCAGGAACGCAGTAGGTGATCAGAGCATCGGTTGAAGAAGCACATTGGTACAGTCAGGTGGCTGCTGTGCCCCAAAGCAGACCCGAACTGCTGAGTGCCACAGCCCACCAGCTCGCTGATGTCCCTCCCGCACCGAACTGCATCATACCAGGGTCAGACCCCCACAGAGAAAACCCGAGGGGCTGCCCCCACCAAGGGTCTCACCGCTGTGTTGGCGTTTCTCTGCATTTTCTGTGAAGGTATGAAAAAACTAACGTAATGAGAGATTTCTACAAACAGGGGTGTACTGCGTGCACCGAATGTCCAGGATGAAATGGCTCACCCAAAGCCTCCATGCTGAGCTGCCAGGCTGTCTTCAAAAGCATGTCTCATCGCCACTGGCTATTTGTGATTGCAAAGTGGCTATTTTAATCACAGATAAGCCAACCTGCTTTTTTTTCCAGCATTTCTAGCACAAGAAAAACACTGTTCTGTTGTCCTTCTGCAGCCAAAGGGGAATGTGTTGGGGGAGATGGAGTGATGGGTCTTCTGTGATGCTCTTTTGCCATTCCCTTTTTTTTCACATTCTTTGTTTAGTGAGAAAGGCAGAGCAGGGTCTCTGGCCATATGTGAGGAAAAGCAGTTTTGCTATCAGTTAATGAAAGCTGCTACCCAAAAGGAGAATTGGAACAAGGGTGAAAGATTGGAGCGTGTTTACAAAAATTGAAAAAGGACATGTGCCAAGAGTTATTGAAAGGTGAGTCCTTGTAGTCAAAGAGTTGGTCTGTCTGGAAAAGCCTGCCAATGGTGGCTCGTTTCCTAAGGTATTGAGGCTTGTGCAACACTTATGCAAAAGAAAAAACCCCAGAAGTTTTCTCCAAAATGACAGCACAAACCAGAAGAATCAGCCAATGGGTTCATTAATCTCAAACTTTGAGATGTTTCACACAGAGATAGTAGGTGGTGCGGAGCTCCCTTTCTCCACGGCTATGGAGAGCTTCCAGAAGCCTGTGGGACCAAAACACAGTACAGACTAGGGCTATGGTGTTTCCTTATCTTTAGGGCAGCGTCCTTGTAGAAAGTTGCAATGCTCTCTAGCTAAGAGGTAGAGGAAGGAGAGGAGACCTGCGTGCCATGACCCAGTCATGTCCCTGTTGGAGGATGTAGCTGTCAAAGCAAGAGCATCAGAGAACAGGGCAGCTACTCCCCATTGCCATGGGCAGCCCCTGCCTCTCTCCCTGAGGCTCTCCCAGCATCACGTCGAGACTGTCCATCCATGTCTCCCTGATGGACAGGAAACACCCATCCTGGGCCAACCATGTCACCAACCCCACTGCAACACGGGCCACCACCAGTGCTTACGCTGCTAGGGCTGGTGTCAGGAGCTCATGTGTGGCCCAGCCCATAGCTACCTGAGGATAAAGGATGAGGATCAGTGGCTTTGCCATGGCTGGAGGGAGCTCCCAGCTCCCTGTGAGACCATACTGTGGTATAGGTTGGGGCTATCTCATCTGTCCTGTAGTGCACTGTCAGCTCTCTGGATGAGTGTTGGAGGAGGGAGAGGACAGGAGTGTGCCATGGTCTGGTCATGTCCTGTCAGGGCATCTGGCTGTAACAGACAGGAGAAGCGACAGAGGAGGAGAAGCCACCCTCCATCGCCACGGGCAAGCCCTGCCCATCCCTCCCCTGCCCTCCTCACTCAGCCCTTGGTCACCCGACAATTTATATGTCAGCCTGGTCATGAGAAGCCCTTTTTACACCCATCCTGGGCCACTCACATCACCAACCCACCCTGTGACACGGCCACCACCAATGTTCTGTCTGCTGAAACACAGCCATGAGACCGGCAGGGCTGGTGCCCGGGGTCAGTGCTGTGTCACTCTGACGTGGCCATTATCTTCCACCATGCAGGCAAGCAGAAACAATTAAATAATAAAAATAAATGAATTAAACAAATCAAATAAATAACAACCGGCAATACTGGGGTGGAAAACTTGGTAGTTGTAGCAGCTATTTGAAGATCAGGGCCTCACCAAAGGTTAGAAAAGAATTAAAAGCAGTAAGTTCTACCCATTGGCCAATTTTAAATATTTGTGTGGTTCTTGCTGCTGGGATTTGTGGGTTTGAAGACTAAATCATGTAAGAAAAATGCTTATCAAGTTGACTGAAGGTAATATTTCACACTTTTGGAATTAAAGACATGCCCCCAGTACCAAACTCTGCATCCACAGGGGCTGACAGTGCTGAGCTGGTTCAGCGTGAACTGCAAGAATCACTTCTTTCTTTCCCTGAAACAAACCACAGATTTTACCAGGGACTGTCCTATGCTGCACACTTTGGTTGGATGTTGGAATGAAACACATGAATTAGCTTCCTCCTGTTTGGTTTGCTGCAGGCTGTTACATGCAGTCTCTTTCACTGAGAAGACCAGAGGCAATGGGCACAAACCGAAATGCAGGATGTTCCCTCTGAATGTCAGAAAATGTTTTTTTACTGTGAGGGTGACCGAGCACTGGCACAGGTTGCCCAGGGAGGCTGTGGAGTCTCCCTCCTTGGAGATATTCAAAAGCCATCTGGACATGGTCCTGGGCAACCAGCTCTAGGTGGCCCTGCTTGAGACAGAGGGGACAGATCAGGTGACCTCCGCAGGTCCCTTCCAACCTCAACCATTCTGTGATTACGTGATTCAGGCACATGGAGACTTATTGCCCCATTAACCTTCTTCCAAGTTTGGCCCAACGACAGCCACTCCAGTGACTGACTCATACAAGCAGTTTGAATGATGCCACGGCTCGTGAGCTCACGATGAGCAGTCAGGGACCACATCCTCCACATGCAAACTCTGACCTTCCCTTGGAGACCACCAAAATGGTAGTTAACTTACAGTTATCAGATTATCACATTATAATTTTCCAGGCGGTGGACCTGTTAGCTGTGCAGCCTTCAGCAGGGAGAAATTAAGATCCCAAAAAGGCTCACTAGTCCTATATATTTTGGACTTAAACCAAGAGAGTTGTCTAAGGCTTCTCATCTGCTGCCTTCAGCAGACATATTGCCCTCGAGGAAAGCAGGTGTTTTCTAGACATTAGTAAAGCTGCTGGGATGAGACACCAGACTGAGCAGCTCTGAACAGTTCATTACCTGTTTCTGGGCCCGTGTGTGGAAGAAGGTTCTGAAGCGCTGTAATCCTCGAGCATTTTGCACCTTCTTTGCTTTCAGTCCTTGCAGAGATTAGTGGTTACACGGGGTGCAAAGCAGTGACGACTCAAGCCTGCAGCATTTCCAGATGGGACCGGCATCTGAGAGACCTCCTGAGAGCTCCTGCCTGCATTTTCAGACGCTGGGAGTTCCTACGCTTCGGCTAAGTTCCAGGTAAGCATGTAGACTTTGCGATGCTCTTCTGACTCCAGCCCCAGCTCGAAACTATTTAAAGCTTTTCTTCACTCATCATTTCTCATTTCCTCCTTTTACCCAGAAATCCTAATGCCTTTGGGAAGACGCTGTTTAAACTGTCTCAGCAACTAAACACAAAACACAACCTAAGAAAAGCAGTAAGGGCACCTTGGCCAGGTTTACGTGCTGCAGGAGGTGCTGCGGTTCAGAGATGACAGAGCAAGTCAATAGCAAATAAATCCTGGCCACACGTTTTTTCACCTGCTTCCTTTCTAATGAATCCTTTGGAAATTTGGCACAGCTGGGACTTGAGTAAGGGGCTCTTTGGCTCCCTATTTAGCTGCTCCATCATGAAAAGCAGTGATAGGCAGAAAAGTAACTGCATAAAAATAGCACCTGGGTGCTGTAAATATGCGTTCTCTGTGGGTCTCCCGAGAAATATGTGCTGAGTTTAAGGACCATTTGTGTTTTTCCTCCCTCTCTCTCTTTCCTGTAGCTAGGGATGTGCTAGCCGTGTCGTGCTCAGCTCCCCTGCCTCTCCCACAGTATTGCTGGTTAATGTCTGATTCCAGAAGCTTTGCAGTTGGCAATGTTTTAATAAGCAGAAAGAACACAGCTTGATTCTCAGGTAACAGGCTGAGCTAGCTGTGCTGGCAGTCAGAGGAAAAAAAAACACGGTATTGACTTGAAGACTGAGTGAATTTGGAATAGAAATCGCGGAGGAGGAATAAATGTGGCATACCAGGATGTCACTTTTACACTTTCCAGATGATAACTGCACTTTAAAGTGGAGAATCTCTGACAGTGACGTCCTCTTCTAAGCATCCAACGTCTATGCCCGTACTTGGTCCTCCTGCAAACCCCCTGCTTTTCCAGCTCTGTCTGACTCACATTGTGTATCCTTCACAGAATGCACTGACACAGGCTCTGTTTATCAGACTTACTCAAGTTTGTTTCCAAGTTAGAATTACCGTTTTATGAGGAGGTGGCTGGGTTAAGAGAGGAGAAGTTTACACTTGTTGGGCAAGGACATTGAAAAGCACTCACCGGGAATAAAAGTTGCAAGCTAAGTAGCACACATCTGACTGTGTTGCGTAAAAAAATGCCCGGAAACTCTTTTCTTACCGCCTCACTGCAACATCTTCCAGGGCATCTGTGAAATCAGCATCAGTTTCAATCAGCAAGAAAAGTTTATTTAGAATCATGCAATGGTTTGGGTTGGAAGGGACCTTAAAGATCACCTAGTTCCAACCCCCTGCCATGGGCAGGGACACCTCCCACTAGACCAGGCTGCTCAAAGCCCATCCAGCCTGGCCTTGGACACCTCCAGGGATGGGGCAGCCACAGCTTCTCTGGGCAACCTGTTCCAGTGCCTCAGCACCCTCACAGTAAAGGCTTCCTTCCTAATATCCAACCCGAATCTCTACACTCCTTCAGTTTTAAACCATTATCCCTTGTCCTATCATTACACTCCCTGATCAAGAGTCCATCCCCATCCTTCCTGTAGCCCCCTTTAGGTACTGGATGGCCACTATAAGGTCTCCTCAGAGCCTTCTCTTCTCCAAGCTGAACAACCCCAACTCTCTCAGCCTGTCCTCATAATTTCATTACCTTCTACTGCACCATTGACCAGAGTATTTATTCCTGGGAAATTACCAGCTGGAATCTGTGAGTTTGTAGATATTTGGGATGTCACCAAGTGGTACTGTAGAGGGAACAGATGCCTTCGGCAGGGCAAGGCCACATCGGGGTGTGTGACAGCAGCGTGTCCGTGGTGCCCTGGTACCGAGGGGAAGGGGAGCCGTGGCAAAAAGGCAAGCCAAAGGCTAAAAGTAGCTAGTGTCCTTTCAGGTGGCAGGATCCGTCCTTGCAGGCAGACTCTGTGGCACTGAAATATCTAATTTATTTTCAGGAAAGGGTGAAAAAGGATTAAAAGCAAGAAATCGGGCTTTTTACTTGTTTGGAAGAGAGAGGCAGTTTGATAATAAGCCGCTTTCCCGTCGGCAGATGGGGGTGATGCACTTCCAAGAGCCGCATCCCTTGGGACAACACCCTCAGTGAGTGCGGTCAACCCTCTGGAAATCTTGTTAGAGTGTGAAAGCGAATGTCTGTGCGTGAAGGATGCTAAAGCCTCTGCCAGAGGGTGAGGAGCTGACCCTGCAGGGAGGGATGTTTCACAAACTGACCCGCACCCTGGGATGCTTCCACCCCCCCGGGAGAAAAACACACATCCTTCTGTCCCCTGCCTCTGCTCCCAGGGGCAAGCCCTCTCTTCCAGGGCTGCAAAGACATATCAAAGCAAGGGTCTTTGAAAGACATCAAATCACTGTTTTATCAGGCCACCAAAGATCAAAATCAAGCCTATGTAAAAATCACTAGCAATATGTGATTCAGGGAAAAGTCAAAAGCGCAGTGAAAACAGTAATTTGTTTGCCTCTAAAAGGTATATTTGCAGCCTGATTATAATAGTCCTGGAGAATCGGAATGTGAAAATAATGATAAAGCTCTGAATATCATACTCTGCTGTCCAGACCCTGCATAACGTCAACAGTGAATAAATGTTACTAATGCAAAAAAGGTGAGTTATTTTAAAAATGTATTTTAACGTTACTGTGTTATTAATAATATATTTAGAGAATTATTTTCAGCTATTTCCCTAGATCCAGTAAAATAATTACATGCTCCAGGACAGCGGTTAAAAGATGAGGAACTACATATATCTTAGTGACCAGTTCTATAAATATACTGCTAAAAATTAGTAATAATTGTCATAGCTGGCTCAAGAGAGACTTGTTAACTAATTATAGATCAAGCCATGCATTAAAATGAAAACCATTGGCAAGATATTACAGCAAATGTAATGTTCCCAAGAGATAGCAGATTGACAGTCTTGGAACCTTAACCGGCTGCATAACCTCTGCAGCTTGGTGAGCGCAAAAACTAGTTTTCAGACACTGTTTCCCTGTTGAGCCTCAAATCAGAGTAGGTAGAAATATTGCCTGGGATGATCATTCCTCAGCCATGGAGTCTGTGACCTCTCCAGACACCGCCAGCTGAGGTGAACCTGTGTCTGGCGAGGGCCGGTCTGAGATCCCACCACACGCTGCAGAGACCACCAGGACATTTTCACATTTTAGCAGCCCTGGACTCACTGCCAGATCGAGAAAGGGCTTAGGCATTTCTTTTCAACCAGTCTTACTTGGGACCACCTTCAAGATAACGTCTAACCCACTGAATTTCTTCACCTGAAGACCCTGTAAGCAGATGTGCTAATCACAACACCAATTGCCCCAGTAAACTACTGAGATACTGTGAGATCTTGGCCATTACTGTCTGGTTTTGTGTTTTACAGTACTTTGCGTGATGGGACCTCGGTCCATGGTTGTAGCCTTGCCACTATATAAAACACACAGAATAACACCAGCGGCATTATGTTCCTCAAAGCTGAATGTCAAGAATGTGAAGTTTATTTCCTGATTTAATACTGCCACAGTCAAACAGATTTCATCCATTACATGGGGCTAATAAGACTTCATAAGTTTTTTAAAATTGTGGATAATTAGAGAAAGAGGAGAAAAATAGATGATATTGGCAGGTAAATCATGCTATCTCGTACATCAGAATTTCCAGGATTTTATCCTGGGAAAAAAATCTGGGGCTGAGTGGCTGAGGAAGGTTAAAGCCCAGTGATCCCAGACAGGGAATCTTTATCACCTTGCACTGCAGCTCGATCACCAAAAATAAAAAAAAAAAATAAAAAAAAGAAAAAAAAAAAGCAATACACAGTGAGTGCAACCTTGAACATCAAAAGAACCAAGCAGGATGTCAGAGAGGAGTGGGTTTCTTCCACTTGCTTGATCTTTTTACTCCAGCTAAAATATAATTAATATTTTAGTACATTGACTGCTGCATACTTTTCTGGAGCAGCACCTTTAAAAACCAAGCCCATGCAATAGAGAGATGAGCCTGGATGCTCACTGATTGAGATCAATCACAAGAGACAACACTGTAAAAAAGTGGACAAAAACATGGGTTGAAACTAAGCTGCCTTTTTTTTTTTTTTAAATTTGGATTAAATTTTCCATTTACCCACAGAGAACAGAGCAAAGAAGCTGCTGGCTGGACTGCAGCGTTCAATTACAAGTAATCTGCATCACCAGATACTTTTAATGTGCCTGAAAACTATTTTAATCCAACAGAAATTGCTTTACTGAATGCATTTACAGGTACACAAAGAAAACAAAAGTTATGACTGAGCTAAAATTCAGCTCATTATTTGCTATTGTGGCATTAATTATTGACCAGATTCTTATGTTACTGTACAATTTAAAGCTGCCACTAGCATAGTCATTCCTCTGAACGACATGTTGGTAGTTGTTACCCGAGGAATGAAATCTTAAAATGTAGAGTAATAGCACAGCCCAGTGGCTTACCAAAGAATAAACCACCACTCAGACATCTCATGACAAGTTAGCGTTGTATTTTATCAAAAAGTCTAGAATATGTGAGGACGGGAAATTATTCTAGAGTCAGGTAGAAATAAGAGATCTGCATTCAAATCCTTTTTCTCTATCGAAAATCACTCTGTAAAACTGTTTCCAGTTATGCTCCCTATAAAGCGCAGCTGTCACTCTCATTCCATTTTATATAGAATTATTTAGGATTATTATTCAAAACTATATTTAGAATAATCATAAAATCACAGAATACTTTTATTTAGAATAATTTATGCTCTAAATTATGTTATTATTGTAATTCTATTGTTACAAAGAATTATTCTGTATCCCATTATTCCCTTGCATACTTGCTTGGGTCTGCTTTTATTCTCTTGTACAATTTGCATATATCCCAGCAGTCACCTGAAATCTATCTGCACTGACTTACTTCCACCTATTTATGCCAGGAAATAGTTGATGTCTGAGGAAAACGTATACCCCTCACCACCATCACCACCACTAGGTTAGTCCTGAGTGTCCTATACTGTGTTACAGCAACACGTCAGAGGAAAGAAATAGCTTGTGGCTGGGGCACGGGCACCAGCCGGTATCATAGAATGGTTTGGGTTGGAAGGGACCTTCAAGACCATCTAGTTCCAACCCTCATGCCATGGGCACGGACATCTCATAGTATATGCTGGGAGCTTCAAAAACACCCACAGACATGGTGGGGAAGCAGTTTGTAGCACCAATTGCAGCTCTGGTCCACAGCTGTGCAACCTGAAGGGCTTCTTAACACCCTTCTGGCCCACACACGCAGGTTTTCTCCCACGAGCAGGAGGTGGTGGGGTGGAAGGATGTTGCATGCTCATGTCTCATTCTATTAGGAAGATGGGATGCATTTGGGGGTGCTCTGGGACACAGGCCAAGGAAGGAAGGGATTTCCAGTTCCTCACAATCAGTGCATGGTTGGGCCAGTCCATGGGAGAAGGGTCCAAACAAGGCTGCTGGACATCTGAAAATGGAGTCCATGCATGTTAGCACCAGAAGAGAGCAAATATCTGGCCAGGTCACCAGGAAATACAGTGGAAAGTGCTGTGCCTTAGGTCTGGATCTCCTAAGTAAACAGAAATACCTTAATTTAGGAAGCACTGCTCTTTCTTCTGGGATGAAGTGCTGACCCCATCCCTTCACAGGTGACATAGTTTGGTGCCAAACCTGGACAAAGTTCAGAGCTGGACTATGGATACAGCAGGTGGGAGGAAGGGGATGGGAATCCCTACTGTTAGTGAAAACTTTTGAAAGGAAAAAAAAGAAAAAAGATCAGGTAGTGATAAAACAAGATAAAAAACCCTGCTGGAGAAATGGCAAATGAAAAATAATGAAAAAAAATGTTTGAGGTGTGCCACTTGAACCAGAAGTCAGGTCAAAGAGCCTGTGTTGATAGCATTGCAAACACAGGCTCCCAAAAGCTAGATAGGCATAGATTTCCCTCTATTGACTAGAGGAAACAATGTACCTGTCCTAGATAATTCCCTAAATTAATCCTACCAGAAGATGCTACAGATAAGAGGTGACCTTGCACACTGAATGCTTTTGTTAGACAGAGTATAGCTGACATAGCTAAGTCCTGCACAACACAAGTCTCTGAATCTGAATTTCAGCATTGTGTGTGGTTTAGATACATCAGTTCAAGTTTCCATCACTGCTAGTCCCATGGTACCCAAGAATGGGATTGAAATAACAATTAATAATAAAGATGAAAAAAAAAAAAAAGAGAGTCAGACTCTGAGCTGTATTTAGTGCTTTGAAATTTAGGTACAGCACCAGAGAAAAATAAATGTAATCCGCTGTCAGTTTGTCTAGCAAAAAAAGCAAAGATACATGTCTTTAGCAACAAGGTCCCTGGGGATTTGATGGATGAAGAGAGAGATGCAGCCAAAGGAGAAGCTCAGCACGGCTCTGGGCTCTAGGTGCTGATGGCTGCAAGCAGCACCAGTTTCACAAGATGTAACCTAAAGGCCACATGTAAGGCCTTTGTAAGTCCAGAAGAGTTGATATCACCTCTACGCATGAGAAAGCCCCGGGCACTGACCCAGCAGCTGGAGAAAAGATTGCATCAGAAATTGTAACATCTCTGATGGTGGTGATGGTGACATGACCCAGAGACAGCTTCAGAAGGAGGGAAATGAACGTAGGAAGTTCCACCTAAACACAAGGAGGAACTTCTTTCCCTTGAGGGTGGCAGAGCCCTGGCACAGGCTGCCCAGGGAGGTGGTGGAGTCTCCGTCTCTGGAGACATTCAAAACCCGCCTGGACGCGTTCCTGTGTAACCTGCTCTAAGGTGGCCCTGCTCTGGCAGGGGGTTGGACTAGATGATCTCCAGAGGTCCCTTCCAACCCTACCATTCTGTGAAATGTCAGAAATCAGCTGGACACTAAACCCTGGATGGTTTCCAGTTGGTAAGCAGGATGTGGTCCCCTGTTTTGAAGGTGTGGCGGGATACTTATCTGTATCAGTGTTGCCGTGACAGGTGTCTTCAGGACCAAAGTGTGGTCCTGGATAGTTTCAGTTGTTAGGACAGAGGTAGCAGACAGTTGCAAAGCAGTAACGTGGTGTACTGCCCTGCGTGGAGGTGGAGCAATGCAGAACTGGAGCCCTTCCAGAGAGTTCCTTAGAAATGCCTCAGGACTGGAAGGCAATCAAAGATAAAAGTGCCTACTGTGGGGCTTCAGTTCAATGTAGCCACTTAAAATCAGGGGCAAGGATGAAGAGGAGCTATTCGTATGCACAAGTCCTTGGCAGCACCAGTTTCAGGTGGTGTGAAGCAGACGGGCCATGCACATCCTTTTCCTTGTGTACAGCCTGAATGTGACCTTGCCCAAAATCCAAAGTGTGGCTCCCAGTAGTCCTGCTCAGTTGCAACCAAATGTCAGGATGCCTAAATTTGGTTGGCCTTCCTGCTTGAGTTTGCAATCCTCCAGAAAGCTGCAGTGACACTTCTGTACCACCGAAAACTTCCTCAGCCCTATCACAGCTTCGCAGAGCATCCTTCTAAAAGCAGGATCTCTTACATCTCTTTTCTCTCAGACCCAATCCAGTAGGTGCTGCCACAGGATCTCTTGCATGCACGTTCCCTGGGTGACAGAGGAGGGACCACAAAAAGGGGACAAAATCCACAACTGTGGAGCCCAGCTCCATCTAGATGCTTCCCAGCCAGCCCTCATGTGGCACTGTGGGCTGCGATGGGGGACTTGCCCGGTCCTAAGTATTCTTCTGTTGATCAGCTGTGAGCAAAAGCATACTGAGTAAGTTAATTTTTTTGTGGCTTCCTCTTCAGCAGCTCTTATTTTCTTCTGTGTATCACATTCTTACTCTAGGTCTCGGTGTTTGATTAAGGTTGATGTTATCTCTTCTCCTCTTTTGGCAGGGCACAGTGTGCTTCCTTGCTGTCCAGTTTTCCTTCTTCAACATTTCAGGCACTGAGTCTGTTTGTCTATCCATGTTTTCCCGCTTGGGTTTGTCTCTTCGACTGAACTTTATGCTTTTGTAGATGATCCTGCAGAGCAGCTCTGTCCTCCTGGCTCTCCTGTTCAGCAGGAGTCCGTGAACTCTGAGTTGTCTGTAAAGCCTTCCCTCATTCTTGAATCCATCTCTGGACACCATGTTTTCTCCACTTGCTTCCCTGTAATCTCTTCCATCAGTTGTCTCAATCCTCCTTCTGGGCAGAGAATGCTTCCACCAGGAACTTCCTCAAGAATCATGTCCACAATTTTAGCACCCAGACCCAGATCCCAACCAAAGTGCAGAGCTTCCAAACCAGTCACCAAATGGCAAGAATACCAATACTTCACTCCCCTTTTAAGGAGTTGCGGATTTCCTTTCATCAACACGACAAACCTCCCTGTATATTTTTTCTCAATTAGTGTCTGTGGGATGTTGGCAGTGCACACAGCTCCGCTATACTTGAACAACGTTTCCACTGATATTATCTTCTTGATACCAGTTGAATCTGGGAATTTTTAGAGGGTCCTGCACACCAGGACAAAGCTGTCAATCCTCTCCCAGAAAATTAAACATGTGAAGATCTTTTGATCCAAAATCCCAAGCGATTCACCTAAGCATTCACATTCCAGCTTGTAAATTAACTGTTCTTGACGTTCTCTAGGTTAACACACCAAATATTTCACGTGTAAATTTGGAACTATTACAATACCTTCCCTTCTCAGACTTCACAGAGGAAATATGCAGAGTATCTCTGCTTATTGTTCGTGTGTTGTTCTGTTATCGTTGACTATTTCCATTCTCTTGTTTATGATAAACTCATTCGAAGTTGTCACTTTGAATTGCCATATCTTGTCCTTTGTCTTGGGAGGCCCGTTACCTGAAGGTCTCATTTTACACAGTAATATCAGATCTATGCTTTTCCCGCCTAATTTTAGCACTTGCTATAGTTTCTTGAAGGATGTTATGATGTGGGACAGTGAGAGGTGTTACTGAAAGCTGCAGACAGTAGAAGCCTTTTGTGCTTCAGAAAACCATCAGGATGTCCTTCAAAACACAGTTCAGCTTCTCAGAGATCTAATCCCGATACTTTGGTTTTGTTCCTTTTCCCTTTCCCCATCACTTATCACAGGAAGGAAGATTATTTCATTCTATTCCTTGCCTCATCCCTCATGAACTTTGTCTTTTCTGTGCATATATTACGTTCGATTTTTGCCTTCCTCTCTCAGCATCTGAATTTATACAATTTAGGGCTTGTAATGGTTTCAGGCAGATAAAATATGTCATTCGTGAATGGCTTAGACTGTGCTTGATGCGTTTCCCTTCCTCACTCTGAAGGTGAAGAGTTTCAATAAAATGATGTCCTTTTTTGTCTAATTTCCTGCTTTGACTTGGTCTTTTCACTCTCCTTGAAAGCAGAGTGAGTAAGTACTTGGGGACTACGTAATTCACTTATAATTGAAACAATAGACCATAAAGGCTCCTGGAGAGCAATTACATCTATCGAGCCAACGAGTCAGTTGTGCTTTTGCACTAAGCCCAAGCAGTAAAATACATTTATGATTTTTTTTTTTAATGAAAGTTACTGCTCACTTAGTCTTTAGAGGCAGCACAATGCATCTTGAGGCCGGGAGGCTTAAATGTGAATCTGCACGAGCAGCGTGTGTGAGTTGTCATGAAAAAAGAGCACAGTTTGCTTTGTCTGGGTGTGCTGCATCCAACCAAAGAGTTAGTACGTGTGTGAATAGAACTAGTCTGAGACATAACGTTTGATCTATCAAAAGTAAAGTAAAAATTAAAGGAAATTTGAGACTGTGGGCCTCAGGACTAGATAGTGACAAGGGGATAAACTGCATATTACTAAAATTAGAGGTGCTTCAATTCCTTTGTTTGCTTTTATCCTCAACTATATCACAGGCTGACTCTGCTGACAAGGCTTGGTTGAGGGCGGAAAAAAGCAATTAGACTCTATTAAGCCATACATCCAAGAGGGATTCTAGACAAATCAAATCCTGTGCAAGGCACCGGACTACAAATGAAGGAGCCTGGGATCAGCTACTAACTGTGTCAGAATCATGGTTGTATGCCTGATCCAGCTCTGCCTGTGCCCCACAACCCTCTGTGACCCTGGGCAAGCCACTTCGTGGGTACCAATACCCAAATGATGGTCTCCATAAAATGGAGAGCAAAGTGCTCTGGTTTTTTTTTCCCTTCTGCCTTTTTGGGGTCACTCACATTAGGGAGTACAGAGGCCATAAACTCCGTGGGGGCTTTGAACAGCAGCCCAACCCAACCACAATATGCAGGAATTTAGCCTTAGGCTGATGGAGCACATCCCCCTTGTGCAAGACAGAGTCAAGAATAAAACATATTCAGGGCCTCACTGAGATGGATCTCAGAGGTCTGACCTCACTGCTGGACCTTGGAGGTCCACCCAAGCTCCACGGACTACCTGCAGATTAGTGCAGTGAGAGTTTTCCACTAACGGGGCTGCGCTGCTTCCAGCATCTGAGCCAATGACCCACGTCTTCAGCATCATGTAAACCCAGCAGCAGCTGTGGAGGCTGCTCAGGTATCTCTACTGCACCTCTACAGTGTGGCTTTGCAAGAAATATGTGCTTCTTATTATTTTTGTGATGAGGCTTGTTCCCTGCTCCGCAAATATGCTCTTTTCCACGGCAAGCAATTCAGATGCCTTTTAAAAGTAAGCACGCGTTGAAGTGCTTTTTGCAATGGAGATAATTGAGTACCTGTACAACACCTATCACAATAAAAGGCAAATCTCAGACAGATACTAGAGTACTATGAAAGACAAAAAAAAAATAAATAAAACTTCATAAGGCTTTCAGTCCAACACTTTCTGCTAGCACTAAATCCATTTTAAAAAATTCAAGTACAGCACTTACTTAATTCTACAGAGTACATGGGCACTACTGCAGTACAAATACAACTTACAGCTATTACTACTGAAAATAATTAACAATGTTGTCACTTGTAGGTACTTCTCTCTTTTTTAAAACTGCCTTTCTTTTTGGCTTCCTGAAACCTTTTATATTTTTCTACTTTAAAAATTTTCAAGTCATTAAAAAAGAAAATTGAATGTTTTTATAACAAATACCAAGTAACAGCCAATATGCACCTCCAGGTTATAAACATGAAGTTTATAATGGCAATGCTGATATAGGTCGTTCCTTTTACCACATCAGCAGGGCATCACCAGAACATAGTGCTCCACAAAAATGACATACCGAGCAGTACTGAAAACAACAAGAAATTTCTCGGTAGGTCTGATATTCTTTAGTGTTACATCAATGAACCAGCAACACTGGTTTTCTTAGTTTGCTTTTTACATTGGTTGGTTGGTTTGGGGATTTTTCAGAGATGGAGAAGAGGTTACTAGAAAATGTGGGTGCTTTTATCTACCCCATTTTAATTTTTATATTTCCCCTGAATTGTCGGGGAGAAAATATTATTTAAATAGCAGTTTAACAGCACTGGTAACAAAGAGAAGAGAGATTATAACTTTGCTTTCATGAGGTCAGATATTCTTTAGAAAAAACAGTCTTTATACAGCGTTTTAACATTTCTTTCTGCATCTTCACAGAATAACAGCAGATTCTTGAAAGGACAGACCACCTGCAACTCCAGCTTCATTGAAAAAGGGAGGGAGGTACTTAGCATTTTGCCGGATTCAGGCCAGATTCTGTATTTATGGTGACATTTATTTAAAACTGATTAATGGGTTTGTGCTGAGAGAGCTAATGCTCAGGAAGAAAACCACCTGTCTCTAAGCTGGGCACCTCATCCAAGCTCGTGTGCCAGGTGGTCAACTTCATTGACCGTCAGTTTCTGAATCCTCCAAGCCATTACTTCTATGAGCATCCCTGGCATCAGCATCCCTGGCTCCTCCAAGCTTCAGTACCTCTTCCTGTACTGGCTTTTCCTTCGCAGGCATTCACAGAAAGTTTAAGAACTTTTTGCTAAGACATAGATCTGCTGAAATTTTAAGGATAATGATAAAAACCCTTAGAACTCAAAATTTCCTGATTTGAGGTATGCATAAGGGCTCCCTCTTAGCTTCTGAGTTCCACAAAGTTTAAGATATCTCATACAGTTTTTGGATAATTGCTTCAAAGACATGCAAATGCCTCCCCCTCTGCTTCCGAATAGCTCCATTCATTGGTGAACTAAAGAGTACAACGCAACTTGGTTTCAAAAAAGAGTGCAGTGCAATACAATGCAGCTGTTCCACACTCAGTATAGGAAGGAAAACACGGGTAAAACGATTTTTATAAGCTTTTTAAATGACACAAATGCGGGATGTGTTGCAATGAGCATGAATCTTGTACAACTTGAGCTCATGTTGACTGGCTTTTCAATCCATGGCATAATGGTAATGTATCTATGAAATCTGCTGGTGTGATGCATCTGTGTCTGCTTGTATCTGCCTTTAGCACTCCTGCAGCAGCACTGGGATGCACAGCACTGACACACGCAGAGTGTGGGACATGCTCTGACTGAACAACAAGTTGGGACGAGGACAACTGATGCAAAGCTTAAAGCCAACTGCAAGATGCCTGTCCTGGCTTGAGCGACCCAGGACTAATTTCTCTTCTAATGCTGGGGAAAACTGCAATTTTAGAAGACTCTAGTGTCTGAATTTGTGAAAATATTTACTTTATAGCCAGCCTATAAGAAAGCAGGAGAGGGGCTGTTTGCAAGGGCATGTAGCGATAGGACGAGGGGCAATAGTTTTAAACTAGAGCAGGGCAGTTTAGATTAGACATTAGGAAGAAGTTCTTTACAATGAGGGTGGTGAGACACTGGAACAGGTTGTCCAGAGAGGTGGTGGATGCCCCATCCCTGGAGACATTCAAGGCCAGGCTGGATGAGGCTCTGAGCAACCTGATCTAGTTGAAGATGTCCCTGCTCACTGCAGGGGGGTTGGACTAGATGACCTTTAGAGGTCCCTTCCAACCCAGCACATTCTATGATTCTGTGGTATGCATGTCTCAAAGTCTCGGTGTTTTCAAGTTTGCCAGGTACAGGGATGAGGAGGACCAAGACCCGGGCACTTGACCCAGGCTGGCCAACAGGATTATTTCATACCATGAACAACACATTCTATATAAATTAGAAAGTTTGCTGCATAGTGCTCACTCTCCCTTGATGGCAGTGGTCCAGAGAACCTCTTGCCCCAGTGATGGACCCCTAAGCCCTTCCCTTCCTCCTGAAGCTGGAGTGCTTGCAGTGTCTGACACTTGCTGTCCCCTGCTGGGAGTACACAGCTGCCTGCTGATAGAATGGGCCGAGTATAAACCCTGTGTATTTTATATGAGCATCTGGATCAATGCTGGTTCTTTAGTATTGTTCATGTTAATTATTTAGTCTTATTCTATTAAATCTATTTATATTTCAACCCTTCTGTTTCCTTGTTTTTCCTCAATTCCCCTTCCTTGGTAGGGAGGGGTCATTGGATGATAGAATTATTGTCAAAATGACAATAAATTGTTGAGTTTTTTTCAAACCATTACAACGCCACAAATGACTTACAAATGCCACATTCCCTTCTCTTCAGGCTCAAACAAAGCTCAGGTTCAGAAGGACACGTGCCTGTTGACCACAGTCCCACTCCTACTCTCCTGCAGGGCACAGAGGAGACAAACAAAAGAAGGTGTAGATTGAGGCAGTTCAGAAAATAGCAATGTTTGTTTTGACAACTCCGGACTTCTTGGGCATGAGCTGCTAGGATTTTCCTTGGCTTTAAAACCGTAGTTTCAAAACTCATCATGCCCAAGATGACTGTGCCAATAAGTTAACGTAATTTCAGATGTGGAGGAGAACAGTTAATCAAAGTAGGAGGGTGGAGGAGGTGAGGGATCTTAAAGAAGAATATCCTGAAGGAAGAAATTGCTGCCATTTCTTGTAGGTACTGTTGTGATTGCTTTCTTGTTGCTCTTACATGTTCTTCACACTCATTTGATGAAAGATGTTAAAAAATATAACACAAAAATAGGCAAACCCTGGAAATACAATGTGTCTGCCAGAGGAGGTCTACAATAGGAAGAGAGAGGCTGTGCGTTCACTTCTTAGTGCCTTTTCTTTAAGCGGGGGAAACAGTGTGAGCTACTTCTGTCCTTCAGGCCTTCTCCTGCTTCTCCAGCCACCCATCTCTGCCTCCTCAAGCTGCTTTGTGTTTGTGAGCCCTCCTCGGAGAAACTGCTGCTGACCTGGCAGCTCCTACCTGGGAGTGCAGGACTGCAGAGAAAACACTGTTTTTCTGTTCCCTCACCCTGTCTGATCCCCTTGGCCGCAGACGTGGATCTGGCCAGCTTCCAGGGAGTGAATGTGGTGATAAGGGAAGGCAGAAAGGTTTTGGAAGGCAAAGATATAGTGTTACACTGGGCACCAGCAAGGAAGATAATGTTATTACCGTGATGCTGGCATGCGATACTAAAGGGCAACAGCGTGCAAAGTCAACCATACAGTCGCAATTTATCCCAGCTCTTGGAAATGACTGAGCTAAATATTCAGTCCAAGAAAAGAAAAGAAAAAGAAAAAAAATTCATTTGTAATAGTACCAAGTTGAAAAAAGTAGCAATTCTTGCTTTAAAAACATTATCAATGTGAATTCAATGGAAAGTTTAAGAATATCCTAAGGGATAGGAACAGAGAACAGACATAAAAAAAAATAATAAAGCCTCCTCCTGTTTGTTGCTGCTGGAAATATCTCCTGCCCTGCTGTGGAGGCTGACAGAAAGGAAGGAAATGGGCAGGCTCCTTTCTCAGGAACTCAAACCACAGCACTTCCTCACTCCAAGGTGTGATGAAAGGTACCTACACCCTCCAAAGATGCCTGCCTGGGATTTCATAGCCTTCCCAGTGACATATCCCAGCATGTAATTATCCTCCTATCGCTAAGTGTTTCCTAATGTCTAAGCAAGGCTGCTCTTAGTGTATAACAAACACCTCGGTAGCCATGTCCTCAGCCTGGGGGACAAATGGTGAGCATCCCCTTTGTAGCACTGTTCTCTGTGTGAAGCCTGTTTCCACATCCCATTTGATGCCTTCTTTATTAAACTGAACAACCCCCTTTTGGTCACCTTTTCTTGATAGGCTAAATCTCTCGGCACTCCTGTCGCTCTCGCTGAGGTCGCCCCTACATACACAGACGTACGCACGCACATACACCCACCCTATTGCTCAAAGTATGTCCCAAAATGGGACACATACCCCAGGAAAGGTCTTGCCCCTGCTAAATAGAGTGGAATAACAGCCTTTCATCTCTTACATGTGACACAAGAATGGCTCAACAGCATCTTATCTGTTGGCTTATATTCAGCCTCTGCTCTAATACAGGCCTGCACTCTTTTTTTACTATACTGGGGCATAGACCAATATTCCCATTTTGGAATTTTTTTTGCATTTCATTTTTCTTTCAAAGGTGAAACACTTTGCACTCGCAGTTGTTGAATTTTACTTTATCACTTATAGGCTATTCCTCAAAGTTATCACAATTACTTTAATTCCAATGCTGTCTTCCAAAACACTTGCATCTCTTCACAGAACGTTATCTTCTGCAAATTGTGTAAGAGTATGCTCTGTATCACCAGGAAACCTGGCAACAAAAACATCCATCCACTCTGGAACTGGGGCAGACCTGTCAGCCCCAAATGACCTGTGTTGTAGAAAGTGAATAATTTATAAGTTCTCTTTGAGCGTTACTTTTTCAGGCAGCTGTGCTCTCCACCTTGCAGAAATTTCCCCTGAACAAGGACGTTCCTCCTGCTCCTCAAACATTTTAGGTCATGCCTTCCTCCAGCCGGTGGAGGCTTCCTCACACCTCATCACAGAAAGGGGTCTCAGGGACTTGATGTACTGGACTTTGTCTGCTGATGTGGGGTATCATCTGGGTTAAGCAGCGCCCATCTCGACCACTTCTCTTCGCCTGCCAGTGAGGACATTTCACAGGGCTGTGCCAGGAGTTTGACCACAGCCAAGACAAAACTGTCTTGCCTTTATCCACTGGGTTAAAGTACTAAACAGAATTCATGTGATAGGCTTTATTCTTAACAAATCCATGTTGGCTGCTTCTCCTGGTTTTATAATCCTCTAGGGATGAGCAAATAATTCATTTCAGTATCTTTCCAAGTATCAGAGCTGCAACGTTTGATTTACAGTTGTGGGTCCTCCCTTCCCCTGTTTTGAGAGATATGATTTATTTTAACATAAATCAGCAGAGCTGCCATGCAGGTTACACCCATACAAACGGACGGAACAATGCAGGGAGAGTTCCTGGGACTGAATCCTCCCTATCTTACACTGGGAGAAGAGTGATGGATTTGTCTCAGCCAGCCAACATTTTCCCAAACAATTCCTGCACATGGTGCAAGAGCTGGTGCAGTCTGGATGAGGCCATCCTGTTTTGGATGGTAGAAGTTTAAAAATATAGCTGTAGCCAACCATGCCAGCCAGCCCTGTGCAAGATAATGGCCCCAATGCTGTTTATTTTGTAGATTTTGCCAATATTGTTTATTTTGTAGATTTTGCTTCACTGAGCACTGTAGAAAAAAAACAACAGAACGCTTTCAGATATCTGAAATAATTAACCAGAAGGGTAAAGAAAGGAATATGATCCACATCCTTCAAAAGAAAGAGACTTTGGGGAAATGGCTGATGCCAAAAATTTTTGTATATTCAATATATCCCCTTCGGTGGGGGTCTGACGCAGTAAAACAGAGAATCAGACTTCACTCTTGGGGACTGCAGCTCACTTGCTGGTGCTGGATCTCTCCCTCTGCTCTCCATCCAGTCTGTCCTCAACACCTGAGGTTTTCCAGGAGAAATTTTGGATGGGGTAGAGTTAGCCGTAGTAATTAATTCCCAGCCAGTCTCTGGAGTTGGAGTAAGCAACCTTCCCAATAATGTTTCCAATTAATTTTTAGGTAATAGTGGTGCATGGCGTTCTGCGAGGAACGCTGAAGGTTGGTGGAGGTCCATTCATCAAACAGTGATGGGAACCGCGGCCTCCGTGGGGTACACAGATGTTGTTCTGATCTAGGGAAATATTGGAGAGAAAAGTTAACACAGCAAGACAAAAGATGCATCACAGTAAAAGATTTCTAGCCTTATAATTAAAAAGAGAAGAAGGTAAAGGCAAATCTTTTCAGCAGAGAGAGTGGAGTAATAACTAAAGATAATCTAATTATGGACTAAAACAAGAGAGAACACCCTTTTTTTCAGCTGTAAGTGAAACAGGTGACTCTGTGTTGTGGAAGGGGGGTCACAAGTGACAGATACTATAATGATCTCCAGTAAAATCCTTGTGGCACGTGTAGCAGGACGAGGTGTGACAAGGGCGAGACGTGGTGGCAGGTTTGAGGCTCTGTGACGGGACCAGAGCAGAGCCAAAGCCTCGGTGCAGACCCGCTTGCAAGTTGTCCTCGGTGAGCACATCAAACCACAAAAAGAGAGTCGGCTATGAAGAGTTTGTTATTAT
>VXBO01009075.1:789187-799826 GCA_013400135.1 Rhinoptilus africanus
TATTATTAGAAGACAAATTAGAGCAATCGGGTTTTAAAATAGGGAAAATAGGATGTTCTGCTTGAGAGACTTCAGTGTTAAAAGATATTTTCTGAGTCAGTTTTCCTCCGTGCGCTCTCCACTTGTGAAAGAGTCACTGAAAACTTCTCAAGGGCAGACCCTGCCTGAGCAGCCTCACATCATCCACTGAGGGGCGGCTTCGACGGGAGTTGACCTGCCCGGTGTGTGGGTTTTGGCAGGGTTTGGCCGTGTCCTGGTGTCGGCAGTGTCTGGGCGGCCCGTGTGTGNCCTGGAGCAGGGAGAGGGGTGAGGAGGGAGGAGCGGCCCAGAGGGGCTGCCATGGACGGACCTCATCAAAGTCAACACCTTCCTCAAAGCGGGCAACAGAGGGGGAGGTGCTGATCTCCTCTCTCTGGTGACCAGCGATAGGACACAGCGAAGGGAATGAAGCTGCATCGGGGTAACCTAAGACTGGACATTAGGAAAAGGTTCTTCACTGAGAGCGTGGGCAGTCACTGGAACTGGCTCCCCAAGGCTGTCAGAGTTCAAGAAGTGTCTGGACAACACTCTTAGGCATATCACAGAATCACAGAATCGTAGGGTTGGAAGGGACCTTTGGAGATCATCTAGTCCAACCCCTGTTCAGTTTTAAGTTGTCCTGAAAGGAGCCGAGAGTTAGACTCAATGATCCTTATGGGTCCCTTCCAACTTGAGATATTCTATGATTCTAACCTTCATCCCCACCCCCTGCACCACTGAGGGGTGAGAGTTTGAAGGAATAAAGCTGTGCCTGGGAAAGGTGAGGGTGGGAAACTGTCATTTTAATTTTTTCTCTTTGTTTCTCAGGATCTGAAACTATTTTAATTGACAACAGATGAAATTAATTTTCCCCGACTCAAGTCTGTTTTGCCTGTGATGGTACTTGGTAAATGATCTCCCTTTTTCATCTTCATGCTTTTTCATCCTCTTTTCTCCCCCTGTCCTGTTAAGAAGGGGATGAGTGAGAGCTGCTGATGGGGTGTTGGCAGGTGAGCCAACAGAGCACCCAGATAAGATTGACTTTAGTAGGGTTTTTGAGACAGTCTCCAACTACAGTCTCACCTGGGAGCTGAGGAAGCTCCAGCTCAACCAACAGAAGAGAAGCTGAGCTGGAAAACCAGATGGGTTGCTGTCTCACATAGCTGCAACCAACGGCTGAATGTCCAGCTACAAGATGACAAGGGAGGCCCCCGGGGGCCAAAACAAGGCTCCAGACACGCTCATCTGCAACCAGGGAGATGACGCAGGCTGCACCCTCGGCAAACTGGCAGGTGACAGAGAAGTGGAGGAGACAGACTTTCATGGCTTAGTAGGACAAAGCCACAGCTGCCCCCGCAAAGTGCTAGTTAGAGCCCTGCTTTGAACAAGTGATGGGACCAGAGACCTCCAGAAGTCTCCTTTGATCATCAGTTCAATGACACTACGATTATAATAGCTGTAAAACAAAAATGTGGTGGACTAGTATTGATAAGTAAGGAAAGTAATATAAGTGAGGAAGAGAGACCTGGACAGGCTGGAGAGCTGGGCGGAGAGGAACCTTATGAAATTCAATAAGGGCAAGTGTAGGGGGCTGCACCTGGGGAGGAATAACCCCCTGCACCAGTACAGGTTGGGAGCTGACCTGCTGGAGAGCAGCTCTGAGGAAAGGGACCTGGGAGTCCTGGTGGACAACAGGATGGCCATGAGCCAGCAATGTGCCCTTGTGGCCAAGAAGGCCAATGGCATCCTGGGGTGCATCAAGAAGAGTGTGGCCAGCAGGTGGAGGGAGGTNGATTCTAAGAATATTTGCAGTCACTGCAAAAGAGCTCCCATGCTTAGAATGAGGTTTTTGAAGGTTAGGTCCTCTGGAAGAAGAACTGCAATACAGATAAAGTTGGTATAAAAAAAGTTGGTGAGATCATAAAGATAGATGACCTGAGGGATCACACCTTCTTTATTTTGAACATTTATTTTGTTTTTTTCTAACTTTTAGGAAAAAAAAAACACAACTGCTGCTGTCTTTTCAAGGGAAGCAAAGCAGGGAATGCTTCTTGCAGCAAAGGCATAGCTGAGCAACCACTGCTATCGCTGGAAGGCTGGTGGACCTGGGATTCCTCACAGAGCTCCAACACTGCTACTCAGCTGTGTGGCAGTGTCTTTTTCCCTTGCACTCCAAGCTTTTGGGGCTTGGATGCAGGAAGTGGATACAAAACTAAGCAGAAGTTGCGAGCTGCCATCTTAAATAGGGATATGAATCCAAGTCACATTGTGCAAAGGTTTCCGTAGTTCTAGAAGTGAGGAGGAGTGGGAATCACTGCCTCCCTGGAGGCACGTTACCACCAGCAAGAGTAACTGCAGGGTCCTGCCTCTGTTAGGGGAAACGGCTGAGTCTGAAAACCCATGTTCCCTCAAATACTCCATTGTCAGGGACAGAAATGGGATGTAGGGACCATGACTGATAGCTACTGTGGATGCTGGAAGTGTGTCATGAGCATGAAGGCTGAAAGCAGGTCTTGGAGACCTGTGGCATGCACCTATGGTCTCAAGAAAATGCTGCCAACCATCCAGCCTCTCTGAAAAACTGTTATCACGTCTGAATGACCGAGTTCAGAAAAGACAAATTCAGTGTGGACTAGGGGAAAGGAAGGGCTTTTTGAAGGACCATGGGAATGGAGAGTCTATTTTATAATGTCCTGTTTCATAAGGAGTCTTGTTTAGTCTGGCAGAAGAGTGGCTACAAGGGAACATGACTGCTTTCTATAAATACAGCAGGGAGGGAAACACTGGGGAGAACTATTTAAGTGAAAAGCCAGTTCTGCTGCAAAACCAAGTGGTATAAGTTGGCTCAGAAAAAAAATTAGTCTGGAAGATTTCTAACCAGCCAAACAGGGATGTCCTAAGGCTGCCTAATAGCTGCAGTGTGTTGGAGGGGGGCATCCAAACTATTTTTCCGACAGAGTTTGACAGGTTTCAAACCAGATTGTGGGGCTGTTTGTAACAGCAGATGCTGGGACTCAGTCACCCAGGAGCTGCTCTGCCCCTGTCCCTGCAGGGCTGGTGGGTCGGATCGGAGGGAGGAGATGCTGCATCCCCCGTGCTGTTTTGCCACTGGGGCGAAATTATGCTGCTCTTTAAATTGCTTTAGTAAACACAGACTAAGTGTTCTCTTTTGCTTTCACAAATTTCTTGTTAATCTCAACACTTTTCTTTCTTCTTTGTTCCCCCACTGTCCTGGGGAGATACTGTAGTCCAGCCAAAGGACCAACGCCGCCTTCTGTGCTTTATCCTCTGTTTTTTACAGCACCACCTGCCACTGCCTCTCAAGCAGCACACCAGTTATTCCCTCTTCTCCTTTATCTCCCTGCTCCCCCATCCATTTCACTCTTCCTCCTTATTTCTTTTCTTCTGCCCTGTTCTACACCTGCTGGATCTACCCTATCATCCCAGATCTCTGACTTCAACTCCCAGCTCTTCTTCCACCACCGTTCACCACTTGCCTCCCACAACTTTCTGAAGTGGGTTTGATATTAGTTACCTGCAAATTGATATTACATGGGAATCTATACCTACCGGATTCTGTGTGGGGTGCCTGCCTAGAAGGAGTATCATATGATGGAGAACATAAATTAAACAAGAGCAGATGCACATTGATATAAAGTGTGGCTTGAGGGACTACAATGGCTCGTTTCTGTGAATGGACTATCAAAGACCCCAAGAAATTGCAAAGCATGTGTTGGGGGACAGAGAAGCAGCACAGCTGGGTTACAGCACAGAGGACTTTTTGCTTGGGAATTGGCCTTCCTTTTTGAGGTGCTGGCCTTCTCGCTGGAAAGAAAGTCCCAGATCCCCAGTCCCTTGCTACGTGGCTCCTTCTATATGTGACTCTTGTCTGGTGGGCAGAGTCTTTAAATCAGTTGCCAGAGTGCTCACTAAAGACCAAAACACATCTTCCTTTGAAAAATGTGGTATCTGAAAGTCAAGCAGAAAAGTATGATGATAATATACTCTAAAGTGGACACTGAGGGTCTGGTCAACTGGACGCTCTCTAGGATCGACTGACTGGATCTCCATTGACTCTAATCGGAATTTAGACACCCAGCACAGAGGTAGATGCCCACACGCAGACACTTGCATTTAACCAATTGATATGCTCGTATCAAGTGTCATTGGAGATGCTCCAGGGTATCTCGGATGTATTTATGGGACTGGCAGAAATTACACAGGATCTACAGTGGCCTTGTGACCTTCTGAAGCAGGAGCTGGAGGTTAGGCAGAGTCCTCTAGGACGTTTTAAATGGCACTGAAGTGCTATGTGTGGGCAACTGAATGATGCCTGTGCGCCTTTTAATCCCGAGCTGGATCGCCCCTGAGAAGGCTTACAGCTAAAATAAAACTTTCCATGTGCGGCTGAAGAAACCAAATGAGCTGGTTTTGCAAGCTCCGGAGTTTCGGTGCAACACTTGCAACTTGATTATCCACTAAGAACAACACAGACTTACAAAAAAAGAAGAAAATACTCATGTCTCCAAAGAGGAGCAAAAGCAAAATCTGAGTGACAAATCATAAAGGCAGGTGACTGTTAATTGATTTATATCACAGGATACAGTGGCTGAAGACTTTCATACTGTAAATAAGAAAACAGTGTTAGAAGTGGCCTAAACGGAAAAAAGAGCAACTTAGAACAAAACCAAAACTTTCACTCACTCAGAGATGTGAGATTAACTTGGCTGCTGATTCAATGGATCAAAAATTGCATTGATCTAATGCTTCTGACTTTCCACATTATGTCCAGAAAGTGTAACCGAAGTACACCTAGACTGGAAGATTGCTGCCTGACAAATGTGGTGGTTTTTTTATTTTTTTTCGCTTAATGGAAAATTTCAGCTCCATTTTTCCAGCGGTCCAAAACATCCTCCGCTTCCCACATCGTGAGATGACAACAATGCTCAGCTGTCTTTGGCCTGAGTTACGGAGCCCTGCCAGAAAGTATCTCAAGTTGTGAAAAGTCTTAAATCAACACATTTTACCGCTGAAGAGTGAGGAAAAACAGTTTCTAAACCGTATGAAATATTCATGTCTAGCATCTTGTGAGATACCATCTGGTTAGATCAAGCCAAAGCAGAGCTGATAGTGACATAGAAACACGCTGGATAGAAAACAGGATGATGCGACTTGAAGATTCATTGTTTCGTGACCTATAAAAGACCACTGCAAAACCAGCAACCATTACTTCGGGAACAATTATCTTCCCGAACAAAGAAAAATCTGGAAGAGAAATGTTGATCTTTTGAGTCTGTTATTAGCAAAATCATAATGTTATTCAGATAAAATCATGCCTCTCATGACGGCATTGACAATTTAATTGCAATTGAATATTTGCCTAAATATTAAAGCGTCTAAAAAAAAAAAACCAAACCAAAACCTAAACGCTAAAACTACCAAACTAGCACTTCTACAGCCAGAAGAGTAAACAAAGGGCAAATCCTGGTGCGGAAAATGTGATTTTCCAGCATTTTATATCTATATTCCTAGAAGTACCTATGTCCTTTTTTCCCTAAATGCCATTGTCCGCAGAGCACAGCACTGGGGCTTGGGGGACCTGGGTTATTCTGCTGCCAGAGCTGCTTCTCTGATATATGACCTTGAGGCAGATATTTTGCTTCTGTTACTGCTTACCCTCCTACTTTCAGTCTCTTCCAGACAGGGACGGTTTTACTGTGCCTGATACGACGGGGCCTCTAGGTGCTACTGTAACGTGACTTGTGGCAGCACAGGTGCAATTGCGAGTGGAATATGGCTTTTATTATCCAGTTACAAGGTCACCGTTGGGTGAAAGGATTGCTGCAGAAAACATTACGGAGCCACGAGCCTATGCCTGCCTCCCAATTAAATAATGTTATTTCAAACACAGGGAAAGTATCTGGGGCTCTCCCAACCTCACCAGGTTGGCGGCGCCGTGGAACATCAGTGGTGAAACGGCCCCACGCAGGTGAGTACGAACACGGAGACGCTCAAAGTACCACGGCCTTCCTCTTGTTTGCAGTTTGCATTCCTTTTCTCAAGGTTAATTAAGCTTCGTGACACCTTGGAGGATAAGGAAATATGGTACCCAGCTCCGCAGAGGGGAAAGATGAAGGAGGCAGAAATGAAATGGCTGCCACGGAGTGGGAAAGCCGGAATCAGGACCAGGATAATCTCCGTTCCGCACCTTGTGATAAAACTAAAATGCTGGTGCTTTAACAGCAGTGTCAGTCACACAGTATGGGGCTCTGCACAGACTTTGAAAACCAGGGAAGAGAGCATCAAATGTTCCAGCCCACTTAATTTGAAATCTGCCTATAATAAACCCTTGGGAACATGTAAAACAGACAGGTCAAATTACATAGTTAGACAAATACCACTGGATTTCTGGCATTTAGGAATAAAAGGCTTTGATCTGTTCAATTTAAAAGTGCCTAAAACGTGCATACACTGTGTTAAAATCTAACATCAAATACTTTGCTTTTTGTATTTTCCACAAGCTTAGCTAGAGACAATTTGTGCACAGCACGACAAAACTTTGCCTTAATAACGTAAATATCTATGCACACGTAATTTGGCACAGTGTGCCATTGCAAAATATTTTATATTCAGCAAAATGAGAGTTCTTATCTGGTTCCTGTACACAGAAACCCTTAAAGAAACAAACTATTGCCCTTTAAAAGCCTCTCTCTATCCCTCACTTTCCCATCTGTCTTATTTACGGCTCTCTCCTTTGTTAAGCCCTCCAAGATCTAAGAATGAGAAGTACTCATACAAACTCTGTGTGAGCCGGGATCTGAGATCGGCAGCGCTTATGGATGTTACGTATACGAAGGATGGACTTCAATGGGACGCTCCGGTGTTTAAAACCAACCCGTCATCGCAGTGGCCCGTCAACAATTTCGCTTTAAGCCAGCGCTCACCCAAAGTCTGTATAAACGCATCAAAATGCCTCTTAACCCTTCTCCCACTTATTTTCGGTAGGCGTTTCGCTGCGTCTGTGAGCAAGGATCCTCTCTCCCTGTTTTCCCTCGTTGCACAATTGGCTTTCCATGGGCCTCTTTGGCAGCCCCAGCCCTTTTGGAAAGCGGAGTTTATTCCTCCCCTCCTCTTTCAGCCCGGCATTGAGGAGGAGGAGGTCTGTGGCAGGGACACCGTGCTGCAGAATGTCAATGCCAGAAGTGGCCTTTCTCATGGAAATCAGGCGCAGGAGTCCGGCATTGTCCCTGCAAGAAGGAGAGACGTCGCTTTTCTTTTTTTTCCCTCTCCCTTTCTGGGAGATTATATTTGAAGCGATGAGCTCTGGCTCCCTCGTTCCTCGCAAGTGCCAGATCCATCCTCAGGATTGATTTCTCCATCTCCTCCCTCACCTACATCATTGTGCAATTTTCTCTTCGCCATGTCCAATTAGTCATTACGGGCTTATCTTGCTATTTTTAAGATTTCACGAGTAAAAATGCCAAATAAGTGGATTTGACGTGAATTCGCTCAAGCCAAGGACTGCATTTATCTACCCCAATATATGGGACACAAGCACTGATCATACCATTTGACCCCCCAGGCGAAAAGAAAGTGTTGCTCCCACCAAAACTGAAGGGCAACAGGAGATGTGCAGGAAGGGAACCACTTCCCTGGGGACACACTAGTGTCACATTGATGTATCCTTGGTGGCATATGAAATTTATGCTCTTCACAAGAGTTTGCTGTTCAAAGTCTTCCTCCTGATTTGACTCCACAGGGATGTTGCGGGGGGATCAGTAACACAGGCACCGCAATTTTCCAGCGCTACAAATAGGAAGGCCCAAGTCCTGGTGTCTTAATATGTCTCGTGGTGGTTGACAGTCACATCAAACAAATGCCTGGTACATTAGAATAAGGTCACTGCTGGTTGCCACTGACTGGCCAAATTCATCCCCTTTGCAGTTCTGTGAGCTGGCCACAGGCAGGCTCCTGGTTTGGAGACTGGAAGTGAAAAAGAGACCCATCAAAAAGCGAGCTCCAGCAGAGCTGGGACCCACCAGAACTGCTGTGCAGAGCTGGCAGACCCACGCACGGGTTCCCCAGGACGGGCTGGCGTCGCGCTCGCCGGGCAGGTTGGCACCTAACCCTGCACGCACCAGGCTGCTCCCCTTCCACCCCAGAGCTTCCATCCCAACAGCACCAAAATGTGAGTGCTTTGGAGGCAGTCGGTAATCACAGAATGATTCGGGTTGGAAGGGACCTTAAAGATCCTCTAGTTCCAACCCCCTGCCCTGGGCAGGGACACCTCCCACTAGACCAGGCTGCTCAAAGCCCCATCCAGCCTGGAGCCTACAACACTCAATCTCGTTGGGCTGATAAGAAATAAGCCACGTCACAAATTCAGTGATAGTTAAAAAGCTCTCTTTAACATAATTTCCTTATTAGATCTCTGCCTTCAAATGAGCAAGACCATGAATTCACGTGGTGGATCCTGGTCCTGCCACGACAGGGTTTAAACCAGTTTGTTAATACTCGGGGAGAAAGGCATCAGGCGTTTCAAAGATGGGGAAACCGCGTCTGTGTCCTTTTATCCACCTTCAGGAAGGGTTTGCTGAGTACATTTCTGGGCGTGTTTCTGGGGAATGTTGGATTGTATTTCTGAAGGAATATTTCTGGTTAAAAACCATTTGAAACTGTCACTTCGGAGCTGTGATGGATGTGTAGCACATACAAAGCGCGCAGTGTGTCCTGCGTGCCGGGCAGATGAAAGAGGCGGTGTAATTGCTAATTGATAGCGTATTTAAATATCGTGCCCGTGTGCTTATCTCGAGGCACAGCCTGCAATACGGCACGTGCTGTTAACGCCCGCACCTTTCAGGACACAAGGGACAAACCCAGGGTCCGAGACTCTGGCAGAGAAGGCTGCGCGCCGTGCGCGCGTGTGACCTTTTCACAGCTGACGGCGCTCGAAGCAAAGGAGTCACACGTAAAAAATGCACTCACGCATCGCGCAGCGAGGCATCGAGACGTGCACCCTGCCCTGTGTTACACACACGGCGCGTATGACATGGGCGCCAAATATTTGGGGGAAAGTGAACAGAGTTGCCCACATGCTCCCCAAACAATGGGAACGTGCTGTGAGTTGTGGGACGGGGGAAGCGGCTGCATCCTCAGGGAATACTGAGGCACTGTGGGGTGAGGAGCAACACCAGAGATGGAAAGGAGTGGGCAAACCATGACGGCACCAGCTCGGCTTGTGTGTGTACGCGCAGAGAAAAGGTGGCGTTTCAATTTGCACGTTAGGGTTTCCCTTCTCCCTCCGGGGAGGAGGGAAGGACCCATGGCACTGGGGAGCGCGAGGGAGCGCGTCCTCCCGCTTCCACCCGTGTCTTTCCACTGTCCTTTGACACCCTGCTCTCCCCAGGCTCCACAGCAGCCTTGTAGAATTGTTCAGGATGGAAAAGACCTTTAAGACCATCAACTCCGATCCTTAACCCAGCACTGCCAAGTCCACCGCTAAATCACGTCCCCCAGCACCAGGTCCACCTCTCTTTTAACCACCTCCAAGGATGGTGACTCCAACGCTTTCCTGGGCAGCCTGTTCTAATGCTTGACAACCCTCTCAGTGAAGAAATTTTTCCTAATATCCATCCTAAACTTCTCCTCGCGCAACTTGAGGACATTTCCTCTTGTCCTATCGCCTGTTACTTGGGAGAAGACACCAGCCCCCACGTCTGTACCCCCTCCTTTCAGGTAGTTGTAGAGGGCAATGAGGTCTCCCCTCAGCCTCCTTTTCTCCAACCTGAACACCCCCAGCTCCCTCAGCCGCTCCTCCTAAGACTTGTTCTCCAGACCCCTCACCAGCTTTGTTACTCTTCTCTGGACACGCTCCAGTGCCTCGATGTCTTTTTTTGTGGCGAGGGGCACAAAACTGGACACAGCACTCGAGGTGGGGCCTCACCAGTGCCAAGCCTTCCTCCCGCTCCTTCCCACACCCCTCTACCTCTGCCCCCACTGCAGCACCTCCCTCGGGAGAACTTCATTTTCCCTCTGACGTGCTGTCCTGCATCCTCCACCGCCTCCCTCTGACAGACATTGCAGGGGCTCGCGGGGTGGAAGCGTGGGATGGCTGGTGGCGGCCACCACCCAGGACATGGGACAATGTGAGTTGCGTGCACAGGTCACGGTACATACCTACACTGCACAACGTGGTCCATAAAGAATCATGGAATCACAGAATCATGGGGTTGGAAGGGNTGTACACACGTGCACACCACACACAGCATATGTACACACGTGCACACCCCCTCACACAGCATATGTACACACGTGCACACCACACACACCCTCACTCACTCCCCACATGCACACACCATACACACACACCAGACAGAGCACACCACAGACACATGCACAGAATACACACCATACACACACACACACCATACACATACACCAGACACACAGAACACACACCACACACCCCCCCTGCACACACACANCATTTACACCACCCCCCGTGCACTGCACACACTCTGCACAGCACGCGGCCACCCACCCGGCACACCCTACAGACCACGCACCACACACACCGCACACACCACACACAGCATATGTACACACGTGCACACCACACACA